>JAKSZU010000001.1:3198965-3545186 GCA_026018925.1 Tupaia tana
AATGAGGGAGAGTAACTGCCGGCAAGCCTCTGCCCCGCCATGGAGCTAGACTGCCTGGCCCCAAAACTCCAGGTGACGCTGTCCTGAGCTGGGTTCTGTCAGACTGTCCAAGTCAGAGGTCAGCCTGCCTGGCAAAAATCCCTTATTAGATGGAAGGGGCACAGCCAAGACCTGGCCTGAGCAGGGCCAGAAGCCACGAGCAGACTGCACAAGGCCCTCCTCTCACCCACCGCTGTTGGACCAAGGCCTGTCCTTCACTTTTACCTGCTGCTACGTGGTGGCGTCACTAATGACTAGCTGGTGGAGGAGGAAGCAGGCCACAATTGTTTTGCAGATGGGTTGGCACAGTGTGGGATACCCAAAAAGTGCCTAAAAATAGGCTGTTGCCTGATAGCCAGGGGTCCCCAACTCCTGGGCCACAGACCCATTCCAGTGGAGCCAGTGAGGAACCGGACTGCACAGCAGGAGGTGAGCAGGGGGTGAGTGAGTGACGCTTCCTCTGTATTTACAGCCACTCCCCATTGCTAGTATTGCTGCCTGAGCTCTGTCTCCTGCCAGGCCAGCAGGCCATTCGATGCTCAGACAAGCGAACCCTACTGGGACTGCGAGTGCAAGGGATCCAGGCTGCATACTGTCACCAACCCACTCCCCACCCTCTCCCCTGGTCCGTGAAAACATTGTCTTCCATAAAATTGATTCTTCTTGCCTAAAAGACTGGGGACCACTGCCATTGTCCTACTCAGGGGTAGCCCTAAAAGACAGGAAGCCTTCCCGGTCTCCAGTGGGCGGACAGTTGGCTTAGTCTCTGCTCACTGTCACAAATCTCCATGGGTTCAGCAGCTTGCAATTCTGGATGTCAGAGGCCGGAGGTCGGAGGTGGGTCTCACCAAGCTAGAGTGGCGGTCTCAGCAGGGCAGTGTTTCTTCCGGAGCTGCTAAAGGAAGACATTCGCTTGCCTTCTCCAACTTAGAGACGCAGCCTGCAGTATAGCTCATGGGCTGTCTCTAGCTTAGAGACACGGCCTGCAGTCCGGCTCACGGGCTATCTCCAGCTTAGAGACACGGCCTGCAATATAGCTCACGGGCTATCTCCAGCTTAGAGATGCGGCCTGCGGTCCAGCTCACAGGCTATCTCCAGTAATCACATCGTTCCAGTGTCTGATTCTAGTGCCACGTCTCTGGCTCTGGCCGTCCTCTCTCCTATTTCACTTAGAAGAACATTTATGATTAAATGGAGTCTGCCCAAATAAACCAGGACTTAATTTAGTCCTCAACTTAATCTGTAACTTAAATCCCCAACTTGGTGGCATCTGCAGTCTTTCTCGCCTATACTACACTGCATTTACAGAGTTCAGGGTTACAGACATCTTTGCGGGGGACAGGGGGTGCCCTGCCCACCAGGCTCAGGCAGCAGGCAGGGCCATCCATTCTGTGTAGGAGGAGCACCCTAGGTAAGAAAACACATGGGCTCATGGGCAGGCCCAAAACTCGGCTGTGCTGCTCTGGACCTGGGAAATCCGAAGGTGGGGGAGAAGGTGTCTTGTGGAAAAGGCAGGCTGCAGTAGACCTGCAGGATGGGCGTGAGTGCCAAGGTCTCCAGACCTAGCGCTGACACCCTCCAGAGAGCACCACCTCAGAGAGGCGCCAACCAGTGGCGAGATGGTCTGACCTCAGTCACTGGCCATTCGGCAAGTAGCGAGGTGCCAGGTATGCAGGACAGTGCAGGCTCGACAGCGCATCCAGTTGTGGAAACTGTTGAACTTCTGACCTAACAACAGGGCCTTCGCCTGAGAAACCCAACTGGCCACTCCACAGAAAGCTGAGGCTGTGGTTTAGACAATGGCTTGTCCCCCCAAAGAGCGTGTTACAATTTAGTCCCTAAGAGAATGGCATCAGGAGGTGGTGAGACCTTTAAGAGCAAGGCCTGCCTTCAATGCGGCAGGAACCTTGCCAGGCAAGGTTGGCATGTGAGTGGGTGGACGGAGAAAGGAAGCCCACCTTCAATGTGGGCGGGCACCATCCAACAGGCTGGGCATGCGGGAAGGACAGACAGAGGAAGTAGGAAAATCAGCTTCCTCCTCCTCTCTGCCCTCTCTGCTTCTGTCAGCCAGTCCTTGATGCCGGCCCCACGCTGCTGGACTTCCCAGTCGCGAATCGTGAGCTAAATAAATCTGTTATTATTTTTAATCAATCACCCAGTCTCAGATGTTCCTGTTTAGCAAACAACAGCGGGCTAACAGGTGCTTACGTTGGACTTTTTCTACGCTCAGAGGGCAGTGACTCATCCTGACTGTTCCAAACACAGATTTTCCTCCCCTGTCCTTGTGAGCTCTATCGGGGGTTCTCGAATGCATGACCGTCATAAATAGCTGTCTCCAACTGATGAAATGCAAGGGTTTGGGAGCCAGGGGTGGAAGTAGGGCAACCCCCAATCATGGCTGCCAGGACTCCATTTGGAGAACTTGTGCTTCTCAGCCGCTCCACAGCGGACTGTGCAGATCTAGAGGCCTGGTCCCTAGAGTAGGAGCCCTTCCACCAGAGAGCACAGTAAAGGTTCAATTCAGCTCTAAGCTGTCACTGGCCACTTCAGGCCTTTGGTGCCGAGAGACCAGAAGATAAGGGATGAAACGACCATCCCAGCTGGGACACTCGATCCTGACTACCGGAAGCTGGTGGGCCGCCCCAGTGGGGGCTGGGGAGAGTCGTCCTGACAGCCAGGTGACCCCGGAGGCATCTCGTGGTACTGTCCTGATTAGCTTTGATGGAAAATGGACAAGCACAGCAGATACAGCTCAAGGAGAGGGTAGAGGATGAGGCCGGGCCAGCCAAGGTGCTGGCAGAGGGGGCGGGCAACTAGGGATGACAGGAGTCAGGTAAGACCGCCATGCCGGCAGCTGCAGGCCGTGGTCCATCCATTGACCTTCCTCTGTCTTACCCAGGACACTCCAGAATGTTGGGCGAGGGGCTCCCAGTGGGGTCTTGGAAATTTCCCAGAGGGCAAGGAGGTGAGAATTCACTGGAGAGTCACGGCCGAGCTTCCTTCCCACCCGCTAAGATGTCACCACTGCTCCCCAGCACACACCTGGCTCGGCTGACACTCGTTTCAAGTCTCTGTACAAACCCAACAAAGGCTTCGCCGCTGCAAGACAGCTGTCCCTGAAAATGGGTCAGTCTTTTGATGCCAGTGAAAGGCGCTGGTCCTGGTGATAGGCACACCACACACACACACGCACATACATGCACATACACACACATGCACACATCTACACACATGCGCACACACACACATATACATATACACATGCACTAAGCTGTGCCGGCTCAGAGCCACAGGTAGACAGAGGTCCTCTAGGTGTCCTGGGCCCTTAGTCTGAGAACACGCCAAGGCTTTGGAGGCCAGTTCCCAAAGGACACCCCCTGCCCCCCTGCGCCCTCCTCAGTGCAAGGTGCCAGGGCTGCCACACTCCACTGGCAGCACAGGCTGCCTGCCGGAAATTCAGCCCCTCAGTGACATAAACACGGCCTGAAGGTTGATGCCCTAAGAGTGGGTGGAGGGAGAAGTGAGAAGAAAAGCATTAAAAATAAAATAAAAAAACTTTGGGAAAGGGAGAAATAATTCTTATTTTGAGTGAATTCTGAATTGATTTGGAAAACACTCCTGAGACCAGCAGATGATGTAATGGTTATATCACTGGACTCCCATGTGATCGACCGCAGTTCGAGTCCCGGACCCAGTGGTTTCAACTCACTCCAGGTGCATGTGCATGTGTGCCCAAAATCCCAAGAGGAGAATGGAGGAGAAAGGATTGCAGCATGGCCATCCCCCTGGGGGGTGATTTCTTGCTTTCTATCTCTCAGTCTCTCTGATGAGTGCTTGAGCACTATAGTAAAAATCTCTCTTAAAAAGGAAAAAAACAAAAACAAAAAAAAACCCCACTCCTAAACCTGTAATAGCCCAAGGTGACCAAACCTTAATTCCCCAGAATAAGAGCCTCGATTACCCCAGGCTTGAGAGGCCTTCCGAAGCTGTCCAAAACGTGCAGCTATATGATAAGCTCTGAATTTTAGAAAAACCTCAGTCCCACACAGGCGAACAGAGTGGACGAGGGAGAACAGAGACTGGGAAGCGGGAGTGGGAGGCGCTGTGGCCTCCATGCCAGCGGAGGCGCATGCCGGGACGGAGGCAGACTTGCCGCACCGGTGGTGGCCAGTGTTCTCACAGGCCCTGCCCAGCACTGTCCACGTCAGTGTTTCAGGGCTCGGTGTCCTCATAGAGCCAGGCCCCACCTTCACCACCAGGGGATGGGAGCTTCGGAGAAGGGCTCCCCCACGTTCAAGCCAAGGCACCTCTACAAAGCACCACCCAGAGGGCGCCGAGCTCCACCAGGGCCCGGTCCTGGCCTGAGCAGGAAACATGGGCACCTGCACACCGCCTAGACCCTGCTCCTGAGAGGCCTACACGCCAGCTCTCCGCGAGATGTAGCCCGAGGGGAACCGCCCTCAGAAGGTTTCTTACAATCCGGATGAGAGAGGCCAGCAGTGGTGTGGTAGTTAAGGCATTGGACTCCCACATGGCCAATCACAGTTCAAGTCTTGGACCCAGCAGCTTGAAAATCATACTGGGTGTGTGGGTGTGCGTGCCCAAAATCCCAGGAGGAGAATGGAGAAGAAATTGTGGTGTGGCCATCCCTCCAGAGGGTGATTTCTCACTTTCCCTCTCACTGTCTTTCTCTCTGTGTGTGTCTCTGGCAAGTACGCACACCCTATGGCAAAAACCTTTAAAAAAAATCCAGGTGGGAAAGAGCACACAGGAACTGGCATCCCTACTTCAGGTCCTTCGGATCAGCACAGCAGGAAGACCACCCGGGGAGTGTGGGGACAGAGGAGGACGCACTCTCCACCCACCCCGACAGACACAGATCCTTCTGTGTCCCCTGAGTTCCCCACCGACACACATGTCCCTACATAGCACGCAAACAACGTGCGTACGGAGCAGCGTTGCCACCTCTGCTTTCTGCTAATCTTACAAATATGGCGGGTCTTCAAAAGTAGGTGGGGAATGTGTATTATGAAAAAACTATGCATGCATTTCCTTTTTTTTTTTTTTTTTGCACCAAAATAAACTTATACTTTAATTCCAATTTTCCATATACTTTCTGAAGTCCCTGCACAGCGCGGTTTACCTTTCTGTAACATTTTCTGCACGGCATAACTCTGAAAAACCTCTCCAGTACTAACCGGCTCAATCACACCTACCTGCTCACTGCTCTTCTGTGGCTCATCCTCACAGCCATGCCTGCTCTGTGTCAGTCACGCTGCTTTTTGTGGTTTATTTGTTTTTATCATTTAACTTTTGCTTCATAGACTGTTTATAATATCTGCAAAGGTTTAGATGATAAATATAAGCACAACAAAACTCCAGCAATGCTTGTTCAAAATAGCACAAAACTGGGACCAGCAGAGGCATAATGGTTACATCACTGGACTCCCAAATAGCAGACTGAGGTTCGAGTCCCGGACCCAGTAGCTTCAAACTCATGCTGGGCGCGTGTGCGTGTGTGCCCAAAATTCTTAGAAGAGGGTGGAGAAGAAGGGACTGTGGCGTGGCCAACACCCCAGGAGGTGATTTCTTGCTTACTGTCTCTCTCTGTCTCTCCAGCGAGCGCACAAGCTCTACGACAAAAATATCTCTAAAAAAAGTAAATAAATAAAACTTTGAAACAAAATAGCATGAAACAGATTTATCTAATTATCGAAGACAAAAACTGGGAAATGAATAGAAGTCAAATATAAGTAACCTCACGGTATGCCGGGGACCAGCCTCGGCGGGGGTGGGTTGACTCGACAGAGGCGGCGAAGGAAAGGAAGACTGAGGTCTCGGTGCCTTTTCATGCACGTCCTCAGCCGGACACTTCCCAGAGATCGCTCTCTGAGGAGTGACAACTGCTAGGAATCATCATGCCTTTTTATTGAAAATGTGATACATGCAAGTAAACGGGAGAGGGGCTACGTGTTCTAATTATCAATTCATAAAGTTTTAACAATAGAGACCATTCAGGGTTTGATTAAGGGCAGGTCTATTAATCATCGATACAGTTCAACAATTGTTTGACTGATGAAAGCAGGTTTCTGGTAACTTCAAGCAGTGCGGTTTCAGGAAACAATTCCAGCAAGTAGAGTTAATTATCAGCCGATGTTCAGCAGCAGCCTTCTTATGATTACTAAAAGAAAATCTCAAGCATAGATGTTAGTTCTTATGGATTTTCATAAAGAATGATACTTATATAATTCTATAGGGATCTAAAACTTAAGGAATCCTAATATATTTGCCTATCCTGAGGGGTGAAGTTACTGTTCACTTGGTGAGGGCGGGGACAGCCTTTTCAACTGGCGGTAAAGTGACTAACAAATTAATGAAAAACTTTAAAATGGGTTTATGGTGTTGTGGATTCTCTTGTGTAGCCCATGGCATCACTGTTGTGTATTTTGTTAGAACTTTAGTTACCATGGGACGAGAGTGTCCTGGGCCAGTTTCGGCCTAGTCCTATTGTATGTAAAAAGATTATTTATATTAAATGTGTCTTGAAGGGCCTTCCAAAGGTCAAGATGATTTCTGCCTAGATAGAACTTCAGCACACCCTCCATTATGATTGCAGGATGAAGCATTTTAATTAATAGTAGGTGGTCAGGGTAAAGGGGAGTGGTCGAGGGACTTTTGGGAAATCTTACCACACACTCAAGATGTATGAGGGAGTTATGTAATTCTTTTATAGTAGTATATCAGGGAGTCAGAGGGGGGTCACTTCCCAGCAAGGCTACTACATTTCCCGGAGCGGATAGCAAACGGCCTTGCTGACATGCTAATTGACCCAAGCATTGTTCCAAGGTCGGGGGGCGCACAGTAGTGGCCTTGCCAACGTACTGAACCAACTGGAAGAGAAGTTCAAAGGTCAAAGGGCTCAGACGGGTCCTGGAGCCCCGCCGGGTCGGACTCCTCCAACGGTGTGGAGAATTCAGTGCTTTGCTTTTTCCTGCTCGGGTTCTGACTCTCCGTCTCTGTGGGTGTAGCTGGGTTACGAACAAGCCTTTCAGATTGCCACTAAACGTCCTACTCAAAATACACTTTGTACTTCACACCGAACAGTTTGTGACATTTAAAGCCATATTTATTGTCAGCTAGGTGAAGTGATGGTTAAGGCAGTTGGATTCCACATAACTGAGTGCTAGTTTAATCCCAGACCCAGCGGCTTGGAAAACATGCTGGGCATGTGAGTATGCATGCCCAAAATCCTGAGAGGAGAATAGAGGAGAAAGAATTGCAGGATGGCTATTCCTCTAGGGAGTGATTTCTCACTCTCTATCTCTCTCTTTGTCTCTTTGCCTCTTACTGGCAAGCACATGCACCCTATGGCAAAAAAAAAAAAAAAAAAAAAAAAAAAAAAAAAAATTAAGAAAAATGGTCAAGATAGTGAATTTGGGGCCAGCCAGGTGGCATGGTGATTAAGGTGGCAGAGTCCCATATGGCCAGCTGTGTGGTCTGAGTCCCAGACCCAGGGTCTTGAAAAACACATTGGGCACCTGTGTGTATGCCCAAAACCCTGAGCAAAGAATGGAGGATAAAGGATTGTGGGGTGGCCGTCCCCCAGAGGGTGATTTCTCACTTTTCCTCTCTCTCTCTCTCTCTCTGTCTCGCTCTGTCTGGCAAGCACACATGCCCTATAGAGAAAAAAGTTCTAATCGCTAGCACCATCCAAATTCCACAGCCCAGAGAAAGCCCTGTGAAAGTCCTGTCTACTCCTACAGACACATTCTCCTAAAAATAGGCCATTAATTTATGCAATGCATTTTTATTTTATTTATCATCGGGAGAATATGTATGCCAACAAAAAAGAAAAAGAGAGAGAGAAAAAAGGTCAACCCTACGGCCTGGTGGTTAAGAGAGCTGGATCCCACGTGGCCAATTCCATGATGTGAATCCCAGCCTCGGCCTCAGTAGCTTAAACACACACACCACACACACACACACACACACACACACCGATGCGTGTGCATATATGTCTCAAATCTGAATGGGATGGACAGATGGAGGAGAGGCTTTGCAGCATGCCTACACCCCACTGGGGGTACTTTCTCCTCTGCCTCTTTCTCAGTTTCTCTCTGACAAGTGTACTTGTACTCTGGCAAATTACAAGCGAAAGAGTGAGGGGGTCTCCCTAACCAGCTCTTTCCCACCATCGTTCATTTCCTCTGCCTGCCGGCTTGTCAGGCTCCTGGGCAGGCATGAGGGTACCCGGCCTGCTTCAAGATCTGAACCTGTGAGCAGTCATGCAGCTTCCACACTGCAGTCCAGGTAGCTCCCAGCTGTGCCGCCCGGCTGGGCTATCGGACGTCTGCTTGTTTGTTTACTTTTTAATCTTCGCTATAGAGTATGTGCTCTTTCCAGAGAGAGAGAACGTGAGAAAGCACTCCTCAGGGTGGATGGCCTTTTCCATTCTCTCGAGGTTCCAATTTGGGGCACCCATGCACACACATCTGGTGTGTTTTCCAAGCTGTGGGTCTAGGACTCAAACTACACAGTTGGCCATGAGGGATCCAGCCGCCTCAACCATCATTCAACCGGCTGGCCCCAAGGCCATTATCTTTTCAAATAAATTGCAAACCTGGATTTCTCAGGCCAATATTTGGCATGAGAGGTTCTGGGCCCAGCTTGCCCATTGCTGACGATGTTTACTCTCCTACCATCTGGGGAACAAACTGTCAGGAACAGCTCCAGCCCTTCTGAGACGTCCAGAAACCTCCTGGCCCTTGACCTTGCCCAGGACTGGAATCAGTCTGGGACTAGAATGCCAGAGCCAACCCAGATTTCCTTCTCTCCATGCTCAGACTGAATATGCACCCCAAAGCTCTGTGGGGGAAACTGGAAGAAACGTCACACATGAGACGAGTCACTTCCAGAGGGTTCCAGGAGTACCTGTGAGCCGGCTCCCCCCACTGGAACCCCAGGATCACATTAACACGTGGAAGGGCAGCACTGCCCAGCCAGGTCTTCACTCCGCGGACGGCCACTCACAGAGCCTCCTTTACAGTGGCGATAGAATTTGTATTTTGTTTTGTTTTTGTTTTTTTTGTTTGTTTGAGAGATTTTTGCTATAGGGTACGTGCGCTCAGAAAGACAGAAAGAGACAGAGAGACAGAAAACGAGAAATAATCCCTGGGGGGTTGGCCATGCGGAAATCCCTTCTCCTCCATTCTCCTCTCGGGATCTTGGGCACGCACGTACATGTGCCTGGCATGAGTTTAAGCCACTGGGTCCGGGACTCAAACCATGGTCAGCTACATGGGAGTCCAGCGACATAGCCATTACGCCAACTGCTGGTCCCAGTAGTGATAGAATTTGTGACCGCAAAACGCAAAAAGTAGGACTGGTATGGCCCAGAAAGGCTAGTCCCTGCCACAACATCTCAAGAACAACTATCTCAAATCCAGAACTATCAACCGACTTACAAGGAGCTGGAAGTCTCAGTTATCTTGAGAAATACCTTACAATGAATCCTTACTGAGATTAAATGATAACAGCCTCTTCTAAAATCTTCTAAACACAAAGTTTCTGGATGCTAAACTTTGGGAGGCCCGAAGTAACCAGGAAATGTAAATTCTGTTTCCTAAGAACATGCTTAGGTTGGCCACGTTGATCCTGAGGAGGGCAGAGGCATCTTGTCTTAAGCAGAGTCCTGACTACGTGGTATCACCTAGTGGTATCACCAGCCAAGTCATGGTAATAGCTTGAAACTGGCTGTGGTAGGAATTTTTACATCACGGAGGTTTTTTGTTTGTTTGCTTGTTTTTTTAATAAAAACAATCCCACAGCATTTATTGTCAACTAGCAATAACATAAGGGTAATCAAAACAACATGAACACATTTTTAGAACTATACACGCTGCGACGGGGACAATCCAGTGTCTTCTCTGCAAGTTCTCCTTCGTTTATCATTTCTAGTAGGAGACACTGTCGCAGGGTTATGTTCTCTCCTTTTAACATGATCTGAGCCAGTTGTTTTCTTGGCTTTGTTTTAGGAAGAATCTCCTCTGTGTCATCTAATACAAGGCTCATATACTCACCAAACCAATGACACAACCTTCTATCGCACACTTACTTGCTCGCAGAGCCACGCTGAGTCCGGGGTCTATTCTGCAAGTGTCTGAAGATAAGGTCGACGGGCTGCACCATCTCCTCTGCACTTTCTGCCCCTGGCCTCCATACGCCATGGAGGAACCTCACAAAACACACCATGGACATTGACCAATGCTACGAACCTCTCCTCTCCACCCCAGAGAGCCAGACAGATACATTAAAAGCCCACTGTACCTATGTATGATTTTTTTTAACTCAGATAACTCTTGTCAAACTATAACAGAAGGAAACTTTCTTTGTACAACAAAAGGCAACTATAAAACATACATCACCTACGGCAGCCAGTGGCGTGGTGGCTAGGGGCACTGGACTCCCACATGGCCAACCATGGTTCGGGTCCTAGACCTGATGGCTTGCTTTCTCACTTTCCTCTCTCTCTCTCTCTCTCTCTCTCTCTCTCTCTCTCTCTCACTCTTTTCTTCTCTGATCCAATTTAAATAAAAAAATAAAGTTAAATAAAATAATTATTTTTAAAAAATACAATACCCAAGGCTCATTATACTTTTTCTTAAAAAAGTTGTGTATAGGGAGCGTGTGTGCACCACAGAGAGAGGGACAGTGAGAAATCACCCCCCGGGGATGGCCACACTGCAATCCCTTTTCCTTTATTCTCCTCTCAGGATTTTGGGCACACATGCACACACACCTGGCATGGTTTTCAAGCCACTGAGTCTAGGACTCAGACCTCAGTCGGCCATGTGGGATCCAGCCACCTTAACCTCCTCAACACCTGCTGGCCCAGGCTCATCACACTTAATGGTGAAATACTGAACTCTCTACCTCGGGTGGAACGGGGCAAGGATGTCCACTCCCACCACTTCTACTTGACACTGTCCTAGCCTGTGCTGTGAGAACTGTGACTTCAAGGAACATCCTTTTGCAAAAGGACAATGGAGACGTGGACACCACTGCCACAGGTCAGGTGGCTCTGTGTAAAGCCAAGCAATTCCTTTTCACAACAGCTCCTCCAGGGCGAGGTGAAGAAAAAAGCAGGCCGCACGCCCACTGTCAGTGGTTTAGTCTTGTGAGTTTCTAGGGGAAGACATTTGAGCACACATGTACGCACATCCACATGCATACAAGCACACACACATATGCACATGCATGTACCCAATACTCGTGTGTGCATGCACAATTCACACCCACATGCAAGTGTACTCATGGACACACAGCACCCACACGTCTCCCCAAACAAAGCCAGCCTCCTAGATCTATAATTAATTTAAAAACCGACAAGCCCATCTCAGTAGGCAGCTAGCGTGTGAAAGAGCCCTCTTTATACTGTCCCATAGGCCACCTCACATCCAAAGAGAAGCACACCCTTGGGTCCCCTGACTGCTTCAGGGTCTTCCCAAACACTAGGGGCAGGTAAGTCCTGCCTCGCCCTCTCTGAGACCCTGGACACAGCTGCCCACGCCCCTAGGCCCTCCTCGCCAAGCTGGGCCTCTGCCAGGAGCTATTACCCATCATGCTGGGGTCAGCTGTGGACCAGCACCAGGTGCAAGGGGCTGGGCAACCCCTCTCCAATGTCCCTGGACCAGGCAGGTCTAGGAAGAGTGACAGTGTTCCCTCCATCCCTGTAGAGGGTACTTTGCTGCACCAGCAATCCAATCCAATCCAATCCAATCCACAGCTTCGTCAAGAGATGATTCTCCTCCGAGCCCCTGTCCTTTGCCTTCCAGCCCAGGCAGCAACTGACGGACTCACAAACGTGTGATCCACAGGAGAGGAAGCAAAGCCAGCACGGCGTGTGGCACGTGTTATTGCCGACCTGCATGTGAGCAAACAGGAGAGCCAGTGAGTGGACTGGCGACGGCACGGAGGCCCAGGTGCAGAGGGCCCTCCAGGCAGGGCCCACACAGGCCAGGCTTCTTGGCTGATTGGGATGGGGGAATGGGCCAGGGCAGGGGCAGAGCGACTCTGGCTGGGAAGCAGGTGAGTGCTGAGACCAGAGATCAGCTCCCTCCAGTAAGCGGGGGACTCTGGCTACCACCAGCCCACCCCAGCTGAAGGACTGGCCTCCGGGCCAGCCTGCATCCAGTGCCAGCAGCAATCTGCCTGGCCAAGGTTCTGTGCTAGAGGTGACTATCAGCGCTTGCTGGCCGGGAAGGGAGCCATTCGCTCTCCCTCTCCAACTCGACGGCCTCAACTTTCTCTCTCCCTCCCTCTTTCCCTCTCCCAACACATTTTTGTATTTTTTTTAATATTTTTACATTTTATTTATTGGGTTGTCTACACAAAAATGTGTCACGACTTTTCTGACCACCCAATATTTCTTCCATGAGTGAGAGAGACAGAGAGACAGTACCCCCAACAGGGTCTTGAGGAAACGGTCCATTCTCTGCCCCAGTGGGCCCTGGGCCGTGAATACGAGTGTGGCTGGCACGCTCAGGAGGTCCCTGGGTACCCTCACGGAGCCCTCCCAGGTGGGCAGCGTGCAGCCCCTGGGCCGTGGGTACGAGCATGGCTGGCACGCTCAGGAGGTCCCTGGGTACCCTCACGGAGCCCTCCCAGGTGGGCAGTATGCAGCCCCTGGGCCGTGGGTACGAGCGTGGCCGGCATGCTCAGGAGGTCCCTGGGTACCCTCACGGAGCCCTCCCAGGTGGGCAGCGTGCAGCCCCTGGGCCGTGGGTACGAGCGTGGCCGGCACGCTCAGGAGGTCCCTGGGTACCCTCACAGAGCCTTCCCAGGTGGCCAACGTGGCAGAGCACTGTGTTTTGTTTTGCTTTGTTTCTAAAGAATTATTTTATTTAACTGTATTTATTTATTTATTTATTTTGACCAGAGAGAGAAGGAAAGTAAGAAAGCAATCTACCAGGTCTGGGACACGAGCTGCAGTTGGCCATGTGGGAGTCCAGCGCCTTTACCACCACGTTACCTGTTGGCCCCACAGAGATTGCGTTTTAGTAATGAGCCATTGTCCAGCCCTGGCTCCCCTAACACCTAGGCTCAGCAAGACTGATACCACGGGCTTGGCCTGGTCCCGAGGTTGACGCCCTGCCACAGCCTCCTCTGCCAGAGCCGAGGTCTGTCCCATCCTCTCTGACTCACACCCTATCTTAGAAGAAAGTGCCTCCAACCCAGCCTCATCGCCTCTTCTGTGCTCGAACTCCTTGCACCAGGGGTCCGCTGAGGAGCATTGTGCATGCTCCCTGGTACTCAGGGGTCAGCAAACATGGAGCAGATGACGATTTCCAATAACAAGAAAGAGAAAGCCAGCTTTAAGACACCGGAAATGGATTCGATTCTGAAAAGAGTTCTGCGGCCCGTAGCCTTTGACAGTTTCTAAAAGAATTGATCTCAGTTTCTTTCTGCCAGAGTCATTGGTGGGGACAGAAGGCCCGACAGGAAGGAACGTGGCGTCAGGCTGAGTATGGAGCAGGGGCAGGAGCTGAAGGGGAGCTCTGAGGCCCGGAGGAGCTGTTTGCTCTTGTTCCCGAACAATGGGGCACACCTTTGACGTCAATGCGTGTGAAAGAACAAAAGGGCCTTTGGGTGTGTGCAGAGTGCAGCTGGGCCTGGATTTTCTTGGCATGTGTGTGGGGGTGGAGGGGGCGGGGAGTGTCGAAGTGTCAGTGACAGAGACGGGAGTAGGGGCCACCTTGCCTGTGGGGTGCACGCTGCCCGCCGGCCTTTCAGGGTTTCTGTGGAAGGCTGCCCTGATGAACCGGTACAAGCCCTGCTTTGCCTCTGAGGACCTGTGGGCAGCTTCATCAAGAAAGGAAGTGGCTCCCACGGCTTTCCTGAATGAGGGTGAGTCGGCTTCGGATACCAGCAGCACCTAACTTTTCCTCCGCCCCCTTTCCTGGTCCCTGAGAGCCCCTGGAGAAAGAAGAGTGCAGGGAGATGCTACAGGCCACAGCTCTCATACAGTGCGCGGCACCTGCAGCCAGCCTCCCGCATGGGCCCTGCCCTGTAGGGGGCGCAGTGGCGCGCTGTGCTACCTGGAGCCTGCCAGCTGCTTCCTGTCGGCAGGTGTCAGGCTTCTACCCAGGCTGACTACACAGACAGGAGGCTGGGGACTTGCGCTCCCTGCTAATGCTTACTGAAAAGCCGGCAGCCTCAGCCCAGGTACGGGTTCCTGGGACCTCTCTCACCGTCTCTTACACGTCTGCCTTGCCCTTTCCGAGGGTCCTCTTTCCACATGCCTATCCTGTCGCGCCCACGCTTCCTGCGCTGGTTCCTCTGTGGAGCCAGTGGGAATAGTTCTGGCCTGGTTAATTATAAACTACAAGCCCAATTTAGTATTTGATTAAGTTCCCTTTTTCTGAGAGACTTTCTCTCTAATGATGTACTTGGGGGCAGGGACATTTACTTCTGTACCTCCGCATAGCAACAATGACCCTTTTTCCTGAACAACAATTGAAACACATGGTCTTGAAAATAAGAAAGGCCACTTGGAAGCTGACTGTCCTGGCCGATCTGAGACAAGTCAACCACAGGCACCTTGGTGGCCTGGGTGGGCCCGCACCCGCAGCTGCGGAGGCTGCTCTGTCTGCGCCCAGCACAGCCATTCTGGCGCCTAGAGATGAATGAATGAAAGGGTGAGTAGATGAATAACTGTGAATGAGGGAGAGAAAGAGGTCTGCGGGTAGTGTCCCGCGGCCCTAGCCGCTGGAAAGTGTCTCTGGTGCGTCGCTGCAGGTGGCAGCGCCCCCGGGCCTGGGCCTCTGCACTGCCAGGTCTCCCGCCCGCGGTGCGCTGGCCTCGCCCCGCGCGCAGCTCCCCCGCTCTGCAGTGGTACGAGCCACTCCGCACTCGCCGAGCCGGCCGACGCCGCGTGTCTTGAATGGAAGGCGCCGACGCCGGAAGTGGAAG
Organism: Tupaia tana; assembly: GCA_026018925.1. Lineage (NCBI taxonomy): Eukaryota > Metazoa > Chordata > Mammalia > Scandentia > Tupaiidae > Tupaia > Tupaia tana. Next base: position 3,213,975 of record JAKSZU010000001.1, read on the forward strand.
GGACCACTCGAGAGGACTGGGGGGGCCACGAGCGCTTCGCGTCTTCATTGAGGAAACGCGGAGGTGAACATGGAGTTCCATGTGAGCCTTATGTAAAGAGAGAGACGGGCTCTGCCACCAATGGGCGCGCGGCACTCGCAAGCCCGGCCCCCCCGGTATGCAGATGAGGCAGCACCGCGGCCAATGGCGACCGTCGGGGGCGGGCCCGGCGCGCGCGGTCACGTTTTCCACTATGTGACAGCGGCGAGGCGGCGGCGCTGCGGGCTACGGGCTACGGGCTACCTGCTCTCCCGGACGGCGGCGGGCGCGGGCGGGCCTGGCAGACGGGCTGACGGAGGAGCAGACGGACGGGCAGACAAGGACGTGACTGGGCGGTAAGTAGCCCGGCGCCCCGGGCCGGGCGCCGAGCCAGGGCTGGCAGTCGGGCTCGCCGCTTACGTAACCGCGGCCGGGGGGCCTCGGGCGGGTAGGTGCCGGTCCCGCGCGCCGGACTGCTCCGGGCGGCGGAAGCGCGACCGAGAGATCTCGGGGCCTCTGCCTAGTTCTCTGCTCGAAAGCAGGCGCGGGGAGGGGTGTGTGCAGGCGTCTCAGTCGCTGACAGCCCGGAACTCTGCGGGAGAGCCCTAGTGGCCCATTTTGCAGACGGAGAACTGAGGTCCAGAGAGGCGAAGCAACTTGTGTAAGGTCACAGGGCTCCTGGGTGGCTGCTGCATCGGATGTCCTTCTTTAAACCATTGTCTTTTACAGATCCTCACCCCCCACCCGCCCCGCCAAGGGTAAGGCCAAGGGAACCGAGGGTCAGTGTGCTGACCTGGAGGACTCCTGGGGGCCGGCTTCCTGCTCCGAGTGCGGGATGAGTGCTGCGCTAGGACGTTTCCCGGGCAGCCCACGGGCTGGGTTGTAGTGCTGTGAGCAGAGATGAAGTTCCTCTGCCAGGCGTGGGCCCGGAGGGCAGGAGGCCACCTGGTACGCCCCCTTCAGCCCTGAACTACCCAGCATCCATTCCTTCCCTCCAGGATGGACAGAAGGGGAAGGCCACTTTCATACCACCCTCTGGGTGGGCCTGGGCTGCCAAGTTCCCAGTGGGCCAGCGGATGGGAGAGGCCTGCTCCAGCTCCAGGAAGGCCAGGGCCAGGGATGGCAGGCTGGTTGCCTGTGTCTGTGACCCACACAGAATGAGCCAGTGTGGAAGCTGGTTCATATTCAGAGCAACGGAGCCAGAGGCACCCTGGAAATCATCCAGGGGGTCCCCTCGGCTTAACAGATGAGGAAGCTGAGGCCCAGGTACAGGCCCTGGCAGGCCAGGCCAGGGTGTCTCTGGGGTCTTTGCATCTCCCTGGGTTAGACCTTCAGAGATTCAGTGGAGGCATGGAATAGGGTGTTGAATCCCAAGTGGCTGGAATTTGGGAGATGTCGAGAACCTTGGCACCACTGGGACCCAGCAGTTAGCGTAATGGCTATGTCGCTGGACTCCCACGTAGTCGACCGTGGTTCGTGTCCCGGACCCGGTGGCTTAAACTCACGCCGGGCACGTGTGCGTGCGTGCCCAGGATCCCGAGAGGAGAATGGAGGAGAAGGGATTGTGGTGTGACCATCCCCCCTGGGGGGGTGATTTCTCGCTTTCTATCTCTATGTCTCTCTCTGTCTGTCTGGCGAGCGCACGCGCCCTATAGTGAAAACCTCTCTAAAAAAAAAGAACCTTGGCACCACAGCCAAAGCCCCAAAAGGACTCCTGTCCGCTCCCATGTCTGGCTCAGCATGGACACTGGCTTCCTTGGCTTCAGAGGGGACACCCCGCCTAGCCCCCCGGGGGGTGGTTCCCAGTCCCAGGCTGGGTCTGGGTGAGGAGAGAGCGGCACCCCAGAAGGCTCTAAGTGGGCACTGAGTGTGTACACACACGGCTGCTGGCTTTCCGTAAGGTGTGGAGTGTGATGCAGAGTGGGGCTCCTCTAGGTGGAAGCTGTGTGACGTGCCAGCGCGGGCGTGGGACTGTGGGTGTTCGCCGCTAGCTGTCACCATCAGCTTGGTGTGATTCATCGGTACAGAGCTAACACAGCCCTGGCTTTCGGTGGAGGCCAGTGCACTGGGGACGGGGGAGGCCCTGAGCCCACAAGCCGGCTGCTCCTGGGAGACTCAGCATCTGCCCTGGGCTTCAGTGTCCTTGTCTGTGTGGAGGGGCTCAGATTAGGCGATCTTCGAGAGCCACTTCAGCTGCGGGACTTGGGGTTCCTGTTGTTCTGGTAGCTTTTCCCAGGCCCTGCACAGGGATGGGAGTGCTCCCGCCTGGGGTCGCAAAGTGCCCCCAGTGAGGCATGCCCGCTGTGCACAGGGGGAAGGGGCAGGCGCCTCGCCTCCGCATCTCAAGCACACTTGGCTCTCTAAAAAATGCGGAGAGGCACGCTTCTGCTTGCAATGATGATGTCACTCCAGGCCTCAGCCGCCACAGGGCGGGGCCACTCAGCAGTCAGTCCGAAGAGCCACACTGGCGTGGCATTCACCTTCTCAAAGCTGCCATCTCCGGCAGAACTAGCGTGACCTGCAGCTCTGCGGACGCTGGGTCACCTGCCGACCCAGGGGCCTCTGCAGGGCCCATTCCCTAAGCCCTGGCGCTTCCCTCTGGGGACTGGGGCCCTTGCTTCAACTCTCCACTCTCACTGTAGATGGCTTTGTGACAAGTGTTCCTGCACGTCCAGGTCTAGGCCAAGGCTGAAACCGTGCGTGGGCTGCGGCCCCAAGCCTCGCCCGCCCGGAAGGCTTCCCCGTGCTTTTCCTGGAGGTGACAGAGAAGTCATAAGCTGCTCTTCCAGGAGAAAGAGATCAGAAACCTGGTAACATGAGAACAGCTCGGTCCAGGAGGAGCAGATGCCTCTGCTTCCTAGAACCCACTGCCCGGAGCAGCCGGTTCCCTGGGCACCGAGCCAGGAGTGGGCTCTCACACACGGTGACTGCCCTGACTCGTGTGTGTCGCCCCAGGGTGTTGGAGCTGTGTGGAGAGCTGTGCAAGGAGCCCTAGCAAGACCCAGACAATGCCTCTCCTGGGCCCTCCTCCCCTAGCGGTCACGTTTTCCTTGGTTACCCAGCCGTTGCCATGGGGAACGGCTGTTTGTTTAGCAGGACAAACATTTTCTCCGGCTTACGGCAGGCTGGCCTCAGGGAGTTGGCTCCTGCCAGGAAGTAGAAAACGACTATTCTGTTGGGGCTGCAAGTACCACCAGACTTGCAGACGCAGAGTCCAGAGAGTTCAAGAACAGGCAGAATCAGCCGGTGCGACAAGCCAGCTTACCTGGGACGCTGGAGAGGGCCGGGGCCGGGAAGGCACCAGGAAGCTCTGGGGGGCTGCAGCTCCTGCCAGATCTGGGAGCTGGTCGTGGGTGTTCGGTGTGCGAAGCATGTCACAGTGCAGGAGCCGTCTCACGGGCCTCACTCCGTCTCCAGCGTGGTCACTCCGGTGACTGGGCTGCAGGCTGGTCTCTGACCGCCTTAGGCGCAAGGGCTCCGAGTGCGTGAAGCCTCTACCCCCGGGCAGGGGGCTGCAGCTGGGGCCAGGCTGTGCTTTTGTTCTTAGCTTTGCGTTTGTTATGACGTGCCGTGGAGACTGCCACCGTCGGCGAGGGCAGAGCTCACAGGATGAACCCCATCAGCCAGCTTCCCGATTGTCTGTCTGGGCCTCTCTCCTGCCACGTCCCTGCCCGCTGCCTCCCTGCCTCCCTGCCCTGATCCCAGGCTCCGTGAGCTCCTTGCACTGGCTTCCGAGTGCTCCTCTGTCTGGTCCGAGAACCCGCTGCCCGAGGTGTGACCGCGTGACCCGGTCGGGGTCCAGGCTCAACTCCTCTCCTCAGTCTGACCCTTGCCTGGGGGCAGAGCCGCTTGTGGCCGTGGGGGGGGGGGGGCAGCGAGGGTACCCGAGGGACAGGCTCATGTGGGGACTCTTGGCTCTCCCGCAGCCCTCTCCAGCCAGGCTGCCCCTCTTCCCTCCCTCCTGAGCGCCTTCCTCTCCCTCCCCCAGCGTTGTGGTGTAGACGCTGGCTCGCATGCTGGCGTGAGCAGGCCCGGGTGGATGTCTGTGGGAGGCAGGAGGCCGAGTCCGCTCAGCCTGGCACACCAGCTCTGCCACCTGGGCAGAGTGCAGCCAGTCCATGGAGCCGTGCATTTTCTGGAATCGGGACGTGTCGGGCGGCGTGTCTGAGTTGTCATTCCACACGTTGCCATGCTGCCCAACCCCCTTGTAAAAAGACGGACCTCCCACCTGCGGTAATCCAGCCCTGGCAGCTCGTGTTCACACAGGCTCCAGGAGCTAGAACCACGGAGTGAGAACCAGGACCTCGGAGCCACCGGCCCCCAGACACGCCAAGGCAGTGACTTGTTCAGCGCGAGGCTCCTCCGAGGACGCCGGCCCTGCTGGGCAGGGGTGGCCACAAGCTTGCCATCCTTTAAGTACAGGCCGGGGGCAGCTCCTGTGGCCGTGAAAGCAGTGGCACCTCTCCCCCCTGTTTGTTTCCTTCTTCGTGAGAGAGACAGAGAAATAAGCACCCGGCAGGTCTTCACGTCGCGGCCCCGGTGCCAGCCAGCTCGACCGCAGGCACACACGCGAGCCCAGCGTGTACAGGGGAGGCCTCCAGGCGTGAGCGAGGGCCGCCCTGTGGGCTATCCCGTGGAGCACTGCCGCCACTCCTTCGGGTTGTCACCTGGTCTGAGCCCCTGCGGTGACCTGCGGTGACAGGTGCTCGAGCGAGCAGGTGCCTTGCCCAGGCCGTGTCATTTCATCTTCCCCACAGGAGGCAGGGCCATCATTCTCCACGTCCCGTAGCTGAGGAGGAAGGCGCAGGCGGCCGAGGGCCTCGTCTGTGGTCACACCAGGAAGGGCAGAGCTCGGGGACCCCAGCCACCCGGCTCATTCCCTTCCCCACTCTGCGGCCTCCAAGGCCTCCACGGCTCGTGCACACAGGAAGGACTGACCGCTCCCCTGGGGAGGGCTGTGGGGGTGCCATGGGTGGTGTCCAGGGTGCGAGGGGGTCAGGAGTGAGAGGGCGCCTGGGCGCCCTGCAGCCCCTTGGCCACAGAGCCCCACGAGGCCTCCCCGCTTCCACCCCCCACCCGCAGCGCGTCCGTCTAGGGCACGTGTTTCCGCACAGGCCGGGCAGCCATCGCCCACTCAGCACAAAGCCCAGGCCCTGCCCCTGCACAGTCCTGCCAGGCACACCACGATCTGGCCCTGCTGCCGCTCTCAAGTCACATCACCTCCTGTCCTCGGCCACTCTGCTCCAGCCTTGTCCATCCTTAAACAGCATTGCACAATCCTGCCTCAGGGCCTCCGCACTCGCTGCCGCCCGCCTCTTACTCTGGTAGCTAGGCTCTGGGCCCGTCAGGATGTGTAGTTTGGTCTCTTGAAAGCAGAGTGCGGAGCAAGGCTCAGTGTTCACTTTACTGGAAGGTGCAGCCCCCCAGCTCAAGGGAGGTGAGGAAGAGCAGCCTGGGGAGCCCGTGCCAGCTGCCACCTCACTGAGACCATGCCCTGCCCCACAAGGACACCCAGCTGTGGCTCAGCCCCGAGGGCCCCATGGAAAGGCCATCTCAACAGGTGGGGAGCAGGGGTGCCACAGGCTCTGGTTCCATGTGGAGACCTCACGGGCATGCCAGTCGTGTGCCCTGACCCAGGACAGTAAGAGGCCGCGGGGGATCGTGCCGTCGGGGAACTGGTGGGAGTGGCTGTCTCTCTCTGCCTCTCACTCACGGCAGAAGTGAATAAACTTAAAATCAAAAACGGGAGGGACCGGCAATTAGCGTAATGGCTATGTCGCTGGGCTCCCATGTAGTCGACCTCGGTTCGCGTCCCGGACCCTGTGGCTTAAAACTCATGCCGGGAGCATGTGCATGCGTGCCCAAGATCCCAAGAGAACAGAGTAGAAGGGATTGTGGTGTGGCCATCCCCCCTGAGGGGGTGATTTCTCACTTTCTGTCTCTCTCTGTCTGGTGAGCACAAGCGCCCTATAGCAAAAACCTCTCCAAAAAAAAAAAAAAAAACGGGAAATAGGAAAGCTTCAGAGCAGGCATTCAAGGGAGGCGGAGAGGATTTTCTGCGGCCCCTCCCTCCTTCCTGGCCGCGGGCAAAGGTTGCTCTGGGGCGTGAGCTCAGCTCTCCCTCCACGGGGATTGCTGGGGCAGCAGGGCCCACTCCCTGCGGCGGAGCCTCTCCAGCCACACTGCAGACAGAGCGGACGCCTGGAGCGGCCTCCGGAGAGGCCAGGAGGCCCCACTGGAGTGTGTGCCTAGCAGGGGTTGGGGACAAGCAGGTGGCTGCGAGCCTGGGAGATAGAGAGGCAGGGCTCTGGGCGGCACGCGGGGAGGCCGTCTGAGCTAGCCACACCTGGCCGCCTCCCTCAGGCCGCCCTCAGGCTCCGTGCTGCCGCCCACAAGCAGTCACTGCTCTTGTGGCTTCTCCTTAGCAGTCCTTGTGTACCCCCGTACCCAGCTCCCGCCGTCAGTCCCCACAAGGTCGGTCCAAGTGGGCAGGAGGGATGTCTGTCCTGTGTACCGCAGGCGCACTGGGCGCTGGGAGAGCGGGCAGGCGAGCAGGACGCCCTGTCGGCCTCTCCCACCCTCTCCTGTGGCTGTTTTTCATCCTGTGCCTTGTCGTCTGATGTTCCGGACTCCTCCATGCCAGCCTGTCTGGTCTGCCTCTTTCATGGGTGACGGCATCCCGGTGCAGATGTCCTCAGCTCTGTGCCCTTGGCAGTGTGTGCCAGGCCCGGGGCCCTACAGCGAGCAGTCTGAGCTCCTGGCCTCCTGGGCTCATGTTCTGGGGAGATGCAGTGGTGTGGAGGAAAGGGAGCAGAGCGGGGGCCGAGAAACTGGGGTGGTGCGGGGCGCCTGCCGGAGGAGTGTGCGGGCACCCAGGGGCACCGAGGGCAGAGCCCTGAGGCTGGCGCACACGGAGCTGGGCAGACACAGGAGAGGCCCAGGAGCTGAGGCTGAACCTCAGCTGGCAGGCCCCTGCAGGCTAGCCCTGGCCTGAGGGGCACGGACTTTCACCAGCTTCTCTCTTGCTGCCGTGGTCCTGACCAGCACGGCCAGGTAGAGGCAGGAGCCCAGGTGGGAACTGGAGGGTGCCCTGGAGAGGGAGGTGGGATAGCTCCTGGCTGAAGGGGCTGCCGGGCTCGTTACCTGGTGCTGGCTCACCCTCTGGGCGTGCATGTGCGCACTCCCGGGGGTAGTCCTCCGAGGGGAAGGGGGATCGCAGATGCCACGAGGCACCCAAATTTCCCTCCAGGAAGACTTTCTCACGCCACTGCCACCATGCACAAGAGCCCCCGGTCCCCGCCTCCTCGGTGACGGCCAGGGCGAAGGATCTCTGCGTTTCCCTGATGGGAGCTGAGCGACTTCCCAGCAGCTCAGAGGACTGGCTCTCCTCTGCAGGACAGCCGCAGCTTCTCTGCTCCCAGAGGTCACTGCCTCTCCGGCTTTGTCAAGTGAGCAAGAGCATCCATGACACGTTGGAAGGTCGGAGTGGCTGTGTGTAGGCATTAGTTTTTGAAAATTTTATATGCAGCAGATATCCCAGACTAAATGACTTTTCATTCTTTGAGAGAAACTTGTGTATTTTTCTTGTGTATGTGTTTGAATGCGCGTAGGATTTTCTTTCTCCTTGAAACTTTCAAGTTAGTCCCATAGCATAATGGTTAAGGGAGCAGGATCCCACATGGCCAACCATGGTTCGAGTCCCAGCCTGGTGGCTTGAAAAACACTCCAGATGCGTGTGTGTGTGTAGGCCCCAAACCCTGAGAGGATAGAGAAATGGAGGAAAAAGGACTGTGGCACAACCGTCCCCCACTGAGGGGAGCTTGCTCTCCCTCCCTCCCTCCCTGGTGAGCACACAGGCCCTGTGGCAATAAGTATGCGTGTATACATTTTATCAGGATGTAGCTAGAAGGAGGCCTTCCATGTAATTCTGCCTGGAGCTTAGGGTGCCCTGCGACTGACTGCCAGGTGCAAATCTGTGTTGAGTTAGGACAGTTTATTTACGGGTCTTTCCTTGTGCTTTTTGTTTTATTGTACTGATACCTTTTGCAGAAAGATATATATAGTTTTGCTGTAGGGTGTGTTTAGGGTACATGTGCCTGCCAGAAAGAGATACACCGAGAGAGGTAAAAGGAGAGGTCACCCTGGGGACGGCCACGCCACTGTCCCTTCTCCAGCCTCCTCTCAGGATTTTGGCATGTACGCACGTGCGCCTGGCATGATTTTCTTTTCTTTTCTCTCTCTCTCTCTCTTTTTTTTAGAGTTTTGCCATGGGCTGTGTGAGCTCATCAGAGAGAGGAAAGTGAAAAATCCTCCAGGGGGCATGGCCATACAGCAGTCCCTTCTCCTCCATTCTCCTCTTGGGATTTTTTTTTTTTTTTTTTGAGAGAGATTTTTTGCTATAGGGCATGTTTGCTTGCTGGACAGGCAGAGAGAGACAGAGACACTGAGAAATCACCCTCCCCCCCCCCAAGGGGATAGCCTCGCCGCAATTCCTTCTCCTCCGCTTTCTTGGGATCTTGGGCACGCACGCACATGTGTCTGGCGTGAGTTTTAAGCTGCTGAGTCCAGGACTCAAACCACAGTCGACTATGTGGGAGTCCAGCCATGTAACTATTATGCCATCTGCTGGTTTCACCTCTCAGGCTTTTTGGCATGCACATACGTGCGCTCAGCACGATTTTCAAGTTGCCATGTCTGGGACTCAAACTGTGGTTGGCCACGTGGGGATTCAACACCTTTACCTCCATACCACCCGCTGGCCCTGACTGGTAAGCCATCTGGTCCAGGACTCGAACCATACAGTTGGCCATGTGGGATCCAGCGCCTTCACCTCCACGCCCCCTGCTGGCCCCAGGAGAGTTTTTATCCATAGGTAAGAATGTGGCTTTCCTCCACGTACCTTCTCTCCTCCTAGGTAATGCTGGTCCTCCTTTGCATCTTAAGCAAGTTTCCCTTGCACTCCCTGCCCACCGCGGAGGCCTTTGCCTTTGTCACACACTCAGCTTCCGCTGTCTGATGTCCTGTCTCAGTGTGGCCTTCTCATCTCAGCCTTGTGTCTAGGCCTCCGTTACCAGCTCCTCGGCCCTGTCCTCTCCGGAGGTTGCTTTTGGGAGGGAGAAGGGGTGCTGTCGAGGCAGAGCTCCCCGTCGGGCCTTGAGGGCTGGGTGGATTCTCCCGGAGGCCCGTCCCCCTCCGCGGGTGCCCCGAGAAGGCCTCTCCCAGTGGCTAGACCCTGAGAGGCCATGGCTGAGGGACTATGCTGGGCTCCCATCTGGCTGCCTGGGGCCCGCTCCGGGAGGCTCAGCCCGTGTAGCCCTCACAGCGTTGCCCAGGGAGGGGCTTGGCCCTTTGCCCTGCTGCCTGGTGGGGGAGGGGACCGTGGGGTGTTCTGCGAGGGAGGCGTGTCAGAGAGACCACATGTCCTGGTGTCCTGTTGCCGTGCGTCCCGTGGAGTGTATACCCCATCCTCCGTGGCCCTGGTCCCCGGCCTGCACCATGGCCGCTCCTCGGGAGGACTCGGGCTTTCACGCTGGCCTCACCGCTCCTTCCGTCCAAGGCCGGCTGGGAGCCCTTCGCTCTGTGGCAGGTGACTGGGGCCTTCCGGGTTTCCAGGGATGCTGCAGACCCTGCCCCCCGCACCCCACATTCTAGCCCTGAGGGCTGTCATGTGGGTTTAGGGGGGAGGAGAGGCGGGGACGCTCTCCCAGAGTCAGATGGGAACTTGAGAACGAGACTGTTGACAGCTTTATCCGGAATCCAGAAATCAGTCTGTCTCCCATCCTGCTCTGGCAGGGCCAAGCAGATGCCACGCAGGAGCAGTGCCACGCCCGTCGGCCTGCCGCGGCACCTTGGAGCCCAGGGCAGGGGCCACGTGCCTCCGTGCTAAGGATCCTGGGTGGTGGGGTCCCGTCTTCAGGGACAGGCTGCTCTGAGGTCCACACTGGCAGGGGCTCCTCCAGGAACGGTGCCTGCGCACGGTATGGGGTGGGAGTCCTTCGGCGCGCTCATTGGAGACCGTGCTAACGAAAAGGCTCTGTGTGGCTCCAAACACTTTTGCACCCACATAGAGTGGTCCTCCGTGATGGCCGTGGGACTCCCTGGAGTCCTGAGAGCCAGCGCTTGGCAGTGTCCAAGGTCGGCCTCGGCCTGGCGCTGCCAGCCCTCCGCTGGCGCCAACCTCTCCCCTCTGTGGTTAGGGGTGCCTCGGTGGTCCCACCACCAAGTCTGATTCTGTGGGTCGCTTTGCCTTCGGCTTCCCACTGGGCTCGGCAGGTCGCAGCAGGTGGGGGTCCGAAGGATGAGGTGCCCCTGCCCTGGGGGCCGTGCCTTGGAGCCCCACCTGCCGCAACCTCATCTGTCCCATTGCGTCCCTGCCCTCGGCCTCGCCGTGCTGTGATTGCTACGCTCTCTGAGCCCCTGCACAGCACCCAGGGATTTATGACATGCAGGTTCCCAGGCCCTGCCACCCTCCAGCGGCACTCTGCGTCTTTCCACAGCCCCCATGTGCCCGGTGTGGTTGCCGAGGCCTGTGTCCGCCTCCCGCCAGGCCCGCCGCCCAGTGCCCGGGGGAGGCTGCGTGCTGGAACGCCCTTCCTGCTTCATGGCGGGTAGCTGAGGAGCTCAGTAGATAAGGGCCAGTGAGTAACGTGCGGGGCGACCTCCGTGATGACCCTGACGTCTGGATTCATCTGTGGCACGGGCTCCCCTGCCTGCTGCTCCGGTGGTCACCGGCGTGTGCTCTTTTCAGTGTCTGACAGCCTTCCCCTTGCCTGCAGCTTCATCCTGGAGCCCACCATGAACGGGTACGTGGAGCTTCCCCCCGGCCCCAGCAGCCCCACCAAGGAGCTGGCAGAGCCCACGCCTGGCCAGGCCCCACTCCAGGAAGACGTGGATATGAGCAGTGGCTCCAGTGGAAACGAAAACTGCTCCATGGGGCAGGACTCGCAGGGCAGTGACTGCGACGACAGCAGGAAGGAGCTGGGGATGTTGGTAGAGCCAGCAGATGCCTGCCAGAGGTAGGGGACTGGTGGCTTCGTGTCCCTGATAGTCTGATCGCTTTTGTGATCTGTGAAGCCGATTACCAAGCTTTTCAAGCTTTCTGAAAACCCTGCAAACTCACAACAAGAAAAGTTTACTAGTTTATCCCTTATAATGATGCCGCTGTCGGCTCTGTGTGTGGGAGAGGCACAGACACGCACTGAGCGACCTCCCGTCTCCCGGGAGGCTGGTGTGTCAGGTAGCCTGGCCGGCACTGCCCACTGACCCTGGTCCTTGTATAGAAGGTGGACATAGAAGGTGGACTCTCTCTCTTGCCTTTCCGTCTCCACCACTCGGAAGTTTTCTGTCCAGTTTCATCTTGACCTTGTGTTCTTTTCCCTTGTTCTCCTGGGGCGTGGTCTAGCCGATCATCGCTGGTCGGTGGGGTGGGGGGACCATGCGGTCCTCTGAGCTGTGTTTGCTGGTCGGTGGGGTGGGGGGCATGCGGTCCTCTGAGCTGTGTTTGCTGGTCGGTGGGGTGGGGGGCATGCAGTCCTCTGAGCCGTGTTTGCTGGTCGGTGGGGTGGGGACCATGCGGTCCTCTGAGCTGTGTTTTCTCCTGCCCTCCTAAGTGCAAGTACCTTCAGCCTGATGATGGCCAAGTCTGAACACACCCCGCCTGCGAGTGGCTGCAGGTAAGGCCAGCACCCTGTCTGCAGGACAGCCGGCAGACTTGCTGTTAGAGGACAGTCTGGGGGTGGTTGTTGGAGACTCACTTTTGGGGAGTGATGTGACCTTTGCAGGCTCGGCTAAAACCCATCAGTCTGCACAGCCGTGTCGGTGTGAATGGCTGTGCCCTGGCCTACCAGACACCAGCTGTGTCCCCACGGGCTGCCCAGAGCCCTCGTAGGGTGCCCTGCTGCCCCAGTACTCCCCAGCTCCACTCTGTAAACCTTGCCAAGCTTTGGGCGTGTTCATCTGGAACGTTCCTCAGCCCCTAGGTATTTGGTACGGACACTCCTTACGTCCATAGACACTCCCTCATCGCCTCTAGGAGAAAACCAAGCCTGCTCCTGGGCACACATGCTCCTCCCATGGGTGGCCTCAGAGACCCAGCTCCGAGCTCTCTGCACCCTCTGCCCTAAGCTGCCCGTCTCCACCAGCAAGGCCCCGCTGCCCTGTCTCCTCGCGGGTCTCTGTCCTCGCGCGTAAACCCTTCCTCACACTCACTGTCCACGTGCATGTCCCAGGAAGGCACTGTACTCGTCACCGTAGTCCCCACCACTTGGTTTTTGTCCCCGAGAGACAGGGAAGGAGGCAGCAGGCCCCCAAACCATGGTCGACCTTGCCGTCCCCAGGCAAAGCCCAGCTCTGACCCTTGGGGAGAGGAGCGAGGTTGGAGGGACTTGGCCACGCTCAGTAGTTCTGGGCTGGGGCCACTGGTGCTGTCAGGGGTGAGGTGCAGCGGGCAGGGCAGGGATGCTGCTGAGCACCACCCCACACTCACTCCGAAGAGGACGCCTCGGGCCCTCACACCTGCCTGCCTCTCTCTCGTCTCCCGCAGCAGCGAGCAGTCTGCCAAAGCGGACACGCACAGGGAGCTAGTGAAGACGCTGAAGGAGCTGAAGGTCCACCTCCCCGCAGACAAGAAGGCCAAGGGCAAGGCCAGCACGCTGGCCACCTTGAAGTACGCCTTGAGGAGCGTGAAGCAGGTGAAAGGTAGGTCCCCGCGCCCCGTGCAGACCTGTAGGGATGAGCTTTTGACCCCCAAACTACAGCCAGGATGTGCTATTTCTGAAGGAAATAAAAGTCTGATGAAGCGGCAAGTGAGTGGAAACCTCGATTTGTTGGCAGCAGAAAAACAAACAAAGCAGATGGAAAACCAGCATGTCAAAGAAGTTCCTTTACCACATCAGACTTGCGCCCTGGGCTGGGGTCAGGTCACGTTCAGAAGTCCGGCGTCCAGGCTCCGGCTGGATGTGGGTATCTGGGACGATGAGGCCGGGTCCGGACGACCGTCGCCCTCTGCTCTGACCTGTGGCAGCGCCTGGCTCCGTGAGCAGCCCGGGATGGGATTAACGCAGAACACCTCCCAGCGTCTGCCCGGGGACCGGCCCTCCTTTAGCACACCATGTGGAGACAGAGGCGGGTACTTCCAGGTCTTAGCCCGAGACGGTCCTTCCGGCGAGCTTCTCCATTCGAGACCCAGGCCGGGTGCGTCTCGTGTGTGTCATGTTGGTATCTGCCCTGGTGGTCGCTTCACCCAGGAATGGAGGAGGCAGCGAGGCAGACTGAGGTGGCTCCCTCCATCTGTGTGTGCGTTTGGATTTTATCTGCTTGGCAAGGTGGAATTGCTCTTAGACCTGGTCAGTGGCAAGACTGAGGCTTCGGGTGACGCTGCGGGGGCAGAACTGCCGGCCGGGCAGAGGGTCCACCAACACGCAGCAGGTTCTGGGACGCTCACGTCATCGAGTCCACTGCTTTACTGCTCGGTGGACTGCCAAGTCCCTCAGGTGCCACCCACTCAAGCTGGGCTGCCCCTCAGTTGCTCCTGCACTGTGAGTCCAGCTCCAAAAAGGCCCATCTCTGGTGCCCAGAGAACACAGCAGAAATCATGGTGCATTCTCCACCTCATCACACTGTGTTCTTAGGCGTGTCCTGCTTTTGACACCAAAAACCATGGGCTCCTGGGCTTCGAGGGATCCCTTAGCCAGCTGACCCTTCGCGACAAGCAGGTGGAGATGTGAGCATTTCACTGGGGCTGTGTGCATGGCCAAAGGCCTTTGCTCACGCACTGCACACGTGCAGTCAGGTGTTGGTCCTGCACATTAGAGATGGCATGAGGCCCAGCACGGAGCAGCATATGGCTTAGACGTTATGCGAGGCCCCGGATTGATCACCCATCTAACCTAAAGGCCAGGGACAGGGACACACATCTGTAATCCCGGTTCCTCGGGAGACTAAGGCAGGAAGATTGCAACTTGTACCCTGTCTTAACTAAAAAGAATGCAAGCCTGCTCCATAGCCTAGTGGTTACAGGAGCCCACACAGCCGGTCACAGTTCAAGTCCCAGCCACGGTGGCTCGAAAAGCACACAGGGTGCATGGGGTGCATGCCCGAAATCCTGACCAGGCGGAGACACGGAGAAGGGACTGCGGCGTGTTCGTGCCCTATGGGGCGTGATTCCTCCCTTCCTCTCTCTGTCTCTCGCTAGCAAACACACATTCCCTCTGAAATTAAAAATGCATACAAATAGAAAAGTCTGAAAGGCCGAGATAAAGGAGGCACCCGGGCAGTATTCTGTTCCCATCGGTTTCTGTCCCAAGCCATGGCATGTGTTTGGGTGGGCTGGGTACAAATGTGTATTTCAGCTCGTCTTCCCTGGCTAACTGGGCAGCCTTTCCTGGTAGAGGCGGGTCCTCTCGGCTCCTCGCCTTGGGTCCCTGAGCTGGCGGAGAATGGTGGTCTGCTGTGTGCCGGCTGCACACACTTCTCCAGTGTCAGCCGTGTCTATCTTGTGAGGCTGACACAGGCAAGCCAGAGTCCACTGCTGCAGTGCCCCCAGATGGGCACCACACCGTGGCAGGCCCAGTCTGGGGCTGTGCCACCTTTTCCAGGAGGAGGAGCTGGAGGGGAAAGCTCACTCCAGCCGGTCGGGCCACTCTTCCTTTGTTGTGCCGGTTCCGGGTGTTAAGTCCCTGGCATCTGCAGTAACTTCAGAACTTGGACGCACTGCCAAATCATGACGTTTCCTCACCTTCCGGTGGCTTCTTTCTGGATTTGAGAGTGTTCTCAGAAATCTCCAGGCTCTGGCTGGAGAGCTTGAAGACAGCTAAGGAGACCGGCGTCCTGCGGCCTCACCACCACAGCAGGAAGCTCCACAGGCGGGACCCTGCTGCTCCCTCCCCTGGGCCAGTGGCAGCCTCGAGGCAGCTCGATCCCCTTTCGGAGCAGGGACCATTGCCACTCATGCATGGTGACATGTGGAGACAGGCCTGGTCACCCCGAGGTCCTGTGGTGAGCCCAGGGTGGTGTGAGAACTCAGACCGAGTGGCCCTTGTCTTCCGATTCTGTTTGGAGCAGCGTCTTCCAGACGGTGCTTCTCCTGTTTGTAAGCAGCGGATTCTGCCTGGACGGGGTATCTGACCGGGCCACCCACGACGTCCCGTGCGGTCGCCACACGAGTCCTGTGCAGGAGCGTCCACGTTGATCATGACTGAAGACTCTTCTGGGGAGCCGAAAGCTGGGCCAAACCCTGACCTTGTCATTTAAATGTCCCTGTTTATTCTCCTAACAGTCCTGCAGTCACAGGCCCTCTGATGTCCAGAGGGGAACAGCCCGGGTTTCTGTGTGTGGGTTTGGCCCTCAGCTTTCTGTGTGCTCTCTGCGTGTCCCAGGAAGATAGGTGAGGGGTCCCAGAGAGTGCCCGGAAAGTGCACGTTGTCAAAGAGCCACGTGTGGGTTCCCAGATTTCTTTTGGTACCAAAATAAACTCATACTTTATCCATTTTGTACAAACTTTCTGAAGTCCCCTCTTACCTGGACCCGGCTTCTTCATTGAGGACAGTAGAGCTCCCAGCCTCTGAGAGTTAGTCAGTCCTCAGCCCTCCTGATTCGCCCACTGTGTCACGTCCCCACAGCAAACGAGGAGTACTACCAGCTGCTGATGGCCAGCGAGTGCCACCCCTGCGGTGTGGACGTGCCTTCTTACACCACAGACGAAATCGAGAGTGTCACCTCCGAGTACCTCGTGAAGAATCCGGTGCGTGTCTTTGGCTGGCGTGTCCCCGTGTAAGTGGGACGCTTCACCCGGCAGGCTGGCCAAGCTGCCGTGGCCAGTGGCTGAGCCCAGGGCATCTGGGTTTCAGGACCCGAGCTCACACCTCTAGGAAGAGTGTGGTCGGTGATTCTGGAAGTGGTAGTCGTGCTCCAGACCGGGCCTTCCTCCGTGAGCCCATCCTCGGCCCCATCTTCACGTGTGTGAGCATGAGCCCAGCCTCCTGTCCCCAGCGTCTCCCTGCCCCAGTGCCCTGTGGCCACAAGGCAGAGCCGGGACCTCAGACTCCGCAGCCCCATAAAGGCGGGGCCCCTTTGGAGGGGCATGGCTATCCGACCCCGGTCCTGCGTGCTCAGTCCATGAGAGCAGACGTTGGGGCCTGGTGGTAGGGGTCCAGCCTGTGCTAGGATGGTGGCCAAGCTGCCCTTGGGGTGCAGCTCCCTGCCCCTCCCCGTCTTCTTCCTCTGGCCTGTCCCCCAGGGAACCCTGAGCCCTGTGCCCAGGGGCTAGTGGAGGCCCTCAGTCCCCAGACAGCCAGCAGCGTCCAGGGCAAGCAGGACTCGCACAGGCCGTGTGTGGCAGGCCGGATGAGCGGAAGCGGGTGTGTGGGGGGGCGCAGGCTCCCTTTCCCCTCCAGATCAGCCCAGCCAGGTGCCCAAGACGGCAGAGGGGCAGGCCAATGGGAGCCGGCGCCTGGGCTGTGGCGCTGCACGCCGTCACGTCAGCCCCAGCGTGCAGGGAAAGTGGAGTGGTTCTGGGCAGAGTGTGGAGAGGGGCCGGAGTCCTACCCCGCCCCACCCCGCCCCTGCCTACATAGGCCGACTTCGCCGGCCCCCCTGACCTCCCTCCTGGTCCTGCTCCTTCCTCCAGGACATGTTTGCCGTGGCTGTGTCCCTGAGTACTGGGAAGGTCCTGTACATCTCTGACCAGGTGGCGTCCATATTCCCCTGTAAGAGAGACACCTTCAGCGATGCCAAGTTCGTGGAGTTCCTGGCGCCCCACGACGTCAGTGTGTTCCACAGCTCCACCACGCCCTACCGGCTCCCGTCCTGGAGCATCTGCGGCCGAGTCGGTGAGAGCCTCGCCTCATCCTCCTCCTGGGGCGGGAGACTGCAGACAGCACGGGCCAGAGCCTCCTGGAGGGAAAAGGCGAACAGTCGTTCATCTCTCCAGAACACACTTAGAGGAGAAAACTCAGTCTTCTCGCAGATTTCAGAGAGGGACGTTCTCAATTAAGTGGTTCTGGGAAGTTAGGCCTTACCCCACTGGTACAGTGTGGGGCTGGGGCACAGCCAGGTGGTGGTGCCCAGCAGGCAGTGTCCCCCACCACGGGGCAGCCGTACCGCAGCCTTCTGGGCACTGCAGGCTCTGGCCTGGCTACGCAGTGGGCAGCAGCATACTGGGCAGTCCAGCCTGCAACTGTGATCTGGCTCATGTCCAGGTGGTAGCCCCGCCCGGCGCCCCTGCTCCCAGCAGCCTCTCCTGTCCCTGGGGCAACTCTGGGCATGGCTGCCTCGGGCCCTGCCCTCCTCGTCCTCCCTAGGGCCCTCTCTGGCCCTCCCAGACAAGTGGGGCTGCTCCTTCAGAGCTGAGGCCGCCCCGTCTGCATCCCGCCTTCCCCGAAGCACCACGAGTCCCAGCCTGCTCCCCGGATGTCCTGGCCACAGGACTTCGGCACATAACCTCGTTCTTATCCTACTTCTCCACCCTGATGGGGCAGACTCCGAGTCTGGATGGGCCTCGCTGCACTCACCGTAACCACTGTGAACACACGCACAGGCCTAGCGCGTGAAGAGGAGCATGGGTGGGCCCCATGGGGACCTGGCAGGAGGCCCTGGAACGTGCTCCACCCCTGCACGTGCTCCATGACCGAGGCAGCTGGCAGCAGCCCCCTCTAGAAGCATCTGTCCTGCAGCATCTGCCTCACCTGGCAGGTACTGAGCCCCTGCTGGGCTCTGAGGGCTCAGAGCTGACCTGGAGCCGTAGAGCCACAGTGCCTGGGGAGCCCGTGGGAGCGGAAGAGGAACAGGCAGGGCCAGACAAGGACCTGATGACCTTGTGAGACGATGGCCTCCCGTAGGATCTTGTGTCCTTTTTAAAACAAAGTCTTGCTGTCCGCCTGCCTCAGCCTCCCAGGTAGCTCGGACTGCAGGTGCACATCCCCACGCCCAGCTCAGCTGAGCCCGGACTTGAACACAGGCCTTCACGTGGCCTCAGCCTGCCCAGCAGCAGCCCCAGCACCTGCCACCACAGCTGGGCTTGCTCAGAATCTGGACCCAGTGCCAGCCCTGGCCAGCTCACCCAGCAGCATCCGTCCTTTGCCGGTAGGGCAGTGATCTCTGCTCACCCCAGAGGTTCCTCACCTCGCCCTCAACGTCCTGATCTACAGGTTCTCGCTGGCTCGGTGCCTCCGCCTGCTCCCCCTGCTCCCACTCCTTCGGTCTGTGGGCCCTGGGCTATGGGCCAGGGAAGGACGCTGCTGTCACGTCACCCTGACCACAGGTGGCCTGGGCACGCACACGGATGGGAGGTGCTGGCTTTATACTGCGTGCACAGTGCTGGCCACATTCTCCCAGAGTCCAACCCGGGGACTGGTGGCGAGACTGTTGACATTTGTGCTGTGAGTTACAAGGTCCAGGCCAGGCAGGGGCATTGCTGAGCAGAGAGGAAGTCGCTGCTCGTGGTTTGCAGCACGAGCGCTCATGCCGTCACCCCGGGTGGGTGACAGACATGTTTCACCTGGGTGTAGAAGATCAGAGGCCAGCTAGGGACATGGTGCTCAAGGCGGCTGGGTTCCCCGGGCCGCTCAAGCCCGTGAAAGCCACGCTGGGCGTGCGTGCACCCACATCCCAAAGGAGGAGTGGAGGAAGTGAAGTGGCGTCCCCAGCGGGTGCTCTCCCACTTCCCTCCTCTCTCTGTCTCTCTGGCGAGCACACGCGTCCTATAGCAAATTAACAACAGGAAAAGGCCAGGGGAGCTGTCAGAGGCCTTTCTAGGCCAGCAATTGTACAGAACTTTCCAGAACTAGGAATTGTCTACTTTTCCTCTTTTCTTTTGAATAGAAGAAACTTTATATGAAAGATCAAAATCCGAGATTTCCTTTCTTTAAAAAATGTTTTTCTCCCATGGGGGAGAGACAAGAGACAGCACCTCCAGCGGAGTCCCCATACCGTGATCCCCACCCCCAGCCTCAGGCAGTCCCCCCCTCCCGTGTTGGGGGATCTCTGAGCTCCAGCCAGG
The DNA here is from genome assembly GCA_026018925.1 of Tupaia tana. Taxonomy (NCBI): domain Eukaryota; kingdom Metazoa; phylum Chordata; class Mammalia; order Scandentia; family Tupaiidae; genus Tupaia; species Tupaia tana. The sequence goes on from JAKSZU010000001.1 coordinate 3,232,987, forward strand.
ACCCTCCCTTGTCAGCCCTGCGGGAGGTCGTGTCCCACTGTGCCTCTTCCAGCCTTGCCTGAATCCTTTTTAAAACCCTTTGATCTGTTATGGAGACAGCCACTTCCTCACGGCTGATGCGTCCCCAGCTGAGCGCGTTCTTACTAGATACTTTTTTAAGTAAGTTAAGGTTCACCACAGTACTGATGCCAGCTTTAAAATGCTGGGAGTGTTTGTGTTCTGGGAGAGCCGAGTGACCAGAGAGCAGGTGGCCTGACGCGTTCAGGGCTTTCTGCGTGGACAGCCTGGTGGCCACCGGGTCTTCCCGAGTGAGGTCGGCGATCTCTCGTATCCACGCCCTTTGGAAATGCACGCTCCTGGCTGTGGAGCTTTAGAACTACGAATGGGCGCGAGGCGCTCGTGAGATACATGTCATGTCAGCCGGAAGGGAAAGGGTGTCCAGTCCGCAGGACTCCCGGGGCACTTGGGTGAATCTGCAGTCCCCCCTCAAGCTTCTCTCCTGTGCGCTTTGAGGAACAGCACCGTCGGCTTGCTGTTCTGTGGGATGAACAACTGTGGGCTTTTTCTTACAGACTCTTTTACTCAAGAATGCACGGAGGAGAAGTCGTTCTTTTGCCGTGTCAGGTAAGTCTAGTGCCCAGAAGTCCTAAATTAGAAAACGGTACAAACATCTGCCCTGGGCCGTGTCACACATTGTCCAAGCCCTGCCCGCCCCATCTCCAGGTGCCGAGGCGCTCCCTGTGGCTCCCAAAAGGCCTGTGTGCGGACGCGTTTTAGTTAGTTACTAGTGCACAGGGCACGAGGGAGCATGGCTGCCCACGGAGGGATGCGGCCTGCCCTCGCAGCAGGCCTGCGCCAGAGGGGGCTGCACTGGGCTTCCTCCTGCCGCCGGGAGGGCAGCCCCAGAGGCTGAGGGAGCCCCGCAAGCGCACGCAGCTTTCATCTTGCATGTGCATTGCCTGGGGAGGATGCTGTGTTTCCCAGCAGGCTCTTGGCCCAAAGCAGGGTGACCGAGTGAGGGTCGCACCGCGGTGCTGGAGTGACCCCAGTGCCCTCCGGAGTCATTGGGCCCCTCTGCCCCAGAGGGGGTGCAGAAGACCCCTGCTGGCAGTGCACCAACTCTCAGAGTTGCCCTTCAGTGCAGAGGGGTCCGAGGGAGAGGACAGGAGAACGGGGTGGCTGGCCCAGCTCCTCAGGGCAGACGGGGTGCCTGCGTGCCCCCCACCCTGCGCAATGTTGGTGATGCAGCCTGGCTCACCAGGACGTCTGGTACTGCAGCTGGCTGGGGGAGGAGCCTAGCCAGCCAGGACAAGCACTCCGATGTCATAGTTCCGAACCTCAGTGTCACTCCTCCGCAGTGTGGGGAAGAACCACGAGAACGAGGTTCGCTACCACCCCTTCCGCATGACGCCCTACCTGGTCAAGGTCCGGGACCGGCCTGGTGCCGAGAGCCAGCTCTGCTGCCTCCTGCTGGCGGAGAGGGTGCACTCCGGCTATGAAGGTAAGACCGTGCAGGGAGGGGCGGCATTGTCCTGTGGTTCACACAGTGTCTGTGAGATGTGCTCCCAGCGACAGTGCTCAGCTGTGGCCTGGCCCCCCCACTATCCTCGCCTTCCCATGGTGGCTCCAGGCATCTGAGTGGACACCTCCTGTCTGAGTCCAGGCCATGGCCACATCCCCTTCTCCCTTTTCCCTGGCCACTGTGCCTCTTGTCCACAGAGCGGGGACAGCCTCTGGGGCCACTCACCCATCTCATCCTTGCCACCGCTGTGCCTCGGCCCCGTGACGCTGCTGAAGGGCGGTGGCATGCTGCCTGCGTGAGAACCCAGACGACCTCTCACCCCAGGCAGCAAAGTGTCGGGCCTCCCCCCACCCACGGCCCAGTCTGGCTCCCACCTGGATTCCCTCCCTCCTTCACTCCCACCGACCTCGCGGACCGGCCCGCTTGGAGAGCGCGAGTGCCCAGCGTGCTCCCGAGTGCTGCCCTTGCTCCAGCTGTCCCTCTGCCACGCTGGCTGCGCTCCTGTCCCGCCGGCGGCTCGGCTGCCCCCCGCCCCACCCCCGCCCGGTATACACCTTCCCTTGAAGCCAAAGAACCCAGGCTGTACATGTCCTCCTGTAGGCCCTCTTAAGATGTTGCTGTGTGACCCCATGGTCTTTGCGCTGGCCACAGCACCTGGCCTGGGACTGTGGCACTCATGGTGGCACCTCAGCAGTCATGCGATTTCGAAATTTCTCAGGGCTGGTACCGCCTGTCAGGTGACCCTGGGAGCCAGCTTAGTCCTGCTCCTTGTCTCCCCCGTCTGCTCTCCGTGGGTGATGATGTTTTTACAAAATAGCTCTTCTGGTTTCTGAAATCACCAGAGGGGTGTGCACTTGGCAGAGAGAGAAACAGAGAGGGGGGGTTGGGGGGAGCACCTCCGGTGGGTGTGGCCCGCATCCTTCCCGCCATCACTCTGCCCTGTCGGAATTCGGGCACTCCAGGGCATGTGCACACACACAGTGTGTTTTCAGCCTGCTGGGGCTGGGCTCCAGACTGCAGTGGGCCACGTCAACTTGGCTCCCTTAACACCGGGCCACAGGGCCGACCCATAAAACAGCTCTTCTTTCTCTGTTTTTTAAGAGAGATTTTTGCTATTCGGCACATGCACTCTCCAGGGAGACAGAGAGAGACAGAGAGACAGAGAGACAGAAAGCAGGCAATCACCCCCCAGGGGATTACCTTCTCCTCCATTCTCCTCTCAGGATTTTGGGCATGCACACACACACACACACACACACCCAGCGTGGGATTGAAGTCACTGGGTCTGGGACTACATGGGAGTCCAGTGATACAACCATTACACCACCCGTCAGTCCCAAAGCAGCACTTCCCAGTGACAGGAATGTTGTTGCAAGGGTGTAGCTTAGTACAAGCGTGATGTGTCCGTGTACAGAAGGTGGTCTTTCCAGTAGTCAATGAGGGCTTAAGGTACTTTAGATTTCTTTTTTTTTTTTAATTTTTTATTTATTCTTTCATTTATTTTAATGTGACCAGAGAGAGACACTCAGAGAGAGGGAGGTGGGGAATGAGAAAGCAAGCCACCAGTTCTGGGACTCAAACCACGGTCAGCCATGTGGGAGTGTCCAGCACCTTAACCACCACGCCACCTGCCGGTCTCCAGGGTATTTATTTCAACAAGTTGTGAGTGTCTTTCAAGAAGGAAAAATTTCGGAATGCGAGTGATTGTGAGTTTAGTGGTTGAGGGGAACCTATGAGAACAGACCCTCTATGCCATTTACGCAGCCACCTCTGCCTGCCTTAGAGCTCAAGTTCTCCAACACGGTGACATTTCCATCCAGTGGGTGACTCATCCACCTAAAAGTAATTGGTTACCTCTCAAAGATCATGAGGTTGCCAAGAGAAGCCTCTGGGTGGTCCCCAAGCTTCTTTTCCTTGTCTGCTGGACTCCAAATGGCCCACGGGGGGTGAGACAGCCACCAGTGGGCACCCACGGCAGCACCGTGATTCAAATCCATGTTCGCTTTTACCCAGAGCCGTCCGTTACTCCGAACAATAGGCGCCTCCTAGTGGAGGCACGTAACTATATTAATGCGTACGTCTCAGAATCATGTCTGCACGATTCTGTTCTTTCAGCTCCTCGAATTCCTCCTGAAAAGCGAATTTTTACGACAACACATACACCGAATTGTTTGTTCCAGGACGTGGACGAGAGGTAAGTGGCATCGTGCCGTCCCCTCTGCCCACTGCCCCTGCTGGTGCTGCGTTCTTTGTGTCCCCAGGTGGAGCTCCAGGGACTCATGTTTTGGCACTGGAGTTATTTCACTAAAGTGAGGCTCCATATTGGTTTTACGTGTGTGACGATCAACCAAACATTTAGTTATTTAAGGGTGATGAAATCGGTACGGGTTCACAGGAAGCTGCGTGCGTAAGGCGTGCGGGCGGCGGCGGGCCCTTCCGCAGAGCCGGTAGCTGTTCCAGCTGAGCTGCGTCTTGGTTGCCCTGCGAGACTCACTCGGAGGAAGCGATGCTACAGGCAGGGAGGTGTGCTGGCCGCCGGTGGGGTTGGAGCCAGGTCGGAGCCAGGTCTGGCAGGACCCTGCCTTCCAGAGAAGCTTTAGACTTGAAGGGAGAACGTCCCTCACATGAGGAATCTGGACGCGAGGAGGAGGAGCGGGCGAGGGTGCTGCCGAGCTCAGCCCTGCCTGCGACAGAGGCAGCCGCGCTTCTAGAGAGCGAAGGAACAGCCCCTAGGAAAGGCCCATGGGCACACGCTGGCCCCGGCCAGCATAGGGTCCTGGGACAGCCACAGTGAACCGGGCTAGACAGTGGCCAGCGCAGTGCGAAGGGAGCCGGCCTGGGCTGGAAAAGACCACAAGATGGACAGAAAGGGCTCCAGGCCTTGGGCAAGACCCACTGAATGGACGTCCGGGTCTGGCCACGCCTGGCCCGCTGAGGGATGGCGTGAAGAAAGGAAACACCGCGGACGGAGAAAAGCAGCATTGGCGTGGTCTGTCCTTTTAGGACATAAGGGGCAACGCTGGGGCACTTGGGCCATGAGGAACGGAGCTGGCTCTGGGTACGGGCTCCGGGCCGGGGACCGCCACCTGCTGACGCCTGGAGAGACTAGCCGCTGCTCCATCAGCCCACCCTCGGTTCCGACGTGGAGAATTTGAGTCTCCTCTTCCCAAGGAGTTAGGCGGCTCCAGGCGGCTCCCCAGGGTGGAAGTTGCCCCTGGGGTCTCCCCGCTGACCCCTGTCTGCTTCTTCCCAGGGCCGTCCCCCTCCTGGGCTTCCTCCCTCAGGACCTGATCGAGACGCCTGTGCTCATGCAGCTGCACCCCAGCGACAGGCCGCTGATGCTCGCCATCCACAAGAAGAGTAGGTCCCTTGCTCACCACCTAGGGGCTCCTGGGGCTTCCTCCTGAGAACTGTGTGAGCCCCGAAGGGTCAGGTCAGCTAAGCACAAGCCGTGGCACCCTGACTCCTGCCCAAGCCCCGTGGTGCCCCATCCCTCCCCGAGCCCCGTGGTGCCCCATCCCTGCCCGAGCCCCGTGGTGCCCCATCCCTGCCCGAGCCCCGTGGTGCCCCATCCCTGCCCGAGCCCCGTGGTGCCCCACCCCTGCCCGAGCCCCGTGGTGCCCCATCCCTGCCCGAGCCTCGTGGTGCCCGACCCCTGCCCAAGCCCTGTGGTGACCGCTCTCTGCCTGAACCCTGTGGTGCCCCAACGCCTGCCTGAGCCCCATGGTGCCCGCTCCCTGCCCGAGCCCCGTGGCACCTGCTCCCTGCCCGAGCCCCGTGGTGCCCGTTCTGCACACCTACTCTGGGTGGGACTGAGAGCGACACACTCAGGTGGGCTCCTTTGTAGCCAGCTCTCCCGTGACTCGTGCCCTGAGTGGGCGGCATTTTGTTTCCACTGCTGGCTCTGTGGCAGGTGGGGGAGAGGGAGACCATTTCGGCTGTGGCTAGGAAGGCCCTAAGCAGGCCAGGGAGTAGGCAGCGTGTGTCCCGGCCGAGCCCAGCCCCCGCAGAAACAGACGCCACTGTAGCCAAGGTGCATGTCCCGAGACAGGAGATGAAGCCACCCCTGTTGGGCACAGCCACCTGTTGCAATTGAAAGGAAAACTGGGGCTGGGAGGAGGGGCCTTGAAACCAGAGGCTTTGGAGAAAGCTGGTGTCCCAGCTCTGCCACGCTGCCCCGCTGCCCCGCTGAGAACCGGCTGCTCCTCTCCGCCTGATCACTGCTGTTGCTCCCTAGTCCTGCAGTCGGGCGGGCAGCCCTTCGACTATTCTCCCCTTCGCTTCCGTGCCCGGAACGGGGAGTACATCACACTGGACACCAGCTGGTCCAGCTTCGTCAACCCGTGGAGCAGGAGGATCTCCTTCATCATCGGGAGGCACAGAGTCAGGGTGTGAGTGCTCCCAGGGCCCGGCTGGGCTCACCCCCTGGCAGCAGGACCGAGAGCCCTGGGCCCCGCTCGCTCCTGCCACAGGCCTGGCTTGCGGGAGCCCCAGGCGGGTGGGCGGGTGGAGGTGGCCCACCCCAGGCAGAGTGGGGGCTGTAGTGACGGGGAGAAGGGCCCAGAGGGTGCGCAGCCTGGAGCACGCAGGCCCAGGAGAGTCCCTGGTGGTGGCTGTCTAACAAGAGCGTCACCCTCCCAGGGGGCCTTTGAATGAGGACGTGTTTGCAGCCCACCCATGCGTGGAGGAGAAGGCCCCGCCCCCGAGCATGCAGGAGCTCACGGAGCAGATCCACCGGCTGCTACTGCAGGTGGGCACCGGCCCACACCGCCCTGGCTGGGGCCCACCCGCCAGAGCACATCGGCTCTGCCCTGCCTGGTCCTCAGAAGCTGCCCTCCGGACATCCCCACGGGGCTGGCGGAGGCGGCGTCTATGCTGCCCAGGGCAGTAGGAGTGCCTTCGGCTTCCCCCGGCTCGTGGCCAGGCGCTGCGTCTGAACCACAGCCCCGAGCGAGCGCTGACAGCCCGCGCCGTCCCTGCATGACTCCCACAGTGTAGGGGTCACTCCAATACAGGGGGACTAAGGGACCTTGTGCTCAAGACTCCTGGGTGTGACCAGGGTCCGCCCCATTGCTGGTGGCCTCTGGTGCCGGCCATGGTGGGAGCTATGCTGGCCTCAGCCTGTGATGAGCAGCTTGAAGTGTCCCCTCCAGGTGGCATTTCCTTACCTGGAGATGACATGGTGGCTGCACATCTGGGGATAGGGTATAAGGGTGGAGGCCAGGAGTCTACCCCTGGGACTGGCCCCATGCTCCAGCCCAGCCCTCTGTCCTCGCCATGGGACCCCAGGCAGGCCACTGTCCTCTGTAGAGTGGGGCGTGTTGGGAGGCCCGGCGAGCCCGTGGAGCTGGGCCGGCCGGGCCTGAGCACTGCCTGCCGTCTCCCCAGCCCGTTCCCCACAGCGGCTCTAGCGGCTATGGGAGCCTGGGCAGCAATGGCTCCCACGAACACCTCCTGAGTCAGACCTCCTCCAGCGACAGCAATGGCCACGAGGACGCCCGCCGCAGGAGATCCGTACGTCCCTGTCTCCCTGGGAACCGGGTGGCGCGTGCGGGAAGGGTGAACAGCACAGGGTGGAACCGGCGTGCTGGGCACTGCAGCCCTAGCCCCTCGGGAGGCTGAGGCAGGAAGACCGTGACGCAGCGAGACCCCATCTGAAACGCCACGCACGTGCACGCAGGCACACACACACGCACACAGCATATTAAAACAGCCCGTGGCAGTTACCAGAGCCGTGATCGTCTCGGCTGTTCTGCTGCTCTCTAAACTGTGCGCTTCAGGCTTCCCTCGTCCTCTCTTGGGAGCTGAAGCACCTAAAAGCCAGAGTGCGAGGCCTGGGCGGCATCACTCGCTGCGGGCGCGGACTGAGCAGCACTGAGGCCGCACACGGGAGGGGCATGGCGAGCCCGGGGTGCCGCTCGGCCCTGCGTCCCTTGGGGTCCTCCGGTGCGTCTCCTCTGGTGCTGCCCCTCGGGCTCCCGTCCTGGTGTGCAGCCGCGTCGCTGGGGCTGTTTCAGCTGTTCTCAGCTCTCTGTTCTCCTGGTGGGGACAGAGGGACGGGGGTGGGGGGGGGTCGTAGAATGAACAATGTATTTGTTTTGTTATTCAAGGAAATTTGTAAAAATGGGAACAAGACCAAAAACAAAAACTACTCTCCCATGCCTGGAGAACAGAAGAAAAGCTGTGCTGCAGGTAAGAATGCACGCATGTTCTAGTTTCCTCATAAAGCCTCAGTGCAGCCACGTGGAGGGGGTCCTGAGCTCACACGCCCTCGCGGCAGGGTGCAGGGGCGGGCCGGGCCTCACCTGCCCACGCTGGGCCTGCCGCCCCGCCCGCGGAAGTGCAGCCGGGCCGTCCTCAGCTTGCCCTGGGCCCCCAGGCGCTGCGTGCCAGGCGTGCCCGGGAGCCTTGGCCTGGGTCACTTCTGGCAGTACAGCACGGCTGTGTGGCTGTGCTCACACTCAACATAGCACGTGAGCACATACACAGCCGCCAGAGCCCCCGCTGCCCTGCACACTCCGAACCAGACCCAGCGGCTCAGGAAGCGCGGGCTGGCGCCTAGGTCACCCTCTCGCCAGCCCCCAGCCCAAGCCGCCAGCCCACCGCTGCGGAGACCCGGCCCTTCCTCAGGTGCCAGCACGTCACAGAGAGCTTCCCGCCTTCCCACCGGGTGCACTGTCCCCCGGCACGGTGTACACTTCTCACGTGGCAGGCACACATACGTGCACATGCGTGTGTGTAGGCCTGGCCTCCCGTAGGAAGCCCCCGTGGGGAACGTCGTGGCCACCCAGGTGGCTTCCTGGCCAGGCAGTGTTAAGACGTGGGGCCTTTGGGCTGTGCTGGTGGGTGCCTTGGGGACACTAACTGCTGAGCAGACAGCCCCTCCCTTGAGGGCCCTGAGGGGGACAGCACATGGTGAGGACACTCACACCCACAGCACAGGGACCACCACACAGGCCGGTTCTTGCTGAGGGCCACGTCCCCAGCCCTGACCCTGCCCAGGAGCACGAAGCACCCGACCTCCTCAGCCTCAGAAGCCCAGGGCTTGAGATGGACGGCCCTCTCCCTGCCCAGTCCCCAACTCCCAAGTCAGCCTGCCCGCCTGCTGCCACCAAGCCACACAACCACCCCTGCCCCTCTGCCGTGGCACCGACAGGGATGCTGGGGGTCAGGCTGTCAGCTGTGCCCTGACCTGGGGAGCATGTTCTAAGCCTAGCCCTATCTTTAGGTAAAATAAAAATACCTCAGGAATAGAGGGTGTGCTCGTGGGGGGAGCATTAAGAACGATGCTATCATTCTTTCAGAAATGCAGAGCCGTTCCCTGATGGAAGCTGTCCCTGCAGCGGAGAAGGACAGCTCGGGGGCCAGCATCCCTGAGGCTGGCTTCCCCGAGGAGCTGGCCTGCAAGGGCCAGCCTGCCTGCTCCTACCAGCAGGTCAGCTGTCTGGACAGCGTCATCAGGTACTGGCGCCGTGGCCACCCCGCCCTGAGCGCGCTCTCCCACCCGCTCCGTGACGCCGTCACTGTCCTCAATGCAGGTACCTGGAGAGCTGCAGTGAGGCGGCCACGCTCAAGAGGAAGTGTGAGTTCCCAGCGAACATCCCCACGCCGAAGTCCAGCGGCCGGCGGAAGGCCATGCTCAGCCCCGGGCTGCGCTCCGGAGGTACCCGGCGTCTGAGTCGTGTGCATGTCGTAGCCCCGCCCTGCAGAGTCCAGAGTCACTTTAGACCCTGAAGGGTTCACTCCAGGGGTGCTGTGGATACAGTGTGAGGTTATAGGTTATTTTTTAAATGTTCAAAGTAGGAGCCAGCAGGTGGTATAGTGGTTAAGGGGCTGGATTTCACATGACCAACTCTGTGGTTCAAGTCCTGGACCTGGCAATTTAAAAAATACACCAGGTGCGTGTGCATGCATGCCCAGAATCCTGAAAGAAGAATGGAGGAGAAGGGATTGTGGTGTGGTCACCCTTCCCAGGGGGCGATTTCTCACTTTCCTTCTCTTCCTGTCTTTCTCTCTCCAGTAAACACACACCCAGTGTCAAAAGTCTTAAAACATAAAAATTAAAAATAAATGAAATTTTCAAAGTAGTTCACAAGTCAGAATCGTCCTTACAAGCTAGTGGTAAAGGGGACTTAGGCTCTGAGAACATGAGCCTGCTGAGGCTGTTGCAGCCTGCGCGTGGCCCTGAGCCCCACCCCACAGCCAGGTCCAGGTAGGCCTCCCCCTCTGCAGTGTCTCAGAGGAGGCTTACCTGTGAACGTGAGTGTGCTGCAAAGCGCATGTCGGGCCTGCTGCTTAAACGCTGTGACTGTCACTGACGGTCACGACTGGGGTCACGAGTAGAGCATCCCATTCCGCATGAAGCACAGGCCGAACGGTCGTGCAGGGCAGGAGACTTGCTGACACCACCTGGGTTTGGCCTCACAGGCCTGCAGAGGGGCCGCCTGGCTCTAGGCAGGACCCTTGCCAAAGCCGCCACAGCTAGAGCCACTGTGCCTTCTCCCGGAGAGCTCGAGACTGAAGCGTGGGATTGTTCCCGTTTCAGACTTCCTCTCCACCTTTCTCCTGTGAACCCACATGAGCAGACCGGACCACGCCCGGCCCGAGCACTTGCAGGATGGCTGTGGCAGCCCCGTGGGGAGACTTCAGCCACCTGGGGACTGGGAAGCCATTTAGACAGGCAGCTGTCCTTAACTGAACGCTCGCTCATTTTCACTGTGTTTTTGCATTTGCTTCCATTTTTTCCTTATAAAGAGACAGCACCGCCCTCCAAGGTGAACAGCCACGCAGAAGTTAGCGCTCGCCTGACCTCGCTGACATTGCCCGGCAAGGCCGAGAGCGTGGTGTCCCTCACCAGCCAGTGCAGCTACAGCAGCACCATCGTCCACGTGGGGGACAAGAAGCCACAGCCCGAGTTAGGTATGTTGTGGGTTCTTGTGCCATCGAGAGCGATCTGATTTTCGCACAGGAACAAGAGCAGCTTAGCTGCCGTCTTAATTCCTTCTCGAAGTGCGTCTAAGTGCAGAAGAGCCCAATCATAGCCTACGAAAGGGCATTCCGGGAAACCTGTGGCATCAGATGCATGGCCAGGGTGGCCAGCCAGGGCCAGCGACGCCCCAGCCCAGTTGCTTCTGCTGCACTCTGGTGCCACCAGGTGGCAGTCGTCTCCCGGGTGTGAATGTGGCGTGGCAGAGCACAAGTCCTCCTTGTGTGGTATGGAGAGAACAGTGAGCACGGTGGCCCCACCTCCCCCGCCCTAGACGTGTCGGGGGACCTTTCCATTGCCCTGCCTCAGCCCGCAGAGGGGGACCTCTGCCCTCCCAGGTTGAGGGCACAGCCAGCAAGGGCCGGCCGTTCTGGAACACCCTGATTAACCCAGGCCCCACTTCTTTACTAGAAGAGGAGGACAAGAAAGGCACCGTCAGATTCAGCCCCCAAACCCTCCTGTTCAGGATGGTCCGTGGCCCCACCATCCCCTGTTCTGCCTGCTTTGTGGGTCCATGTGGCCACTGCTGTGACCCACATGGTCTGAACCCACAGGACGCAGCACGTGGCCCCCCTGTGCCGTGTCGGCGCAGAGTCAAAGCCCGAGGTGCCCGTGTGAGTTTGCGTGGAAGAGCCCTGAGCCACCGGGCCTTGTCCCTGCCTTCTGCCTTTTACTGTGAACTCCCCCAGAAAGCAGGCCACAGGCTCATGACCTCCTCCTGCCCTGGGCCCCCCCGCAGTGGTTTTGCGTGTGAGCGATTTCTCATGCGAGCGTGAGGGTCTCGTGCACGGGACACACGTGTGGATCAGGGCCTGGTCCTGTGTTGCAGAGATGGTGGAAGACGCTGCCAGTGGGACTGAGTCCCTGGACTGTCTGGCAGGCCCCTCCCTGCCCTGCGGCCATGGCCAGGAGAAGGAGCCCTTCCAGAAGCTGGGCCTCACCAAGGAGGTCCTGGCCGCGCACACCCAGAAGGAGGAGCAGAGCTTCCTGCACAAGTTCAGGGAGGCCAGGAGGCTCAGCCTCTGGCAGCCCCACTGCCATTACCTGCAAGAGAGGGCCAAGGGCCAGGGCGGCGAGCGAGGTAAGTGGCAAGGCCGAGCTAACTGCCTGGCGGAAGCTTCGTGCTTGATGGAGCAGGGCCCGTGCTGGGTTCAAGTGTGCCCTGTCCTGCAGAGGTGAGGTGGCTGCGGGAGCTTTCTAGCAGCATGGTTTCCTGCTGGAGAACTCTGTACCCAGATGTTCTCCAGGTGCAACCCTGCGCCCCAGGGGCCCGGGGCTGCAAATGGTGGTGATGGTCCCAGGACAGCTCCTATGGGTTGCAGGGATGGGGCAGGTGCAGTCCAGTCATGTCAGACATGTCTTATCTGGGAAACTGGGGAAGGGGACTATCCCACCTGCCCACCCAGATGGGACCTTCGGAGAGTAAGCTAATCCCAAAGAGAGTGAGGTGTTGGCGGAGCTCTACTGTTGGGCCCTGGGGAAGGAGGGAGTGAACCAGGCCCTGCTCCCCAGGAGACGTTGCCCTGGCCAGGATGGTCCAGGCGCCGCTGCAGCCCCGGAGCTTCCGAGCCTATGGTGCCGTGCAGGGCTATTCTCCCAGCTGAGAGCCACCGGGGTGGAGGCCAAGAGTGAGGTAGAAGAGCCGGGTTTTTGCCCCCTTTCTGGTCCAGGGGCCTCGCTCCTGACCCATAGCCACTTTCCCAAACTCCACAGACGAGCAGAGATGGAACCTCTTTCCTGGATCCCTGGGTCCCTGGCCCTAGGATCAGAGCTAGTGAGCCCAGGAGGCACACGCCCTGGGTCTTCAGGAAAACGCTGAAGGGAATGTCTAGAAATTAAAGGAGCCTGCCACCTCCTTAGGCCTTTTCTACTCTTTTTTTCTCCATCCCCAGACTGAGGGTTACTGCTGGCCAATAGGGCACCTCTGTGGGCCAGCTCCGAGTAGGGCTCTGGCTCCCACGTGTCTTGGCCAGGAGTTCACGCAGTGCGCACCGAGCTGTGGCGTCCCAGGACCCAGTGCTTTTGCCGCCGCTCCCACCAGGGCACAGATTCCTGTGGGAAGAGCAGCAGATTGCATTGCTGAGGCACAGAACCCGCTCGCACGGGAGCTGCCTGGGGCTGGCCATTACCAGCAGGTGTTAAGGGATAGCGGTGATGGTGCTTCTAAAGTTGGAAGTCGGAAGGTGAGGCGGAGCGGTGGCTCTGTGCTTCAGGTCTCACAGGCCGGTTTTGTTCCGTACACAAACATAACCTTTCCAATTCCACTCACGGTGTTATTTCATCAAGAGCCAACATGTCAGTACCAGAGGAGAGGAGGCCTATGGTCTTGGGACCAAGGGCGGTCCTTTGCATTGATTGAATTTAGTTTTATGAAAAACCTAACGTTTTGCCCTGATTTCCCTCTGTGCCAAGGCTTAAGGGAGACCCTGTGGGGGGCCAGCCGGGTCTGGGCTGGTGTTTGAGAGCGCAGGATTGTGGGCCTGAGAGGTGCCGTCAAGATGCTGAAATCTCGCAACTGGCAGCCAACACAGCGGGAATCGTGTACATTTTTAGTATTAACTCTGGTTGTTTTCCCACATTTTAGCTGCTCCTGGACTGAGAAATACTTCCGGAATAGATTCCTCTTGGAAAAAGTCTGGGAAGAACAGAAAACTGAAGTCCAAACGGGCCAAGCCACGAGACTCCTCAGAGAGCACTGGGTCTGGGGGGCCAGTGCCCCACCGGCCCCCACTCGTAGGACTGAACTCGACGGCCTGGTCACCCTCGGACACGTCCCAGTCCAGCTGCCCTGCTGTGGCCTTTCCCGCCTCCATGCCAGCTTACTCCCTGCCCATGTTCCCAGCAGCAGGAATCGTGCCGGGGCCAGGGGCAGTGGTGGCGCCCCCTGTGGCTCCCCATGCCAGCTTCACAGTGCCCACCGTGTCTGTGGACGCCCAGCAGCAGTTTGTGGTCCAGCCCCCGCCACTCGCCGCCCCCTTGGCCCCAGTGGTGGCGTTCATGTTACCCAGCTGTCCCTTCCCCCCAGAGACCCCAAGCCTGAGCCAGGCCTTATTCCCCGGCCAGCCCCACTTCCCGGGCCACCCCACGCTCACACCTGGGACGGCCCCTGCCTCGCAGCCCGAGTCCCCGAGTCGGACTTCGCTCCTCAGACAATCGTGCGCTTGCCCGGCCACCCCGGCCACCCCACCATTGGCTGCGGGGGCTGTGGGCAGGGCCTCCCCGCCCTTCTTCCAGTCCCGTGGCAGCTCACCCCTGCAGCTCAACCTGATGCAGCTGGAGGAAGTCCCTGAGGCTGGCCCTGGGGTCACGGGGACTTCCGGGACTACAGGGACAGCGGCCACCCGGCCTGACCGCAAACCTGGCACTTCCCAGGAGCAGCAGCCGAAGGCACCCTCCACAGTAAGCGTCCCTGAGTGCTCTCTGAGGCCCCAGGCAGCTTTTTTTCTATAGAGTACATGCACCCATGGGAGAGAGAGAGACGGACAGTGAGAAATCACTCCCTAGGGTGATGGCCACACCACAGGCCTTTCTGCTCCATCCCTTCTTGGAACATTGGGTACTCGAGCCCAGTGTGATTTTCAAGTTGCCGGGTCTGGGGCTCCGAACCGTGCCTCAGCCGTGTGGGATCCCACACCTTAACGTTGATGCCACCTGTTGCCCAAGACGGCGGCCTCATTTCCGTTTAAGCACTGGTGTTTCCACATGCGCTCAGGTGGAGCACAGCGCCAGCAGGGTTCCGTCCACAGGCTCCCAGGGGGTACTGTCTTAGGGGATCCCTACTTCTGCCTGGGGCTGGGGCCCTTATGCCAGAAGGTGGAGCCTTGTACGTCTGTGAGGGCCTGGAGGAAAGTTGTGGGGAAATGGAGTTAAAGGACAAGTTCATTTGGGTGCAAAAAATAATTGGAACCCATGGAGTTCTTTCATGACGCTCATTTCTGCAGACTCCTTAAAGACACTGCATGTGTTGGTTCTCTCGGTCTGTCTCCCACCCTGCCGACTCCTGTTTCTAGAGTCCTGGGCCTGCAGCCAGGTTTCCAAAGACCCCCGAGGCTCGGGGATGCTCCCACGCCAAGACTGTCACTCATTCCCTAGCCGCCCTGGCTCAGGGGTGCATTGTCCTGCCTGCTGTGAGGAGAAGGCTTTGGGGTGCTGCAGAAGGCACTACCTGACCCCACGTCCACTGTACACGTGGAAGGGCTGTGGCTGGGACCTCACACAGTTCTAGAATAACTGACGGTGTTCTAGGGCACACAGACACCACTGCAGCCCGGTAACCAGGGTGGCATTTGCCCGTTTGCCCTTTACCCTTGGCACAGGAGAGAAGGGCTCGCGTCCCACTAAGAACCCTGCATGGGCAAGTGGGCAAGGTGCCAGGCGGCTCCCTCCTGTCCACCTCCCCTGCCCTCGCCCCAGCCTCCCCCGCTGTATGTGCCGTGTCGTGACGGAGCCCTGGTGAACAGCAGTATCTTCTCCCTGTCTCTACAGCATGAGGAGCCCTCGGACACCCAGAACAGTGACGCACTGTCCACGTCCAGTGACCTGCTCAACCTCTTGCTGAACGAGGACCTCTGCTCGGCCACAGGGTCAGCCCTGTCTGGGAGTGGGGCCTCTGCCACCTCGGACTCCCTGGGCTCTGGCTCTCTGGGCTGCGGCGTGGCTGAGAGTGGGGCAGGTACGCTGGCCTGGGGCGTGCGTGCGTGGGGACTGGGTATCAGGTGCATGTGGCAGATGCCCACCGGGGACCGGCCAGACTGCAGGTCAACACCGTGCTCAGGGCAGGCCACACTGGGCTCCTGACCGGCCCCTAGAGCCCACACATGGACACTGAGTTCCTCCCGGCTGCCCCTCCCTCAGCGTACACAGTCGGGACCGCGCACCCTGCCCGTCTGCTTCCCGTTTCCGCAACACTGCAGGCCTCGCGCCCACCAGCCCTGGTCAGCCTGTCCTACGGTTCCCTGGATAGTAGCTTTCCTTCTGTGTTACTCCCCCAGTGTGAGCAGAGGTGCAGACCACCTGTGAGCCTTGGCTTCCAGATCCTTCGGGTCTGATCTGGACCCACTAGCCAGAAAGGCACATATAGCCGCAAACTCGGGGCTCCCCTCCTCCGGAGCCAGCTTCCTCGCCCTCCCTCTGCAGGCCTCTGCCCAGGCGACGCTGTGAGCCAGGTGACCATGCTTCTTTGAGCTCCGTCCTGAGCCCAGAGCACCCAAACTCGGAGAGAAGATCAAGGTTCCCCAGGCAGGGCCCCACCTGAGCTTCCTGGGGCCTCCCCAGGGAAGGGCCACCTCCGTGTTACTGGCGACTCCCCGCATCTCGGAGAGCAGGAAGGCGGAGGAGGAGCGTGCCGGCGGGCACGCGGTTCTGGGGAAGCTCGGGCCTCCCAAGCTGTCTTCCACACCAACACTTGTGAGAGCTTCAGTCTGCAAGGCTTCTGGGCTCTGACCTGCCCGTCCTGTGTTCTTAAAGGTAGCAGCGACACGAGTCACACCAGCAAGTACTTCGGCAGCATCGACTCTTCGGAGAGCAGCCACAGAGCAAAAGCGGCCGCGGCCACGGGGGACGGCGAGCACTTCCTCAGGCACGTGCTGCAGGGCCCCGTCTGGCTGCTGATGGCCGACACCGACGGCAGCGTCATGATGACGTACCAGCTGCCTCCCCGGTAACTTCCCACCTCACCTGGGCAGGGCTGGGGTCGAGGGCATCCAGGCAGGCCGCTGCCCCTTGGAGCCCCTCAGCTCCCTCAGCAGGTGGACAGCGGCAGGTCCCTGTGGTGACACAGCTGGGGTGGCAGTGCCATGCAGAGGGCCCCTGGGCTGGACCCCGCACTGACACCCTGAAGGCCGACGGGGCAGCTCCCCGCTCCCTGCAGAGCACGCCCAGCTTCCTCGCGCCTGGCTGGCATTAGCCTCCGCTCTGCAGCCCAGTCACCTGTGGGGCGGATGGGGTGTGTCCACCTGCCTGCGAGTTGGGGAAACCAAGCAGGGACAGGTAACCAGTACCACTAGGGCCACTTTGTGGCAACCCTGGGTCCGGGCCTGGGCCCAGAGTCCATGTCGGATACTCTGGAACTGGAGGTAGCCCCTGCCCTGGCAGAGCATCCCTGCAGCAGGGAAGCTGGGGGAGGAGAGTCGATCTCTGGGGCACGGACAGCCTAGCCTCGGGCAGGTTGGGGGACTGGGCTCCACCTGACGTGGCCATAGTCCAGTCCAGTGCCAGCAGTGGTGGAGGGCAGTCACCACACCTGTACAGAGCCGTGCCCGCGGGACGAGGCTGCAGTGCAGATGCCAGCTCCCACAGCTAGCTTCAAGTCAAACTAAAACCTTGACCCGACCATCATTTTAATAGGAAGAGTAGGACCAGCAGTTAGCGTAATGGCTATGTCGCTGGACTCCCACATAGTTGACCACAGTTCAAGTCCTGGACCTGGTGGCTTAAACTAACGCCGGGCGCGTGTGTGTACGTGCTCAAGATCCTGAGAGGAGAATGGAGAAGGGATTGCAGCGTGGCCATCCCCCCTGGGGGGTGATTTCTCGCTTTCTGTCTCTCTGTCTCTGTCTGTCTGGCGAACGCATGCGCCCTATAGCGAAAACCTCTCAAAAAAAAAAAAAAAAAAAAAAATAGGAAGAATGTAGATTATGTACCAGGCAGCTGAAGTTACCTTAAACAGGGCGGTTTAAGTGAAAGGGAAATTCGCATGAAACAGAGCACCTGAAAGTATGTCACAGGCTGAACCGCCCTCATCCACAAATCTGCAATTTGAAAACGCTCAGCACCCACACTTTCTGCCAGCGCGACACGTGCAGACGTCGCACCTCACCTTGTGTGATTGGTGGCAGCCAAAACCCTCCAGTGCAGCCATGCTTTCTAAAGTGGCTTGTCTACGGGCTGCGTCTCCGGCGTGCTGTGAGACATAAAGGAACTGTGTGCTTAGACTTAAGTCCCATCTCCAAGATCATTATGTCTATGTACATATCTAGACTTAAGTCCCATCTCCAAGATCATTACGTCTATGTACATATCCCCAAATCCAAAACATCTGAAATCCAAAACACTCTGATCCCAAGTATTTTGGATAAGGGATACTCAGCCTGTACTAATATCGAAAGAGCTGGTAAAATAATGAAAATTTCTAAATAGCGGAAAGCCCTTAAGACCATCTGATGCTTGTCTGTTCTGGCTATTCATGAAGAAATGTAGATACGGTTTTGAAGGAGGACAGGGAGAAGCTAATGCTCCTGCAGAAATCCCAGCCCCGGTTCACGGAGTCGCAGAAGCGGGAGCTACGTGAGGTCCACCCGTGGGTGCAGACGGGTGGCCTGCCCACGGCCATCGAGGTGACGGTAAGCTCGCAGGACTTGCTTTCTGATACCCCGCTAAGAGCACTGTGGTGGGAGCCTGTGCTGCCTCCACAGCTTTTCTGTCAGCTTCAAGTCCCTGACGTTGGGCTGGCCTAGAGCACAGGGGGTAAGCACTGTGTACAGGGAGCCAGGTCCCTCTTGGTCTACTGCAGTTCGAGTCCCAGCCCCTGTAGCTCAAGAAACAACACCAGGCACAGGTGCCCAAGGTCCTGACTGGCGAGAGGAAAGGAAGAGAAGGGACGGTGTGTGACCGCGCCTCTTCGGGGTTCTTCTCCCTCTCTCTCCCCTTTGTGAGTGTACAGGCCCATTGGCAACTAAAAAAAAAAAAAAAAAAACTCCAAAGTTAAAAGTTTAGTTTATGAAGGGCCAGGAGGCAGCATGAAGATTAAGGCACTCGATCCCACACGGCCAACTCCACTGTTCAAGTCCCAGACCCAGCAACTCATAAAACACATCAGGTGCATATGCGTGCCCAAAATCCCAAGAAGAATGGAGGAGAAGGGACTGCAGCATGGCCATTCCCCCGCCCCACCGGGGGGACGGTTTCTCACTTTTTCTTTCTCTGTGTCTTTGTCTGTCTTTGGCATGTGCCCTATGACAAAAATCTAGAACAAAACAAAATAGTGTATTAAAAAAGGAGCTGTAGGACCAGCAGATAGCGTAATGGCTATGTTGCTGGACTCCCATGTAGTTTCCCACGGTTCGAGTCCTGGACCCGGTGACTTAAACTCACGTCGGGCGCGTGTGTGTGCGTGCCCAAGATCCCGAGAGGAGAATGGAGGAGAAGGGATTGTGGCATGGCCGTCCCCCCTGGGGGGTGATTTCTCGCTTCCTGTCTCTCTGTCTCTCTCTGTCTGTCTGGCGAGCGCACGTGCCCTGTAGCGAAAACCTCTCCAAAAACAAGGAGCTGTGATACTATTAAGTCTGCCTCAGGAACTTTCGTCTAATGACTTTCAGCATGGTTTCCAAAAAGGTTAACTCTAATCTCAACTACTTGCTGAAATTTGAATTATTTTCCTTTTTTTCAATTGTGTTTTCTATTTAAAACCCAAACAACACTTCTCATGTCACAAAACCG
Organism: Tupaia tana; assembly: GCA_026018925.1. NCBI lineage: Eukaryota > Metazoa > Chordata > Mammalia > Scandentia > Tupaiidae > Tupaia > Tupaia tana. The sequence continues at coordinate 3,251,931 of JAKSZU010000001.1, forward strand.
CAATGTCCATCAGGCCGCGAGGACAGTGGGAATGCCGAGGGGTGCTGTTGTGTCCTCGCCAGGCCGTGCCCCCTTCCAGCTGCCCTGCATGTCCCAGGCCCCTCCTTGAGCTTCAAGGCGCACGCATCCTCCAGCCGTTCCCGCTCTCCCCAGGCCACACGCCACCAGCAGTTAGTGCTGGCCAGCTCCTTGGTGCCCCTTCTGCCCTCGGCCTGTTGTCTCTGGGGTTGCCGGACGCTCCTCTCTCCCACCCTCAGGCTCTGCACCAGAATCACCTGCTCTTGCCTACTGACCGGAAGCAGTGTCTCTCTGCAGAGACTCTGCCGTCCACATCCAGAGCTTGGTGGCACTTGGCTTGTCCTAGCAGAGTGGGAGCGCCTAGCCGCGCTCTGAAATACGGTGACTCCGTTCCCCAGTCGTTCAGGTCACCACCCTGGGTCATGCTGGTGCCCGTTAGCAGGGCGCGCTGCTCAGCCTTCACATGGAGAGGGCCAGCTGCTACCCACCACCACCCTGGCTCGAGCCACCATTGTGCTTTACCCAGATTTCCCCCTCGTCCCTACCGTCATATCATGTCACCTTCTGTTCGAATCCCTGCCGAGGGTGTCCCATCTCAGAGTGAGCGGCTGCAGAACAGCCCAGCGTCCCCCGACCCCGTGTATGCCCTAGCCACCTCCCACTCCTCTTCTCTTCACTCGCCTCTCCCCCGACAAAGGCCTCCCGCTGTCCCCAGGCTCAGCCCTAGGACTCGCTTTCCACAGACAGACACAGGGCTTACTCCTGCTCTTCTGAGTCTCTTCCACATGCCACCATGTTGCCTGTTCCTGCGTAGGAATGACCCTAGCGCTTGGTGGCGTCCCACAGTAAACGTGTATTGCCTCACACGGTTTCTTTGGGTCAGGAATTCGAGAGCAGCATAGCTGGGTGGTTCTGGCCTAGGATCCCTCCTGAGGCTGGAGGCAAGGTGCTGGCGAGGCGGCGGACATCCGAAGGCCGGAGGACGTGTCTCTTGGCAGGACTGCCAAGGTGGTACCGGCTGTGTGCAGAAGTCCCACCCTGGGACCGCTCCACCGGGCGGCTTGGGCGTGTCCCGACCCAGTAGCAGCCTTGGCCAGAGAGAACAAGAGGACCACGGTCCCCGTGTGGTCCAGTCTAAGAGGTCTCACGCTGTGCTAGTGGGAGCCACACCCTTTGTGAGAGGCCGGCTTCTAAGTCCTGCCCCAGCTGACGGTGGGGAGCAAGGCCCCACGCTGAGGGATGAGGGTCCGGAAGGTGTGGCGATGAGTTACCCACATGACCGTCCCTCTGCTCTCCTAGAACACCCGCTCCCTGGGGAGGCAGTGTCGGGCTCTGTCCCGGCAGCCTTGCCACTGCACCTAGCCCGCCTTTTTAGTTTGGATAACTTTTTGTAATGGAGACCTCAGATCTCATGTTTGTTACTGATTTCATGTTCTTCTTATAAGGGATGTGTTTACTGTGAAAACAAGGAAAAAGACAACTTTCGCATACCATATGAGGAGGATATTCCTCCTCTGGGACTCAGTGATGCATCAGACACCAAAGAAGAAGAAAACGGAACCACCCCGGGTCACAGGAATGAAGACCAGGCACAACCACACGTCCCCCCCTTAAGCTAGAGACCCACGCTAGATGTGCTTGGACGAGGTGATAGATTTCCACATTTGTTGCTATGAAATGAACATAGATACTTCAGTTGCTTTTTTTGTTTTAGGGAGAAAAGGTTTTCTGAAGTGGTAACTTAACATTGGAGAGTGGGGAGTTTGGGAAGAAATACACTTTTATATGTAAAATATAAATGCAGAATTTGGGGGAATGGTGAGAGAGATCTTGGTTATTGTTTAACTCGAAAAGGACCCCAGCACCCCTGTAGGTGACAGGGACACCGTGGTGACCTCCGTCCACTGCCTCCTTGGGGCCGTCCCCAGGTGTCGCTCCAGGCTGCGGGAAATGGCCAGGTGCCACACGGGGCTGAGCTGAGGGCAGTGGCCTTCCAGAGCCTCTCCTGGCTGCGCTTGGGTCAGATCCAAATCCGCCCTGTTTCGGGGACTGCTTTTCATCTAAATTATTTTGTAGGCTAGTTTTTTGTTTGTTTGTTTTTAACACACCAAGTGGTGATGCCAGCCTCTCCTAATTTTCCTTCAAACGTGTCCTGTTGAATGACGGGGCGCGTAGTGTGGCAGACCGACAGCCCGGCGTCCGGTGCTGCAGGTGAACGTTTTCATCTGACCTGGCCTTTCTCTGTGGAGCACTCAGTGGCAATGCTCGCCCTGGGCCAGACGAGCGGAGCCTTGTCCATACGCAGCGCACACCAGGCCCTCTGTGTGTCTCTGCGTTCCTGAATTCCCTTCAGACCCCGATGGCCAGTATTACATCAAAGTATGTCATCGGTCATCTTGTTGTGGTGGCTTCCCTCTGCACAGCAGCTTTCCCGCCACATCTAGGACCAGGCTGCTGTCCTGCCGCCAGACTGCAGCCTCCAGACACCCGCTCATGGCCCAGGGCCGCCCCTGACAGCAGCCACTGCACCTGAGCCAGTGTCACGGCTCCTGGCTGCTGTGTCTCGAGGGGTGCAGCGAGCGCCCCTTCCTCTCCAGTTATATTCTGGGCTGGGTGCAGCCTCACCCCTTCCTCAGCCTGACCTCACTCAGTGCAGCGTCGGGTCTCCGCCAGTGACATCTGCCCGCATCGTGGGCACCTTCTGACCATCGGGCACTTCAAAAACATGAGGCCAGTTGGTCCAGCTGTTCAAAAACCTCATGCTGCGTCATACAACCCGAAGGTTGCTTGGGAAAATGTACTATTGGTCCCTGGTGCCAATGAGAAGTTGCCACTGATAAAACAATCAACTTAAAGTTGGACGAAGTCTATGAAACTTGAGAGGAGGCAGGGTTTTCCTTGCCGTCTGATGGAGAAGCGGCTTACATGAAAAGTGAAGGCTTCTTACACTCTAGCCAGCTTTCCTAGTAAAACCGTCTTATATAAGCCTGATGTGAACCCTGATCCTCACGGACACAAGAACGCTTTAATTTTCTTCTTTTAGTTTACCAAATAATGTCACCTTCAGAAGCCCGAGATGAGGGAGCAGTCTGCATTTCTGTGGAAATCAGACGTTACAAACTGCTTCCTGTTTCTCAAGGCCAAACGTGAGGGGGTAGATGGAGTCCAAGGTCACATTTATGTTTCCCAAACACAGCACTGCCGGGCGTCCCCTCCTGCTGGGAATGTTTACCATCGGCATTATTCGCTTATTTAATACGTGCTCATTGATCGTGAACCGCGTCGCTGCAGCACATGCTGAAAAATTGTGAATCTGTTTACACGGTGCCGAGCATCGAGTCGTTTCTTTAGTGTGTGTGCTTACACGGGTGTTATAAGAACTTTTCTCTATTTTAAACTGAGCCTTCTTTTTAATATATTCCTCAAAAGGTATGTAAATAAGCTCCGAGAGTTTGTGTAATGACTTGTCGAGCCTTGCCGGACAAGTGGTTTGTTCGCGTGCAAACCAAACTTTTGTTACCCAGTGCAATACCTTTGTGTGACTGCTTATGTCTTTTTATGACATTTTTGCCTTTTAGAAAATTGGTAAATAAAGCAAGTATATTTTTATTTTTAGTTGTATTTACTTTTAATATACCACAGAAGAACTAAGTAGAGATAAAAGGTTATCAGAAGATTTTTTTTAAAAGAACTCTGGGGACCAGCAGTTAGCGTAATGGCTATGTCGCTGGACTCCCACGTAGTCGACCACGGTTTGAGTCCTGGACCCGGTGGCTTAAAACTCACGCCGGGCATGTGTGCGTGCGTGCCCAAGATCCCGAGAGGAGAATGAAGGAGAAGGGGTTGCGGCGTGGCCATCCTCCCTGGGGGGTGATTTCTCGCTTTCTGTCTCTCTGTCTCTGTCTGGCGAGCGCACGTGCCCTATAGCAAAAACTTCTCAAGAAAAAAAAAGAACGGAAATTCTGCATCCGAGAATCTCAGGTCCCAAAGGCCTCCTTTGGGGCTTCCCTTTTACAGTTTGCTCCTGCGGGTTCCCTTCTTGGTGGGGGAGGAGGGCAGGGTGTCCCGCAGCAACAGAAATGAGCTTTCTATATGCAAATCTAATCGTGCAATCATGTCAACCCAGTCTTGCTCCTCTCAAATGGAGCGTGGCTGCTTGGCACCACCCCCCGCTCTGACCCCCAGCACCCATCCTGTTCCCTTCATTGCCGCCTGGGCTGGGTTGTCTGGCTGGCCTGGCTGGCCGCCTGTGTGCTGGCGGGGGCTGAAGGCAGAAAGGCCAGAAGGACACCAGGCCAGAAAAGCCACGTGTCCCGTCAGGGCCAACACAGGCAGAGAGGCACAGTCCTCTCACTCCAGCCCTTTCTCTGTGATGGTGAGACCTCGTGAGGACTGGCCAAAACCATGGAGGCCTAGAGAGGCCTGCCCTCCACTTCCTCCCATTTTTCGAATAGGACCCCAAGGGTTGGAACAGAAATGAACGGATCCCAGGCCCGTGCCCAGCCTCCTAGAAGCTGTGTGAGCAGGGGGAGGGCCGGCTCCTGGCTGCTCCGCTCAAGTGCTGACGGGACACAAGGAGCACAGAGGCCTCTCAGCGCCCTCCCTGGCCAGGTATGGCTGTTCCCCTAGTTTCTGCGTGGCTTCGGGGACTCCTAATTGCATTTTTATTTACCATGTAACCCCAAGGCCACCCCCTCCGTCCTTTATTTCCAAACCAAAAGGAGATTCTGCGTCTCCCGGCAGACTGCCCACAAGAGGCCTGGATGTCTGCAGGCTGGCCGCCCTTTGTTCCCTGGGGATTTATGGCCTGCCGCTCCTGCTGCGAACTTGTCCCCGGTGGCCCATGGCCCTGCTCATCCTCTGCCGGCCTCTGTCTTGGTTCTGGGGGAATCAAAGGGCCCAAATGCTCAGGAAGTCTGCGCTCAGGCGAACTGTGACACGGATTGGTCCAAGGGACAAATGGCAGGACGTGGGGCGGCTGGGCAGGTTGTGCAAAGGAAGGAGAGAGGGCTCGTGGCCCAGGAGGAGTACCCAGGCCTCTGGGGCAAAAAAGTAAAAGGCCAAGCCAGTTGGCCAGAGGACCCACTGCGGGAGACAGGCTGGCTTTGCAGACTGGACCTTGGGCAACGCAGGCCAACCCGGAGATTTCGCCCATTCTCTCACCCAACTCTACCCTGCGCCCCTCTCGGCCGTGGGCCACACCGAGGCACATCCCTCATTCCTGGGGCAGAGACCTACTGATCCCTGGTCCCCTCAGCTCCTGGCAGCGTGCCTCAGCCCCCAGCCCTCCGGCCTCCTTGCTCTCCCAGATCCTCTCGCCCGTCCTTTTCACGAAGTCAGCTCTAAACCATGCCCCATCACCATGCCACGGTTAACCTTCCTGGCCTTCTCTGCAGATGGGCTCTAAATGCCTGCGTGAACGGTCTTACATTGTGGCTATGACAAGCTTGCTGGCCATGAAGCCAATGTTGTGTTAAGACTGCATTTCCTATCCTGGGTAGTTTTTGCTTTTCCTGGGCCTCCTAGTTACTTTGTTTCTGTAGTTTCTTTCCTTCTTGAGAGAGAGAGTGTAAGAGAGGCACCCCTAATAGGGTCTTCACACGTGACCCAGCCTCAGCCTCGGCCAGCCAGGATCACGGGCGCGCATCATGGGAGGCCCCGTGACCGGGTCCCAGGACCCCCGTGTGGCCCTCACTGTGGTGGGGATCATGGGCGTGCATCACCAGGAGTACGTGGGGAGAGCCCGTGACCGGGTCCCAGGGCCCCCACGTGGCCCTCACTGTGGTGGGGACCATGGGCGTGCATCAGCAGGAATACGTGGGGAGACCCCGTGACCTGGTCCCAGGACCCCCGCGTGGCTTCCCAGTGTGGTGCTGTTGCCATGGCACCACTACCTTCACGTTTTGCTGGCACCGTCTGCCTTTACCATGTCTTCCTCTGCCCCCACACCCAGGGCCCACCCGATCACGTGTTCTGTCTCTTCTAGAGACCTCTCCTCGGGCCTTGTCCTATTCCAGTAAGAACTGCCTTTCATGGAGAACATTCTAACCGGCCTTGTTTCCTTAGATAACGGGAGGGTAATGAACCCGTTTTTCAAACTTGGGAGTGCAGGAAATATCGATGAGTTTATTTTTCTCTATCTCAGTTTCTCAACAAAGTGGAAACTTAACTGTACTCACCAGGGTCTTCCTCCCTTGAGGGATGTCTAAGTGCCAAAGGAGGTAAGTGGCAGGCAGCCCTGGCCCCCTGGGCCCACCACGCCAGCCCCCGTGCTGCCCCCACACTAGAGACAGGAAATGCTCCCTAAGCACCCTGGGGAGAGCGGGGCTTTCTGGCCTGTGGGAGACAGAGAAAGGGGCGGAGTGGCATCTCCTGCGGGCTCCTACCTGGGCGAGTGGCAGTGATCTGGGGAAAACCTCAGGGGCCTGCTCTGAGGAGCAACGGAGAGGCAGGGCAGGGACAGGTGAGGGGCCAGAGGGCTCCCTGGTAGTTCCGAGGTCAGTGGGACCTTGGGAACCTTCAAATGCTAACCAAACCCACCCTGCCTGAAGCCTGCCTGGTGCCTCTGGTGAAGGGGCTTCCGCACCTATTTCTGGGAGGGTGGGATGGGCAGCTTAATCCTGTGAGCCAGCCCACCCCTCTCCATACTCTTCTCCGCCCGACCTGTCAGACCAGGCTCTGTGCTGGGTTGGCCCGTGTGGACAGGGGGCCCTGGATCAGACCTGGCCACGACCAAGGGGGCGCCGCGGGCAGGCTCAGAACAGACCCTGACCTTCGCAGCCCGGCGAGCTAGGCCTGAGGGAGCCGGCCTGTGCCGGCAGGGGAGGAGGAAGGCTGAGCCCCGCAGTCGGGAGGCGGACACTGAGCGGAGTCCTTACGGAAGGCACCTTGCGTGCACAGGCCTGGGACGAGGGGCATCCAGAGCCTGGGCTTCACGGCTCTGCCAGCAGCGGCGGGGACAGCGGCCGGTGGAGCCAGATCAGGACCGGCGGTCGGAGGGTGCGGCCCCGCTGCCCACGCCCCCTCCCGCAGAGAGGCGCGGCGCGGCGGGGCGGGCAGATGGGCGGCCGCGGTGGGGGTCGCCGGCGTCTGGCCGACACCAGCGCCCGCCGCCCGCCCGCGGGACAAAGCGGGCCGAGACAAAGGCGCGACCAACACCTGTCGCTCTTGGCGCGGTCGCCGCTTTTCTCCGCGAAGCGGCTGCAGCTGCCAACTGTCACGGGCATCAAGTTACGGGGGCCAGACGGCAGCCCCAGCGGGCTGGGCGGGTGGGGGCAGCCGAGAGAGACGGGGGAGCCCGGCACGAAGCGGACTTGGGGGGAGGGAGGCCCAGGCAAGATGGAAGGGCGGGCAGGGAAGGGCGCAGAGGGAGAGGCAGAGATGGGGGGCGCGAAGGGGACCAAGGAACTGGGGGGTGCAGAGGCGGTGATCAGGGAAGACCGGGCATCTGGTGGAACCGAGGAAAACAGAGGTTGTGGCGGAGGGTGACTAGGGAGGGGACTCAGAGGGGGAGCAACGCGCGCCTGCCGCCGACCCCTCCCCACTCAGATTCTGGTGCAGGCCGAGAGCCGCACCGGTCGAGGGTTAGCCGGTCAGCATGAGCTGCGAGGGGTCCACGGGGCTGCCCCCGCCCCCAGCTACCCAGTTGGCCACCTCCCTGTGGCTTCTCAGCCACCGAAGCCCGGACCCGAAGCCCCTCCGCACACTTGAATGTGGCTCTGAGTCCCTAAGGCGAGCCCTGGGCACTGAGGACGCAGCTCTCGGCTCGAGACCCTCGGCGAGCCAAGGAAAGCTCGAGTGCATGGACTGACGGTAGACGGGTGAATGGATAAGCTGGTGCGCGCACGCACGCGACCTGGGGCCCCAGCGCCCCGCACCGAGGGAAACGAGCGCACCCAACGCCCGTCCGTCCTCGGTTGCTGACCCCTGGGTGCCGCCTCCGCGGGGAAGCGCGGAGGCTCGCCCCGCCCCGCCAGCTGCTGGCCGGCCCGCACCTCGGGGCTGGACAAAGCGCGGCGCTCCCATTGGTCGTAGCGCGCCTTGCGGCGGGCGACTCCGGGCCCGCACGACCAATAGGGGCATTGAGATGCAAATAGACTTCTATAAAAGGGGCGGGGCCACGGTGCCGGAAGGCGCACTGGAGACGTGAGCTGCGGGCCTTCCCCGGCGCAGCGAGGGGCGCCGGCGCTCACCTGCCCCGCCGCGCTCCTGGCTGTGCCGGCCATGGCTCCACCCCTGGCGCCCGGCCGGGACCGTGCGGGCCGGGACGAGGACAGCGGGGAGGCGCGTGGAGACCGCAAGGTGGGGCCCGGGGTGGAAGCCTGGGCCGCGGGTGGGCGGACTGGAGGCGCCAAGGCTGGGGGCTCAGAGGCCGGATTCCCGCAGGCCCGGAAGCCCCTGGTGGAGAAGAAGCGGCGCGCGCGGATCAACGAGAGCTTGCAGGAGCTGCGGCTGCTGCTGGCCGGTGCTGAGGTGCGGGGGCCGTCGAGAGGCTGCTGGTCCGGAGGACAGGGTGAGTCCCGGGACGTCGGCCCGGCTCACCGCCCTTCCTCCCCTGTGCAGGTGCAGGCCAAGCTGGAGAACGCTGAGGTGCTGGAGCTGACCGTGCGGCGCGTGCAGGGTGTGCTTCGGGGCCGGGCCCGCGGTGAGTGCCGGCGGGGCGCTTGGGCGGGGACGCAGGCCACCGGCGGTGCCTACCAGCCGGGCGTGGAGCGCGCTCGCCCACCACCCCTTCCCTAGACCGAGGATTTACCTCTCCCGGAGCCCCTGGCCTGTCAGCTGCTAGAGGTCCCTGGAGCAGGGAACGCCCCCGCGCCTCCTGGGTGAGCCGCGTCCCCGCGGGCGGACAGGTCGTGGCAGTAGCCGCTAACGGTGCGGGACGCTACTCTCTCCCTCCCACTCCGGGCGCAGAGCGAGAGCAGCTGCAGGCGGAAGCGAGCGAGCGCTTCGCAGCCGGCTACATCCAGTGCATGCACGAGGTGCACACGTTCGTGTCCACGTGCCAGGCCATTGATGCCACCGTCGCCGCCGAGCTCCTGAACCACCTGCTCGAGTCTATGCCTCTGCGCGAGGGCGGCAGCTTCGGCGATCTACTGGGGGATGCCCTGGCAGGCCCTCCTGGAGCCTCTGGGCCAAGTGGCTGGTCTGTAGGAGGGGCCCCAGGGTCCCCGATGTCCAGCCTACCCGGTCCCGGGGATGATCTGTGCTCCGACCTGGAGGAGGCCACTGAGGCTGACCTGAGTCGAGTGCCTGCTGAGGGGCAGGACTTGGTGCCCGCAGCCCTGAGCAGCCTGACTGCCCCCCGAATCGCCCAGAGCGTCTGGAGGCCTTGGTGACCAACATCAGCCAGGGGCCTGTGGGGATGAGCCTGGCCTTCCCCCAGCTCCTCCCTCTTCCCAGGGGGTCAGATGTGGCCAGGAGGGCCCTGGATGTCTCCCAGGTCTGGCCTCCCTCCTCCATGGATGGCTTTGTAGAGTAGCTCGGAAGGCCAGCCCAGACAAGACACACAGCACAGCTGGGGTGGGAGGGAGGGAAGGAGCTGCAGGCGGGAGAAGAACCTCAGGGCTACCAGAGCTCTCCCAGGCTCACTGTCCCGCCTGCTCAGGCACCTGCAGGGTCTGCAGGCAGAGGTGACCAGAGGTGCTGAGCCTCTCCTTGGTGCTAGGTGCTGTGTCCTGAGCAGGGCCACTCAGGTCCTGACAGCCTGGGCCCACACAGAAGCTTGACTGCTGCCACTTCAGCCAGGAGACAGAGGGAGGCAGGAGCAGTCCGTGGTGCTGCTCAGAGCTGCCGGAGGAGGCGCAGCTGTGTGTGGTCCCTAGCACGCTTGAGTGTGTGCATTCGGTTGCCATGAAATACACCAGAGTTACTAAATAAAGACTTTTGGAGTTAGTTCCCTTGAAGTATTAATGATGTGGTGTCATTAATGTATTGGATTAACCACCCCTGTCCTAGTGAATGTCTTTAACAGCCTCACCCTTTACTAGTAGTGGATCATGTGCGGTGGTGGAGACAGACACCGTCTCTGGGCTCCACACTGCACAGTGCTGCCCACCGCTGCTCAGGCCTGACTGCGCTCCTGGCCTCGTCCCTAGAGTACTCTGCTGGCACGGGTCTGTCTCCAGGGAAGACCCTGGAGGGAATAGGGAACGGCCTGTCCTTATTCCATTCTCTTGTTCATAAACATCTAGGAGTAATAAAAGTGATGCCCAGTTGCTGGCCTTTGGCTGGGAAGTGACTTTCCAAGACCGGTTTCAGGGTCCATGAACTCCGCACAGGTGTCGGCCTCCCTGTGTTAGCTGTCACTTTTCTAGGCTGAAGGAACAGTGTCCCCTGGTGCTACCGGCTTCAGAACCGAGGCCCACTCAGCTCACAGCTTGAAGCGAACATGCTACGGCCCTGTGCAGTTGAACCTGAGGTCACACGGGCCCAGGATGGAGGGTGATGAGATGGTCTGCCTCCGGCCCTGGGTCAGGCCTGCACGAGGCAGCAGTCACGGCCACAGTGGCACTGCCCTGTCCTCTGCTCCAGGACCCCAGCAGCTTGTTGTCACTTTGGACAGGCAGTGACGATGTAGGGTTGACCTCTGGGTCTCTTTCTGGTCATGTGCCTTTGCTATAAGAGCATCTGCCCCCAAGCAGGCCCTGGCCACCAGGGGTGTTTCCATTTGGGGTTCACCCTGACGCCCTGTGATTTAATGGTAGGCCTTAGCTCTGGGCGATAGCCAGAGCAGCTTGATTTTAAGCACTGGGATGAGCTGTTGAGGGGCATGGGGTGGGAGGTCCGTGGACGGGCTTGGGGGATGGAGGCGTCACCCCTGGGGCTGTCCAAAGTGCCCAGGCAGCCTGACGTAGTGTCCACGGGGGTGCAGATGGCTAGCAGGTCCTCCTGTGAGTCCTCTGTCCCGTGTGGCTCCTGCAGTGCCCAGAGCCATTGCAGGGAGCGTTGGTGTCATGTGGGCGCACCAGCGAGGACTGCTTCAAAGGAACACGCTCTCATGTTCGCCCTCCATGTCTTCCCAGAGGCCGTGGATGGGATCGGACCCCACACAAGGTGCAGGACCTGCCCAGGGTCCGAACTGACCCAGAACACTGGCCCTGTGTCCCTCCAACCTACAGTGAGCATCACTGTGCCCCTCAGGAGCAGTCTTTCTTTCTTTCTTTTTTTGGAGAGATTTTTGCTATAGGGCAGGTGCGCTTGCCAGAGAGACAGAGAGACAGAGAGAGAGAAAGCAAGAAATCACCCCCCAGGGAGGATGGCCATGCCACAATCCCTTCTCCTCCATTCTCCTCTCAGGATCTTGGGCACGCACGCACACGCGCCCAGCGTGAGTTTAAGCCACCGGGTCCGGGACTCGAACTGCCGTCGACTACATGGGAGTCCAGCGACATAGCCATTACGCTAACTGCTGATCCTGTGCCTGTCTTCCTTCTCAGAAATGTAAATGGCTCCCAGAACAGCAGCCACTTCTAGCCTCCTCCTTGGGGTGAGAGCTGTTTTTGCCTATGGCATCTCTGGGACTACAGCTCCCCCTAGACAGCCAGGTTGCCCCATCTCCTCCCAGCAGCCCCCTGGGCTTGCTTCATCCTTTCCTGAGAATCACCCCCTTCCCATCCACATCCCTGCCCACTGTATTCCTTTCTATGGCTGTCACAGCAAATGACCACATATTTGGAAGCCTAAAATAACACACGTTTATTATTTCACATTTCCAGAGACAAATGTACGTAAGAGTCCCTGCACTAAAACTCAGGGGTCGGCAGTAAGGACGTGTTCTCTGCAGAAGCTTGAGAACGAGCCTGTCCTTGCCTTGTCTTGCTTCAGAGGCCACGCATGTCCTTCCATCCTCCCGCCTCCTCTGGCTCCTCCGTTTAGAACTCGCAACCGCAATGGCCCACCTGAGTAGCCCAGTCACCTCCCCATCCCCGGTCCTCAACTTCATCCTTAATCACACCTGCAGCCTCGTTTGCATAGAGAGCCCCGTTTTCACGGGTCTCAGGAATGAGGATGCAGACCCAGGGGATGGGGTGCACTATTCTCCGTCCCAGGGGTTCTACCTGACTTCCCCGTCACCCGGCAAAAATCTCCCAAAAAAAGGGGACTTCTACACAGTGATGACTTCAGTGTTCTGGGTCAGTTCGACCCTGGGCAGGTCCTGCGTGGGGTCCGATCCCATCCACGGCCTCTGGGAAGACATCCTCCCAGGACGCTCCCTGCAATGCTCTGGGCACTCGGGACAGGGACTCACAGGAGGACCCTAGCCCCCTCGCTCGACTGCACCACTCATTTCTCCTCCCTCTGGCCCATTCTCATCAGCTCACCCCTAGCTGGATTGCCTCCATCTGGTAAGAGGGGAGTCACCTCCCAGGCCCGTTAGCTTCACTCTGCTTCATGCCCGAGCTCTAGAGCAAACCTCCTTAAAGGCCCGGTCTGCCCGGGGTGTTCAGGCTGTTTTCCAGCCCACCTCTCTACCGCCCTGCCATGACCCTGGTACATGCCTGTCTCCAACCCACCCAGCTCCAACTTCCTGGGCTTCTGGGCCATGGCTGCCTCCATGTGCGGACCGTCACTCAGCCCCCAAATCACCACAGCCCGCTGTCCTACCTCACTGGCCACCCTTGGCCTTCACGCCTCCCTGGAGACTGTAAATGTGGACCTCTCGGTCCCAAGGCTCTGTCCTTGCCTCCCCACGCAGTAACCCCGCCAGGCACCCTCTCCAGCCAGCGGGCTTCCCCACACCCTCCGGTCCACCCAGTGTCCACACACGTCAGGGGCATCGCAAACTCACCGCCCAAACGCGGACTCTGGCCGGCAAATGCACCGCCCTCGCCCGGGTCGCCACTTCTTGCCCCGCATTCAGAGGGCAGGAGACCTGGAGGTCGCCCTTAATGGGCCTCGCCTTGTCACCCCACTTCAATCCCACGAGCTCTGTCTCCAAATCCGAGCTCTCTTTGACGTCTTTACCACCGAGCGACTCCAAGGCCCCTGACCTCCCGCCTGGGCTCCGCGGGCCTCCGGCTTCCCGCCCACCGCGGTCCTGGCTCCGGCCCGTGCCCGTCCCGGGGCCGCGCTTGCAGCGCCACCTGCGCGGGGCTCTGGACTCAGGCCTTTGCACGGGTCTGGAGAGCGGCGCTCCAGCCAGTCTCGCGCAGCACGGCGTGTGCAGCCCTTGCGGGCCCCGCGTTCGGGGAACAGCAGGTCTGGGAATGCGCGAGCAGGGCTCAGCGAGCCTCGGCGCATTGGACGTGGGGACTACCTGGCGCCGGAGACGCTCCGAGACGCTCGGAAGCCCTCGGAGACGGTGCGGGGAGCCTACGCCCGAGGCGAGCCGCGGGGCCTCCTGGGAGTTGTAGTTCCCGCTCCGCTACTTCGTTTGTCCCTAGGACTCAGCAGGCCCATCAGGACTGCGAGAGCCAGAGGTCCCTCGGCGCCCGCGGCCCAGATAGCCGGCGGACCCGGAGAGCCTCGAGCCGCACCTGGACGGCCTTGTCGGGGCGCGAACTGGCGTCCCTGGGACCCAGGGAGCGAGAGCCTCAGTACCCTGCTCCACCCATTTACACGTGAGGACCGGAAGGCGGGAGCGGTCCCCAACCCGGGCCGCCATCTGCGGGGCTCAGACCCGGCCTGCGGTGCAGGGGGAGCAGGTCTCGAGGAGGGCAAGGCGGCCCGACTGACCGGGCCGGGGCGCGCTCGGCCACTGCCGGTTGGCCCTTGTGCTGGGGCCGCAGAGACCGGACCTGCTGCGGTGCCGCGGCCTGCCTAGGACCAGCCCTGCCGCAGAGAACCGGAAGCCCAGGGAAGGAGAAGGAATGAGCTTTAACCTGAGGGCCACGGGCCTTCCAGCACCTCGGGGAAGCGCCCAGGCATGTCGCTGCTCCATCCTCGTGGACAAATACCGCCCTGCCCTGAAGCCCATGCCCTTGGCTGTACCGTCGTCCTAAGCCCACTTGCTGCCATGTCGATTGGTGGCCCGTCAATGGATGACACTTGGGGCCCTGTCTCCTGCAGTCCTGCGGCCCTTTGACCCCCAGAAATCGAATGCGCGGTTGCACATCTAGGTCAGCCGCCTGGACCTGCCATCCCTCCCCTAAGAACCTCGTCTAACGCACTCTGTCCTACCCTGCCTAAGCCCCACTGCACCCCATCCCACTCTGCACAAGCTGGCAGCCGTCCTGCTGCCCTGCGGAAAAGGTCAAAGTCTCCAGTGAGCTCCTGACCGGCCTAGCCTCTTCAGTTCTCACGGAAACCTCGCAGCTTTGGGCTGTCAAGATCTCGCCCCCCTCCCACAGTGATTGGATTATAAATACATGCTTCCCTTCTTCCGGAATCAGCAAGCCGGCGACGTGGCTCACGGAATGAAGGCGGGACCAGGGACCACTCAGGAGACACAAGGACACCTGCAGACGGCAACACCCTCTCTGGGAGTGGCGGAGGTGAGGGTGCAGGTTCCCTGGGGGCTCACTGCCTCACGACGAGCCCTGAGCATGGGACTCTGCACTTGCTGAGAATGGCCCCTCCTCGGGCCTCCGAAGCAGAGTGAGGAGCCGGCCAGTCAGCAGACCCCAGATCCGCAAGGGCCTGAAGGCGGCGTGTGGCGAGGCTGCCCTACTCGCCAGGAGAGGTGGCAACAGTTTACAACCCGCTAGGTGTCTTGAACCACCGCTTTTTCCATGACGCTGGCCTCTTCTTTCTCTGAATTGGGGCCACACTCTTAGGTCCAGACTCCTGCGTGGAAAAGCACCCTGCCGCTTCAGATAGTCTTCAGTCTTCTCCTGGTCCGTGGAGTCTGCAGTGACGCTCCTCCACGGATTCTGAACTCTTCATCCACAGAAAATGGACAGCTCTTATCATTGGAAAAAATATTTTCTTCTTATCAAGACGATTTACAAAAAATACCTGGTCCCCTAAAGCCTTGTCGGCTTTCTGGGAAGTGGGCAGTCCTTCCTCTCTGTCTTCCAGAAGGACCCCTCCGAGACCTCGCCAGTCATGCTAATCCAGTAGCCTGAGCAGGGCCTTCTTGTCCTGCAGGTTGTGCTGGGGCTCGAAGGCGGACTTCCCGTCTGCCACTTCGATTTTGGGGCGTTTGACCAACGCCTCAGTCATTAGCCACTGTTTTTGCTTCAGTCCAATATCTAAATGCTGTGTTTCATCCAAAACCTCTTCTAAAGTTAGAGGATGTGGATCTCCTCTCTGAGGCCGGGTCTTCATGTAGTTCACAATCGTGGCAAGGACACCGAACCCGGAGCTTCCGGGCAGTGCTTTCAAGTTAAAGGAGCTGTTGCTGTGATCAGAATTTTGTTTAGAGCTTCATGACCTTCCATGTTCCACCTTCGCTTTCTCTTTTTCCAGTGATGATGCTGATGACTCAGACACAGCACGTTTTTCTACTGCTGGAGTTGGAAAGAACTCGTTTTTTTGGACAGCTCCCGTTCTCTCAACAGGCTTCGATCCATACTGCTGGGAGAGGCGGGCAGCCCACATCACTCCTGCAGGCGGGCTCCAGTGAGCTCAGGGTCTCCCCCTGCAGGCAGGCAGCTGAGTTGGCCTTTAACCATTTGGGTCCTTTAATCCTTTAACCATTGGATCATTACCATTAGAATAGCCTGGAAGACTGGCTTATCTGGAGAGGTTTGTTCTGTTTTGTTTTTGTTTTTGCTATAGGACACATGTGATCGCCAGAAAGACAGAGAGAGACAGAAATTGAGAAATCACCTCTGCAGGGTAATCCCACGCCGTAATCCCTTCTCCTCCATTCTCCTCTCAGGATCTTGGGCAAGCACACACACGTGCTCGGCGTACATTTAAGCCACTGGGTCCGGGACTCGAACCGTAGTCGACTACATGTGAGTCCAGCGACATAGCCATCACACCAACTGCTGGTCCCGAAGACTGACTTATCTGTAGTTTAAGAGAAAACTCGATCAAAACTTTGAGGCTGGCTCTTTCTTCACCGTTTGTTGGTGTCTGGGTCTTTAGTTCCTCTCAGGCTACCTCGAAGCTACATGAGTCCAGCATCATCTTCCACTGGGACACCAAGACCCAGCGAGAGCTCAGAGTGTTGCAGAAAACAAGACACCGAGGAATGGAAAACAGCACTCGGAGAGATTAGGAGAACTGTTTATTATACCGGCAGGAACGGAGGAGTTAACATTCTAAACTTCCGGGATCTTGCGCTTCTTAAAACACTGCTTTCAGGGCCAGCAGGTGGTGTGGATGTTAATGGATGGGAAAGTGTAAGCGGATGGGAAAGTGTTAAGCGTTGCAAAGTCCTTGGTTCTTTGGGTCCGGATCACTAAAATTAGAGATCTGTCCCTAGGCACAAAATGAAAACGCAACTACAAATGAAATAGGTAGAAAAGAAGATTTAATAAGAAAGAAAGAAAGAAAGTAAGTAAGTAAGTACACCCAAAAGGCTCTTGGGCAGACAGATTGCCAGGTGGCAACCACACTCGGCACCGGGCAACCATTATTTTATTACTCGAGGTCATGAATATTCATTGGTGGGAGGCCCGTTACGCTGCCTATGTCCTTCCTTTGAATTTATATCTACACATTTTTTGCACCTGCACACCTTCCTCACAGGTAAAGAATGAGGGACTTGGAGGGTTAGGGTAAGGGTTAGGGTTAGGGTTAGGGTTAGGGTTAGGGCTAGGGCTAGGGCTAGGGCTAGGGCTACAGAAGTCAAAAAAAAAAAAAAAAAAAAAAAAAAGAATGAGGGACTTGGGAACCAGCAGTTAGCGTAATGGCTATGTCGCTGGACTCCCACGTAGTCGACCGCGGTTCGCGTCTCGGACCCGGTGGCTTACAACTCACACCGGGCGCGTGTGCGTGCGTGCCCAAGATCCCGAGAGGAGAATGGAGAAGGGATTGCGACGTGACCATCCCCCCTGGGGGGTGATTTCTCGCTTTCTGTCTCTATGTCTCTCTCTGTCTGTCTGGCGAGCGCACGCGCCCTATAGCAAGAAAAACCTCTCCAAAAAAAAAAAAAAAAAAAGAATGAGGGACTTGATCACCTAATTGCGCATGCCCAATGGGAGCCAGGTTGCCCCAATTAGACTGCCCAGTTAGTCCATTGCCCTAATGGGAATTAGGGCGTTGACCAAAATGCTTGCTTGGGTCTTTTTTTTTTTTTTTTTTTTTGGAGAGGTTTTTGCTATAGGGCACGTGCGCTCGCCAGACAAACAGAGACATAGAGACAGAAAGCGAGAAATCACCCCCCAGGGGGGATGGTCACACCGCAACCCCTTCTCCTCCATTCTCCTCTCGGGATCTTGGGCACGCACGTACATGCGCCCGGCGTGAGTTTTAAGCCACCGGGTTCAGGACGCGAACCACGGTCGACTACGTGGGAGTCCTGCGACACAGCCATTACGCTAACTGCTGGTTCCCTTGCTTGGGTCTTTTTGATAAGAGAAAAATCTACGAATCATCCCTGTGTGCTTCCCTCAGGCCCCAAGGAAGGAAGATGGCAAATTGCCTCGCCCTCCTGGAGCCCGGGGCTAGGTGAGCCTTTCCTTTGTCTCTTAGGACTGTCCGCTCATGACTAACCAACTGCCTACCACATGGAGACTAAGGTGAGGATCTGCCATGACGGGCTGGCCCCATGAAGTCCCAGTGGCTGCAGCTTAAACAGGCCACACGCATGTGCCTACGCGCCAAAATCCCAGAGGAGAATGGAGGGGAAGGGAGTATGATGTAGCCATCCTCTTTGGAGGGTGGTTTCTCACTTTTGTGGTAGGCAGTTAGTCGGTCATGAGCGGGCAGCCCTAGGAAAAGCGAAAGGCTCATCTAGCTCCAGGCGCCAGGAGGGCGAGGCAATTTGCCATCGTCCTTCCTTGGGGCCTGAGGGAAGCACACAGGGATGATGCCAGGATTTTTTCTCTTTTCAGAAAGACCTAAGTGAGCGTTTTGGTCAATGCCCTAATTCCCATTAGGGCGCTGGACTAACTGGGCAGTCTAATTGGGGCAACCTGGCTCGCATTGGGTGAGCGCAACCAGGTGATCAAGTTCCTCATTCTTTTTTTTTTGGAGAGGTTTTTGCTATAGGGCGCGTGCGCTCACCAGACAGACAGAGACAGAGAGATAGAAAGCGAGAAATCACCCCCCAGGGGGGATGGCCACGCCGCAATCCCTTCTCCTCCATTGTCCTCTCAGGATCTTGGGCACGCACGCACACGCGCCCGGCGTGAGTTTAAGCCACCGGGTCCAGGACTCAAACTGCGGTCGACTACGTGGGAGTCCAGCGACATAACCATTACGCTAACTGCTGGTCCCAAGTTCCTCATTCTTTACCTGTGAGGAAGGTGCACAGGTGCAGGGAAAGAACATGTGGATTCAAATTTAAAGGAAGAACATAGGTAACATAACCGGCCTCCCACTAATGAATATTCATGACCTCTAGTAATAAAAATAACGGTTAACTAGTACCAAGCGTGGTTGCCACCTGGCAATCTGCCCGCCCAAGAGCCTTTTGGATGTACTTTCTTTCTTTCCTTTCCTTTCTTCCTATTAAATCTTCCTTTCTACCTACTTCATTCGTGGTTGCAGTTTCAGTTTTTTTGCGCCTAGGGACAGATCTCTAATTTTAGTGATCTGGACCCAAAGAACCAAGGACAGTTCGACACTCTCCCATCCATTAACACTTTCCCTCTCTCTCTCTCTCTCTCTTTTTGTTTCTCTCCAACCAGGGCACATGCACAAGCAGTGTCAAAAACTAAAACAAGCAAACACAAAAACCTTTTTCTAGAAGGCCCCTTAGCTTAATGGCTGGGTGAGCCAGATCCCACAGGCCCCCTGCCTGAGCTTGAAAAACATGCTAAGCGGGTGCACGTGGGTGCCCCAGAGCCCACGGGGTGAGGAATGGAGGAGAGACGATCGCAGCGTGGTCACACTCCCCTGGGAGTGCATTCTCTCCCTGTGTCTCTGATGAGTACACGTACTCGCTAGCAAAGAGAAATGAATAAAAGCAGAGAGAATACTGAGTTGGGGGAGGGGTGTTTCGGAATCTTTTGAGGTAACCACGTTTTCTGTTTTTCTCTTGCGACCTATCACTGTGGGTTGTTGGACTAGATTTGCCAGTACTGAACCATGCTTGTGTTTTGTCACGAACCCCAATGGTTATGGTGGGGTCAGGGTCCCAGTGAATTTGGCGTGTGTCTAATTTTCTATTGGAGTTTTTAAACATAGACTTCTGTAGAGCAGTTTTAGGTTCACAGCAAAACTGAGCAGAAGGTACAGAGATTTCCCCACCATCACCATCCCCGACCCGAGGGTACGCTCGTGACGGCCAATGCCATCACCCGGAGTCCATAGTCTACGAGGCCCACTTCGCAGCGGTGTGTCCTGTGGGTCTGGACACATGTACGACACATGGCCACTGTACCCACCACATGGAGTAGGCTCGCTGCGTAGAAAGTCGTCTGTGCTCTGTCCGCCCCTTTCACTTCCCAGCCCCCGGCAGCCACTCATATTTACTGTCCCCACGTTTTGTCTTTCAGAATGTCATATAGGATTTTTTTTTTCTTGAGAGACGTTTTTGCTATAGGGCATATGCGCTTGCCAGAAAAAGAGAGAAAGTGAGAAATCACCCCCAGGGGCGATGGTCACGCTGCAATGCCTTCTCCTCCATTCTCCTCTCGGGATCTTGGGCACACACGTACGTGCGCCCAGCATGAATTTAAGCCACCAGGTCCGGGACTCGAACTGCAGTCAACTACATGGGAGTCCAGTGACACAGCCATTACGACAACTGCTGGCCCGGAATTTTTTTTAAAGAGAGATTTTTACTATAGGATGCATGGTCTTGCTGGAGAGACAGACAGAAAGTGAGAAATCACCCCCTTGAGGGGATGGTCATGCCACAATCCATTCTCCAGTCTCCTCTTGGGATGTTGGGCACACATGCACACACCCCCAGCATAAGTTTCAAGCTGCTGGGTCTGGGACTTGAACCACAGTTGACTACGTGGAAGTCCAGCAACATAGCCATTATGCCATCTGTTGGTCCCTATTGTATAGGAATTTTGCATCTGGATGTTGAAAGGCTGTTGCTCTGCAGTTTACTTCGAGGGCACCAGTGCTTCGCTGCCCATAAACGCTGGCCCCCGACGTGCCTCATGCCGCTGAACCTTGTGAATGGCAGTGGATGCTTGAAAGTTCGCACATGGTGGCCAGCAGATGGCACAGCAGTTACGTCACTGGACTCCCACATGGCCGACTGCAGTTCGAGTCCCAGACTCAGTAGCTTGAAACTCATGTTGGGTGCATGTGTGTGCGTGCCAAGAACCTGGCAGGAAATTGGAGGAGGAGGGATTGAGGTGTGGCCATGCCCCCTGGGCAGTGATTTCTCACTATCCCTCTCACTGTCTCAGTCTCTCTCTCCGGTGAGCACATGCACACTAAGGCAAAAACCTCTACCAAGAAAAGTTACTACAGGCCGTCTGGAAGACCCCGGCCTAGCATTGCTACCTTTCTGGGCTGTTTGGGAGTGTCTTCATGTGCCAGGCTGGGGCAAGAGGCTTCCCTGGTGTCGCCTCTGGCATTTCCATCGCTTCTCTATCTGCCTCTTCTGTTTTCCCCCCTCCGTTCCCTCTCCTTCCCTCCCTCCTTGGTCTCTTAACCTTCTGTGCCTGAGGAGGGATGGGAAAGGCCGTCCACCTTCTTGTTCTGACGATGAAATGAAACACGTGCGAAGCCCCATCACAGGGCCTGGTCTTCCTCTGTTCCCGCCTGGCCTCTCCGTGGCCTCTCCCACCTGCCTGTCCCCTCCCTGCCTCCTTTCTCTGCCTCTCTGCTTCTCCT
Source organism: Tupaia tana (assembly GCA_026018925.1). Taxonomy (NCBI): domain Eukaryota; kingdom Metazoa; phylum Chordata; class Mammalia; order Scandentia; family Tupaiidae; genus Tupaia; species Tupaia tana. The sequence continues at coordinate 3,272,748 of JAKSZU010000001.1, forward strand.
CCTTGTCTCTTTTCTCCACCCCACCTCTCTGGGCTCTCCCTGTCTCTGCGCTCTGCCCTCTAGCCTCCCTCCCAGAGGAGAGTGGGCCCGCGCCAGGCTGCTTCCGGCCAGCTCTCTGGCAGCGGGTGTAGGAGAGGTGACAGCCCACAGGGCCTGCAGCTGCCTCCCGTGTTCCCTCTGCTGAGACAGTCGCAGAGAGCTCATCCTTTATGTTAACCAGTCCCAGACAACGCCCCAAGGCCCGTGGCCCGAGGCCCACAGGGAAGGCCTGAATTTGCCTACGAGGGAAGCTTGGCGGTGGCCGGTGGAGAGGCTCAGAGCCGTCCGGTCCCTGCAGAGCACAGCACCGCCTGGAGGAGCCATGCACTCCCTTCTCCAAGGCAGGGGTCCGCTTCCCACGTACAGCGGGTGGCGGTCAGGCTGTTCACGAGCAGGTCCCTTAGTACCTCCGGCCCGGGTGCGGATGGGAGCGGGTACGTGCCTCCGGGATGGCTCTGGCCGCGAGCCAACTCCGTGAGGTAAGAGGATGGTCATGAGATGTTGGCAAGGGCCCAGCTGGACCAGCAGCTGGGTCCCCGGGAGACAGGCAGGGAAGTAGGAGCCTCCCTTCGACGACAAACCAGTTGTGTGAAGAGCAAGCAATAGGTGCAGGAGCTGAGAAATAGCTAAGACCTCTGACGGCGGCTCCAGGAGGCAGGCTTCCTGGAGGAGGTGGCATGTGGGCCCTGCAGGGCAGGAGGAGGTTGTAGGGTCACATGAACAGGACTTATTTTTCAGAACCCAAAGGTTGCCATGCCCCCAATTTTGACTTGGAAATTTCCTTTGGAAATCTCTGATCCCTGATGTGAAGCACCTCATCCCACCAAACACGGAAGGGAAACCCGGAGGGTACAGCGTGGCAGAAGAAGGGGGCCGGCTCCTGGGAGGGGATTTGGCCATGTTCGGAGAGCAGAGGGGTGCAGCCTGAGGCTATGTTGCCCTTCCATGGGGTCGTGGGGTCGACCCTCTCTGCTGGGTGCAAAGCCTGTGCCACTGGAGCCCGCTGTCCAGTGGCTCCCTGGGCAGCAGTGGCCCCTAGTGGTAAGGACCAGACATCTTACCAGCCCTGCACCGTGCACGCACGTGCCCTGCCTCCCTGGGCTCAGCGGCAGACACGGAGCAAAGCCAGAGCGGGGAAGGGGACACGGCGCAGCCAGCAGGCCTGGCCACCCCAGACGCATCTGCAGAGGAGGAGAGCAGAGCTAGGTAACAGGACAGTGCCCCACTGCGTGACAAGTGCCCACGACTGAGCGCCTGCACGTGGACATCAGTGATGTCACGAGGCCGCCGTCAGGTGTCGGCACGGCTCAGCAGAGGGGACAAGATGGGCTCTGAGAGCACACAGGGCAGACTCGGCTCCTCCCGGGCCGGCCATGTGGAGGGCCTCCCAGGGCAGCACAGGCTGGCGGTGGCTCCCATCTGACCAGCCAGGTTACCCCACTCCTGTTGGGGGAAGTGGGGTCCTGTTGCTATTCTGCGTTCTGTTCGTGCGGGGCAGCCCACACTCGGGGGCAGTGTACGTGAGAGCTCATGCCAGGGATTGAGGGCCCTGAGGCCAGCTTAGAGGGGCTGCAGCCCTGCCGCCCCCACCTCCCCCAGCCTATGTAGGGCTCTTCCTGCTGTACGCCGGCCCCAGGAGGCCTCGCCAGAGGACGGTGCTGTGTTCAGTACCTGCTGCTCCTGTGTTTCGCGGTACCTTGCAGACCGTGCTCTGCAGAGCCCCGCCTCTGCCTGCTCCCACCTGTGCCTCTGCAGTTGGAGGTCCTGCCACATACTTTTGTTGCAATCCCCTGGTCACTTGGTGTCACCCTGCTTGCGGGCCATGGGGAACTGGGAACTGGCATCTCTGCTTCTCTTCCTTTCATCATGCAAGTGATAAACCAAATCTTTTTTTTTTTTTTTTTTTTTTTGGAGAGGTTTTTGCTATAGGGCATGTGTGCTCACCAGACAGACAGAGAGAGACAGAGACATAGAAAGTAAGAAATCACCCCTGGGGGTAATGGCCACGCCGCAATCCCTTCTCCTCCATTCTTCTCTCAGGATCTTGGGCATGCACGCACACGTGCCCAGCGTGAGTTTAAGCCACCGGGTCCAGGATGTGAACCGCGGTTGACCACATGGGAGTTCAGCAACATAGCCATTACGACAACTGCTGGTCCCTTTTTTTTTTTTTTTTTTTTGAGAGAAATTTTTGCCATAGGATGTGTGTGCTCACCAGAGACAGAGAGAGACAGAGACAGCAAGATATCACTCCCTGAGGGAGGAGGGACACTCCGCAATCCCTTCTCTTCCACTCTCCTCTCAGGATTTTGGGCACACATGCACACGCAGCTGGCATGAGTTTGAAGCCACCGAGTCTGGGACTTGAACCACAGTCGACCACGTGGGAGTCCAGTGATGTAACCATTATGCCATCTGCTGGTCCCAATAAACTGAATCTTAAAAAAAAACTGACATTGGGCCAGCAGCTTGCATGAGGTTAAGGTGCTGAATCCAATGTGGCCGACTGCGTAGTTCGAGTCCTGAACGTTGTGGTTTGAAGAACACACCAGGTGTGTGTGTACACGTGTGCCCAAAGTCCCAAGAGGAGAGAAGAGAAGAGATTAGTGTGGCCATCCCCCAAGGGGTGCTTTCTCACTTTCTCTCTTCTCTCTCTCTAGTGAGCGCACTCTAGCCAAAACGAAAACAACAGTTGGCATTTCCTTCCAGGGAATCCGGCCTTGGCCCTGCCTGTGCTTGATGGTGGGAGAACCTGGGGGAGCCGAGAGGGAGGGTGGCCCAGGCCCAGCTCTCCGTGCACGCGCGGCTCTCTGCCCCGGCCCCAGCCCAGTTCTGCCCTCTGCCCCCTTCCCACTAACACTGAAGGCCCACTCCTTCACGGTGAGGGCACCTCCCCATCAGCCGGAGGAGGGGAGCAGCAGGCAGAGGCAGCCCCCTCCCCCCGGGCTTCACTGGCTCACAGGTGACTACACCAGAAGCAGAGCCTGGGCCACTAAAACTGCCTTCCTTTTCTCCCCCACACTTCCTTGTGGAAATTGGCAAACATACAACAGCCAAGTGAATTTTGCAGGCACATCTGTATACCCAACACACATCAACATGCATATCGTTAACTAGATTTCATTGTTTGTTGTTTTTTTCTTTTGACACGAAACTTGCAATGAAATGTCCTACTGGTAAGTGAATATCCGCTGAGTTTTGCCCAATATATTCACCTTTATGACTCAAACCCTTCTCAATAGACTATTATTAACATTCTGAAAGGTTCCTTCATGCTCCTTCCTAATCGGTCCCCACTCTCAGGCAGCAGCAACTGCTCAGTACCCTGCCCAGCGATACTGGAGCCTGAGCAAAAGAAAACACTGTATTTTTTTAGTAGGTTTTTTCCAGATTTTTTTTTGTTGTTGTTGTTGCTATAGGGCATGTGTTCTCGCCTGAAAGACAGAGAGACAGAAAGTGAGAAATCACCCCCCAGGGGAGATGGCCACACACAGCAACCCCTTCTCCTCCATTCTCCTCTCAGGATCTTGGGCACACACACACACACACACACACACACACACACACCCGGCGTGAGTTTAAGCCACCGGATCGGGGACTCGAACTGTGGTTGAGTACACGGGAGTCCAGCGACATAACCATTACGCTAACTGCTGCCCCCAACAGTTTTTCTTTTAAACCTAATTTTAAAAAGTAATAGGCAGCTCACGTGCTTCCTGCAGAGAGAGAAAGGAAAAGTGAGGAAACGGCCTCTAAGGGATTGCTCACACTGAAATCCCTTGTACATTGTTCTTTTCTGGATTTTGGGCATTCGCACACAGGTGCCCCAAGTACTTTCCAAGCCCCTGGGTCTGGGACTTAAACCACACCATTGACCACGTGAGATCCCACTACTTTAACCAGCAAAGCTAGCCCACTCCTTTCCCCGCCCTCCTCCCAATACCTCGCAGACATTGCATACGAATTTATATTCTAGTTACACCAAGATGCCTTTGGTGTCAACATGATGTACTTTTACAGCTGACATACATTTCCAAATTTATGAATGTCATCCTACCTGTTCTCAATGTAGTTCAAAAACAAATATAAGAACATTCCGGGTGCTTGTTGAGTGTGTACGTGAGCGCGATGCTGGAGAGGTTGTCAAATACCATTTCGGAGAAGTGCCATTATTGGCTTACTCCTGGGGGCAAGAGACGCCCATGTCCTCGTTTCATCGGCCATATTTGCTCTGTAACGATGCCGCTGGCCAAAGCGTTTTTTATGTCAATCTCTCTTTTCAATCCTATTTCATAATCTAGACCTTGTAGTTTTCTCTCGTTTCAGTCAAGTCAGTACAGCTTCTTGCATTCTTCACATTCTTCTGTGAGCCACCTCCTGGTCTGACACACTTGTCAGGCTGATCTGGTGTACAGTCAAAAAGTAAGTAAAAAGGTTTGCTTTCAAAATTCTCAACACTATTAGTGGCCAGGAGGTGGCGTGGTTGTTAAGAGCGCTGGACGCCCACATGGCTGACCGTGGTTCGAGTCCTGGACCTGGTGGCTTGCCTTCTTACTCCCCTCCTCCACACACACACACACACACACACACACAAGTCTGTACCTCTATGGTCAAATACAAATAAATAAATAAAAAGTTAAATAAAATAATTCTTTTTAAAACATTCTCTACAGTATTTTAGATCAAATGTGATTTTCTAGTGGCATTATACATTTGTTTTGAATTCTATTAGACATATAAGAAACATCCCTTTTTTATAATTAACTATAAATTTGCTAAACTGAAAAGCATGCCACCACTTGCACTTCTAATAATTTCTTGTGATTCTCTAAATTGTAAATTATTTTTCACTCAAAGTGTAAGATTTAAAATAAAAATACTCTATTTTTCTTTCTTCAATTTTGTTGTTTTATGAAAACACGACTTACTAAACTATCGGTTTGACTGTTTAAAGAGGCTAGAAAAACAACAAGGAAACATAAAATTTTCATGGTCACAAATTGTGATTCAGTTTTTTTAAATCTTTGAAACTGGTTTTTTTTTTTTTTTTTTTTTTTTTTTTTTTTTTTGAGAGAGGTTTTTGCTATAGGGCGCGTGCGCTCGCCAGACAGACAGAGAGAGACAGAGAGACAGAAAGCAGGATATCACCCCCCAAGGGGGATGGCCACGCCGCAATCCCTTCTCCTCCATTCTCCTCTCGGGATCTTGGGCACGCATGCACACGCGCCCGGCGTGAGTTTAAGCCACTGGGTCCGGGACTCGAACCACAGTCGACTACGTGGGAGTCCAGCGACATAGCCATTACGCTAACTGCTGGTCCCTGAAACAGGTTTTTGAGTTGTAAACATTTGATTCCATCCATTGGAATGAAGAAACATATGCATAAAAATGTAAAGACACGTTTTTGGAATAAATGGGTCAGTCACATTGAATGAATTTGCCGCTAAAACAGGGGGAAAATTCTAGGGAAATTTTTTTTATTATATGAAATAGATTTTTTAAAAATCTACTTGCCTTTCTTTAGGTTTGTGATTTTTTCTTTTTTTTTTTTTTTTTTGAGAGGTTTTTGCTATAGGGCGTGTGCGCTCGCCAGACAGACAGAGAGAGACAGAGAGACAGAAAGAGAGAAATCACCCCTTGGGGGGATAGCCACCCAGCAATCCCTTCTCCTCCATTCTCCTCTCGGGATCTTGGGCACGCATGCACACATGCCCGCTGTTAGTTTAAGCCACCAGGTCCAGGACTCGAACCATGGTCGGCTATATGGGAGTTCAGCGACATAGCCATTACACCAACTGCTGGTCCCCAGGTTTGTGTTCTATTAAAATCATTTTTATTTTATCACAAAATACAGCCACAATTGAGCATTATTAACATTTATTTCAAATGACATCTTTTTACTCTGTGGAAAACAGTTTGGTAGTTCCTAAAAAATCTACACATAGGGAACCAGCAGTTAGCGTAATGGCTATGTCACTGGACTCCCACGTAGTCGACCGCGGTTCGCGTCTCGGACCCGGTGGCTTACAACTCACGCCGGGCGCGTGTGCGTGCGTGCCCAAGATCCCGAGAGGAGAATGGAGGAGAAGGGATTGCGGCGTGGCCATCCCCCCTGGGGGGTGATTTCTTGCTTTCTGTCTCTATGTCTCTCTCTGTCTGTCTGGTGAGCGCACGCGCCCTATAGTGAAAAACCTCTCCAAAAAAAAAAAAAAATAAAAAAAAATCTACACATAGAATCACCATATGTTCCAAGATTCTACTCCTAGGTATACACCCAAAAGAACTGAAAACAGGGACTAAAACAGTCACACGTGTGCCAGTGGTCGTACCAGCATCATTCACAATAGCTAAAGGGTGGAAACAGCTCAAGTGGACATCCCGAAAGATGAATGTGTAAGTGAATCGTGGTATATCCATACAATGGAATATCATTGAGCCATAAAAAAGGGAACAGCATTCTGGTACAGTCTACAACATGGATGAATCCTGAAAACGTGCTGAGTGAAAGAAGGCAAATGCAAAGAACAAATAGTACTCTGCTTCTGTGAAGTACCTAGAACAGGCAGATTCATAGAGACAGAGAGAACAAGGGCTACAAGGACTTGGGGGAGAGGAGCGGAGAGATAATACTTAATGAGTACAGAGTTTCTGTTTGGGATGATGAAAAAGTTCTGCAAGTTAGTGGTGATGGTTGTACAAACGGTGAATGTACTTAGCACCACTGAATTGTACACTTAAAACAGGTTAAAACGGTAAGTTTGATGGTGTGTATATTTGCCACAGTATAAAGTCAGCTAAGGAAAAAATTGACCAAAGCTGATCTAGCAAACGTACCCTAAGACCTAATCACTGGGAAAGTTGGAAAAGTCATGATGTATTCTTTCCTATGTAAAGATGCATCACAATTTCCCAACATCCCAATAGTATCTGTGAACAGAACTAGCTTTTTTTTTTTTTTTTTTAAAGAATCCAGATATAGGGCAAGTAGGTGCTGTGGTCAAAGCACTGGACTCCCACACGGCCCACCGTGGTTTGAGTCCCAGGCCCGACAGCTTGAAAATCACAACAGGGGCGTGTATCTGCGTGCCCAAAATCCCGAGAGGAGAATGGAAGACAAGGGATCACTGCGTGGCTGTCCCCCTGGGGAGTGGTTTCTCAATTTCTCTCTGTCTCTTTCTCACTCCAGTGAGCATACATACCCTGTAGCAGAAACAAAACCAAAAAAAAAAAAAAAAGAATATTGACCCAGGCCTGGCTCGTGGCCTGATGGCTAAGACAGCAAGAACCCATGTGGCTAACTGTGCAGTTTGAATCCCAGTCCAGTGGGTTTGAAAAACATGCTGGGGGACCAGCAGTTGGCATAATGGCTCTGTCGCTGGACTCCCATGTAGTTGTCCTCAGTTTGAGTCCCAGACCCGGTGGCTTAAACTCACACCGGGTGCGTGTGCGTGTGCGTCCAAGATCCTGAGAGGAGAATGGAGAAGGGATTGAGTTGTGGCCATCCCCCCCACCCTGGGGGATTTCTCACTTTCTGTCTCTGTTTTATTCAAGGTCAACCCTAGGCAAGCTCACCTATGAGTTTTAACTTGGGGAGGGGGTCATAACAGGAGGAAGCTTCTGTGGTGCGAAATACTGTTTTTGATCCGGGTCCTATCGAGTTGTTGGAAAAGTCGTGATGCATTTTCCATAAAAAAATACTGATAACCCAGCACCTGCATAGGCGTTATTTCCTTTGTGGCAATTCCTCTAGCTGTATATGTAACGATCTGTGCATGTTTCTCTAAGTATAGTTCGACTTCAATAAAAAGTTTTCTAATTATACACCTACTACAATGACCAAAATCCAGAACACTGACAACACCAAATGCTGGTGAGTTAATGGGGCAACGGGAACTTTTTCATTTATTGCTGGTGGGAATGCATAATGGGAAGGCCACTTTAGGATGCAGTTTGGCAGTTTCTTGCAAAATTAAACATTCCTACCATATTTTCTAGCAAATGCACTCCTTGATTTTTACCCAAAGGAGTTAAAAGTTTATGTGCACATGGGTCTTTATAGCAGCTTTATTACTAACAGCCCAAATCTATGAGCAACCAAAATGTCCTCCAGTAGGTGAATGGATAAACCAACTGTGGTACATCCGCTCAGTGGAATTCAACACTAAAAAGAAATGAATTATCAAGCTGAGAAAAGATATTAAGAAACTTTAAATGCATATTACTAAATAAGAAATTTTTAAAACTCTGAAAGGGCTACCGACTATAGATTCCAAATATATGACACCCTGGAAAAGCAAAACCGTGAAGACAGTTAAAATATCAGTGACCACCAGGGGCTCGCTGGAGAGGATGAACAGGTGAACATGGGAGACTTAGTGCAGTGAAACCGCACTGCAGCAATGTAATGCGGACACAGGTCATGACCGATCTGCCCAAACCCAGATGATGTACACTAAGAATGGACCCTAATGTAAACTATGGACTCCGGGTGATCATGATGTGTCAGTTTAAGTTCAACAATTGTGCACCACTATATGGGGGATATTGCACGTGTATGGGCAGGAGGCATATGAGGGGACTTCAGAAAGTTTGTGGAAGGGCCAATAGGTGTTGTGGTGGTTAAGGTGCTGAACTCCCACATGTACAAATGTGGTTCGAGTCCTGAACTTGGCAGCTTCTTTTCTCACTTTCCCTGTCACTGTCTCTCTCTGGTGAGCACATGTGGACTATAACAAATAAAAAAAAAAAAAAATTTTGAAAATTAAATATTTCTTTAAAAACATTTGCAGAAAATGGAATTAAAGTACAAATCTCTTTTGGTGTTAACAAATAGAAATCCAGGGGCCAGCAGATGGTATAATGGTTACATCACTGGACTCCCACATGGTCAACCACAGTGTGAGTCTCGGACCCAGTGGCTTCAAACTTAAGGCAGTCACGTGTGCATGCGTGCCCAAAACCCCAAGAGGAGAATGGAGAAGGGATTGCGGCATGAACATCCCCTGGTGAGTTCTGTCTCTCCCTTTCCATCTCTCCAGTAAGTGCATACACCCTATAGCAAAAAATCTCTTAAAAACAAAATCCATGCCTTTTCTTCATAATACACTTTTTTTCTTAAGAGATTTTTGCTATAGGGCACGTGTGCTTGCCGGGGACATAGAGTCTGAGAGAGAAAGAGAAAGTGAGAAACCAACCCCCATGGGGATGGCCATGCCACAATTCCTTCTCCTCCTGGGATTTTGAGCAGGCACACACACATACCCAGTGTGATTTTCTTTTTTTTTTTTTTGGAGAGGTTTTCACTATAGGGCGCGTGCCCTCACCAGACAGACAGAGACATAGAGACAGAAAGCGAGAAATCACCCCCCCAGGGGGTATGGTCACGCCACAATCCCTTCTCCTCCAGGGATCTTGGGCACACATGCACACGCGCCCGGCGTGAGTTTTAAGCCACCGGGTCCGGGACGCAAACCGTGGTCGACTACGTGGGAGTCCAGTGACATAGCCATTACGCTAACTGCTGGTTCCCCCCAGTGTGATTTTCAAGCCTCCAGGTCTGGGACTCAAACTGTGGTTGGCCATGTGGGAGTCCAGTGACTTAACTACTATGCCACCTGCTGGCCCTATAATACACCTTTTCTATGAACTGTCTGAAGACCCCAAGTATGGGAAGTCTGTATTTTCTGCTCAATTTCCCTGTGAACTTAAAGCCACTCTAACACATAAAAGTCTATTTTTAAAAGTTTACTGAAAAAAAAAATACAGAAAATGTTACAAATAGCCGAAAAGCATGTTCCTGGTGGAAAGGAAAATAGTTTTACATAATGAGAGTAACAGTGAATAATTTATCTCTGTCTTAAGTGAGTAAAGCACAAGTATTTCCTGATAAATTTATTTTCCTGGCTAAAACTTTTTCCAGAAAATGTTTGACAGGTGATCAAATTTCATTTGTGAAAAGTCAAATATATTAATAAATAAAATTGTAATTGATTATGTAAATGGCTCAGATGGGCTCTGTTGGGCCCTTAGAGGAAGCTGAGTTCCAGGGGCAGCCTCTGAAAAGTAGCAGGAAGTTGTTCCAATTGGAGGGACTGGCACAGGCAGAGGTCTTCAGGTATAACAGTTGGGTTTATTCAAGGGAAGAAAAGAATCCAGTATACTGGGCATAGAGATGGGGGTGGGAGTGTGTTGAGGTTGGCGATGCCACGGTGAAGTGAGAGCATGGAGGACCTTACAAGCCGTGACAAAGATTTGGATATAATTTTTAATATAAAGGGAAGAAATTGAAAGACTTAAAGAAAAGGAGGGCAGTAGGCTGCATTTAGAAATTAGAATTAGTAAAAATGACTCTCCTCTGGAAAACCCACTGTGGAAGGACAAGTCCTAACAGATAAGGCAATATTGTTTGTTTAGGAAAGAATGACGGCTCAGCTTGGGATCATAGTGGCAGAAATGAGCCACGGAGCAGTTCTGGAGCTGTAACCCCCAAGAGCTCCCACTGAGTTAGGTGTATGGGATGAGGGACCGGTGGCAATTAAGGAGTGGCTGGATGGAGGGCAAGCTGAGAAAGACTGAGCAAGGACAGATTTTTGGAGAAGTCAGCTGTTGTTTTCCGGGGTTGCTTGCAATGCCCATTAGACATCCAAAAAGAGCCGTGGAACACACACCTGGGGATACGCGCACGCAGTGCTGAGGTCAGGGCAGGAGACATGCGTGGTCGGAACACACTACGTGTGTACTGAGCCTAAGAACTGAGAAACATCACTTTGGAAGAGTGTAAATGGAAAGGAAGAGGGTCTAGGGCCATGCCCGGGCATGCTAACATTCGGACGGAGAAGCCAGTAAGCGGACAAGGCCCTACGCCAGACAGACCAGAACCACAGCTACAGCTGAACGCCGAAAAATCTGGGTTGGTGTTAGTTTGGGTTTTCTCTGGATGCACGATATCGGGAAGTGACTGGATGCCGCGCGAAGTCTGATCTAGACGGCGGAAGGCCTCACGAAAGCTAAACTTGTGACTGAGACGCAGCGTGGCTCTCCCAGCGGCGCCGCGGGCTGCGTGGCCCTAACAATTGTGGAAACAGTTCCTGCTCCCCAGAAAAAGGCCGGGCCTCCTGGAGCAGCGCCAGGCCCGCCCCGAGGTCTGCGCCCGCTGCAGACCGTCGAGGGACGCACCCTCTCCCTCCCGCACCTTCGGGGCCCTCGGTCCCACGGCATCACTCCTGCCGAGCCTCGGGTTCTCTCGCGCAGATGTGCGGGCAGGTGGAGCCGCGTGGTCCGCGTCGAAAGCTCCAGGAAGCCTTCCTACCCATCGCTAAAATCACCCTTGAGCTCGGACGTTTCTCTCCAGAAGGGCCTCCCTGGCCGAGAACTCAACACAACCGGGTGAAAACTGGCTGCCCCGCCACGCGAAAGCCGCAGGTATCCTGTTTTCGCCGACGCGGAAAACATGGCGGCCGCGTCGCACCAGGCCGCCTCTCCAGCGCGAGATCACCGCCGGCGCACAAGGGCCAGCGCGCATGCGCCCGCCTCACCCCGCCCGCGCGCAGAACTCTGGGGCGGCCGCGCCGCGCCGCGCGCCGATTGGTGGCATTCTGGGCCCGCCCTTCGGGTGACTGACGGCCACCCCCGCCCCGCCCCGCCCCGCCGCCGCCGCCCGGGTGTGGAGCCCGGCCGCCGCCGCTCGCGGGCTGCGCGTCTGCCGCCGCCGCCGCCGCCGCCGCCGCCCGGACCCCGCCATGGACCTGTTCGGGGACCTGCCGGAGCCCGAGCGCTCGCCGCGCCTGGCTGCCGGTAAGCCGCGTCACCGCTCGGCCGGCGCGGGGGAGGACGCTGGGCGGATGGCGGCGCCGGAGGCCCGAGGCGGCCTCGGAGGCGGCGCCGCGCGGGCTGCAGGGCCTGCTCCCGCCTGGCCGGCCGCGGCCACGTCCGCGCCCGCCCCCGCCCCGCGGCGGCCCGGGCCTCGCAGAGCTCGAGGCGCGCTCTCCGCCATGTTCGCTACGTAGGAAGGACAGGGCCTCGGCGCGGCGGGCAGGCGCGGCGGCGCTCGCGTGGGCCGGCCCCGGGCGGGGTTCGAGCGCGCGTGTGCGCGGACGGTTCCGGCCGGGCTCGCCGCCTGCGCCCCGGCTGCGGGCGGCGCCCAGCCTGGGCCGGCGGGGGTTTTTGCACCGGGGATTGAACTAGTCACCTCCTCACGCCTTCGTGTTCTGAAGCTGGGGCACAGGGTGCGTTCTCCGTGACCCTCGGGCGTTACGGCTAACGGAGGGCTTTGCTCTGAGATCCTGTCCAGTTCCCGGGCCCTTAAAGTTAGGAACGCCTCTAGGTTTGCGTCTGCGCAGCGGCCCGGAGCCCTGCCAGTGTGCGGATTCCCGTGGGCTGGGGTTTGAGCCCCGCGTGTTAGCGACACGGGGCAGTTCATTGTCATCCCCTTTGTGTAATCATCGTGGTCACTCCAGGTTTAATTTGACAGCACGTGAATGCGAGACAGCTAGATGCAGTAGTCGAAGTCTTTATTTCCAAACTCTTTTCTGGCAGAAAACCTGGAAAACTTTCTAAACAAGTTCAGATTTCCAGGCCACTGAATTGTGTCTCTGAATCTTTTAAAGCCCTCAGGGGGGTTTATCCTGGGCAGCCCAGCGGGGGGTGAGGGGGAGTCTGCGGGGCAGTTTGGGAACCAGTGTTGTAAGGAATATGCAGGTGAATAAGGCCTAGTCTTTGCTTTTAAAGGACTTAATTCCGAAAACAAGTGATTATGATTAAAACTGGCAAAAGTTAATGACCGGGAAATGCCAAGTCCATTGAGAGGGAGAAGGGAAGCCCGACGCGTTTTAATTGGGCTTCTAGAGTTGGGTGATGTGGGATTTGTAGAGTCAGGACAGGGCAAGCCAGTGTGTAGTAGTGGCACTTGGGACCTTGAAGAACAGGCCTAGGTTCTGGCGCCTTTGTCAGTTCATTTTGAAGTTTTCTTTTTGCCCTTGTTCCTGGTGATGGCACCAGTACCATCCACACTGGCCATTCTGGTGGTACAGAAGCGTGTAAGTGTTCAAGTCTGTGAACTTGACTCTCCCTTCTTTTCAAGTTAACCACAGTTCTAGGTGTGAGTAGAAACTGGCTTTGTTTAGGTAGTCTTTTTATAAAAACCTGAAATGAATTTGGGTTTCCCTAGGGGATGGCTTCCTTGACATGACAGCTGGAGTCTTCACTCCAAGCTTGTTCCCCGGGCATGGTTAGAGGGCACATCCTGCCACTTGTTTTTTTTGTTTTGTTTTGTTTTTTCTTTTTTTGGAGAGGTTTTTGCTATAGGGCGCGTGTGCTCGCCAGACAGACAGAGACAGACAGAGAGACAGAAAGCAGGAAATCACCCCCCAGGGGGGATGGCCACGCCGCAATCCCTTCTCCTCCATTCTCCTCTCGGGATCTTGGGCACGCACGCACACGCGCCCGGCGTGAGTTTAAGCCGCCGGGTCCGGGACTCGAACCGCGGTCCAGCGACATAGCCATTACGCTAACTGCTGGTCCCCCTGCCACTTGTTTTTTCCAAACCCAGCTTCCGCCCACTTGCCGAACTGACAGTAGCAGAGGGGCTGCATGATGTTTAAACCCCCTGCCCCCTGAGAGTGGGTTAGTGAGCTCACTGCCTGCTGAATGCATTTTCAAAACTAGCTCTAAAACGCCATGCTTTTAGAATTCGTAGATGACTGGAAGTCGAGATGGGTAAGTGCTAGACTGAGTGACAGGACTAGGATTCTAAGTGATCTTGATAGGCAGGTAGTTAGAACCAACACAAATGAGCTTTGACAGGTTAAAAATAATTCGAACAGCACAGAATTTGATTTCATGTTCTTGACAAATCAAAGAAAAACTATGTACCATACTTTATTTGAATAAATCATATATATCCATTGCTAAAGTAAATGGAAGGATGAGACTAAACTGATCTCACCCATGATTTGTGGGTGCCACAGATTCCTAATTTAGGGAGCAGTAAAAGACTCCGTTATCTTCGTAACCCCCAGATGTTGTTTAGGAAATGGGTCTCAAATCCAGCTCTTCACTTACTAACCCTGCCTTCCGTGATGCTTGTCCTGCATCTGTAATAAAGATGATGTCTTTGGGACCAGCAGGCTGCATGGTGGTTAAGGCACTGGACTCCCACATGGCCAACCATGGTTCTAGTACTGGACCTGCCAGCTGGAAAACCACGCCCGTCTCATGTGCATGCATGCCCCAATCCCTGGAAGAGGACGGAGGAGAAGGGGCTGGCGTGGCCGTCCTCCCTAGGAGGTGATTTCTCACTTTTGCACTCAGTGTCCCTCTCCTGCAAGTGCATGTGCCCAATGGCAAAAAAAAAAAAAAAAAAAAAAAAAACCCCAAAAAGATGTCTTCTATGTTGATTTGTCGATTGGAGTGTCCTCCATGTATAGTTGAGCGCATACCAAAGGGTGGAGTACAGTCAGTGCTTTTTAGATTTTACCGTTGTTTTTCTTTTTTTCTTTTTTTTTTTTTTGGAGAGGCTTTTGCTATAGGGCATGTGCGCTTGCCAGAAGGACAGAGAGAGAGACAGAAAGCGAGAAATCACCCCCCAGGGGGATGGCCACACTGCAGTCACTTCTCTATTCTCCTCTCGGGATCTTGGGCATGCACGCACACACGCCCGGTGTGAGTTTAAGCCACTGGGTACCGAACTTGAACCATGGTCAACTACATGGGAGTCCAGCGACATAGCCATTACACCAACTGCTGGTCCTTTTTTGTTTTTGATTTTACCATTGTTATGTTGACGGGGAAAAAAAATAACCAACTGTTACATGAGTTACCATTGTTATATCTGTAGCAGTGGTTTATTTAAAGGAGGAAAAAATGCCATATTTTTTTCAAAGAATTATTTAATTTTATTATTATTACTATTATTTTTAAATTTACTGCAGGGCATGTGGGCTCACCAGAGAGAGAGAGGGAAAGTGAAAAAACAAGCTGCCAGGTCTGGCATCTGAACCACAGTTGGCCATGTGGGAGTCCAACACCTTAACCACCACACCACCCACTGACCTGGAAAATGTAGTCTTAAATAGATTTTGTAAAAGCACTAAGTGTCCAAAGGGAAAGATACCATACTGCTTATGTCACATTGAGTGTGTTTTGTCACTTTGATTTTTGTTTTGAACATTGCATCGAATGTTCCCTCTAAGCCTCTAACATTTTCATGATCTGAAAAATGTAGAAGGAATGTGTTAAATATTTTCAGGTATTATGCTAAGTTAGTAGTTAACTGTCTAGCACTTAAAGATTTAGTTTTGAAAAAAAATTTACCATGTGATACTTGTGCTTGCTGGAGAGAGGGAAAGTGTGAAAGCATCTTCCAGGGGGATGGCCACTCCAAAATCCCTTCTCCATTCTCCTCTTGGGATTTTGGGCACACATGCACCCAGTGTGTTTTCTTTCTTTCTTCTTTTTTTTAAACACATTTATTTATCTGTTGTGATTTTCAAGCTGCCAGGGTCCAGGACTCAAACCATGGTTGGCCATGCGGGAATACAGTGCCTTAACCACCTGCCCTCCCCCGACCCCCATGCGTTTTTCAAGCTGCCTGGGTCTGAGACCCCAAACCTGAAAGACCATGCCTGTAGGACTCACTGATTCCCAGCGAGAACTCACTTGGCAGTCCGGCAGGGCAAGGCAGGGCTTATTTATTGGGTTGTCAGAAAAATCATGACCATTTTTGCACAGAAAAACAGAAAAGCACGTCATGACTTTTCCAACTTCCCAGTACTTAACATAACAGGACAGGATGCTCTGCTGACAGCTGGACAGCAAATGGCCGGTACTGCCAGTGAGCACAGACGCAGGTTGTGTATGTTAAGGCCAAACGTCCCTGAGTCAGTGAGGGGTCAGGGCCGGTTCTTGTCGGTGAGAAGGGTGTACATACATTGCTCGAAGCTTACGGTTGGTCAGCGTACTGATGAGCAGACTCGGCAGAGCACCTGGAGAGATGAGGGTCCCTGGTTTTGTGATGCTCACGTGAGAGGGGTGGGGTGCGGATGTGGACTCGCCCTTGTGGGCCAGGTCCAACAGGTGAAGGTAATGGCCATGGGTGTTTACGAGCCCAGGCTATGGCCTGCAGCGTCTCAGGAAGACAGGACCCCGAGGGAGGGGGCTGGGCTCTGGACAGTGTCTGCTCACACGGACTAAACGAGTACTTGCTTGGCAGCCTATCTTCCGATGAATTCTTGGGGCTGGCTCCGTGACCTAATGTTTAGGGGAGCCAGATCTCACATGACCAATCAAGTGGTTCAAGTCCCGACTTGGGCAGCTTGAAAAACATGCAGGATGTATGTGTGCGTGCGTGCATGTGTGCATGTCCACGTATGTATGTGCACATATGTATGTGCAGGATGGAGAAATGGAACAGAAGGGGTTAGGGTGTGACCATGTCCCACAGGGGTACTTCATCTCTCTGGGGAGCACATATGCCCTCTGGAATTGGAGGGCCAGCAGGTGGCATGGTGGCTTAGGTGTTGGGTCCCTCGTGGCCAACTCCATGGTTTGAGTCCTGCACCCAGTGGTTTGAAAAACACACCAGTGCTTGTGCACGTGTGCTCTAGGCCTGAGAGGAGAAGGGATTGCAGCATGACTGTTCATGGGTGTGTGTAGGGTAATTGCTCACCTCTCTCTCCTCTCTCTCTGGCAAGCACATCTGCCCTGTGGCATAAACGCAAAAGAAAAAGTAAACATAAAATAAAGGTTAAGATATTAGGAGAAAATAGACT
Organism: Tupaia tana; assembly: GCA_026018925.1. NCBI lineage: Eukaryota > Metazoa > Chordata > Mammalia > Scandentia > Tupaiidae > Tupaia > Tupaia tana. The sequence goes on from JAKSZU010000001.1 coordinate 3,289,553, forward strand.
TGGCCAGCGGGTGGCATGGTGGTTAAGGTGTTAGACTTCCACATGGCTGACTGGTTCGAGTCCCAGACCCAGTGACTAGAAACTCATGCTGGGTGTGTGTGTGTGTGTGTGCCCAGAATCCTGAGAGGAGAATGGAGAGGGAATTGTGTGGCCACCTCTCCTGGGGGTGATTTCTGACTTTGTCTCTTTTTGTCTGTCTCTCTCTAGCAAGTGCATGCCCCCATGGCAAAAATCCATTAAAAAAGAAGAGGGACCAGCAGTTGGTGTAATGGCTATGTCGCTGGACTCCCACATAGTCGACTGTGGTTTGAGTCCTGGACCCAGTGGCTTAAATGCACACTGGGTACATGTGTGTGCATGCCCAAGATCCTGAGAGGAGAATAGAGGAGAAGGGATTGCGGCATGGCCACCTGGGGGGTGATTTCTTGCTTTCTGTCTCTCTCTGTTTTTCTGGTGAGCACACGCACTCTATAGCAAAAACTTCTCCCCAAAAAAGAAGAAGAAAACGTAATTATAAAACTTAATGGTTAAGCAGAAAAAAAAAGTTATAAAAAATTAGAATTAACTTGACTGAAAAGATTTTTCATTTCTGCAGGATAGAAGACAACAATGACAAATGACATATTAAGAAAATAAATTGAATATACATTGTTAAGGGTTCATATTCCTAATAAGTGAATGGCTCACAAAATTAGTAAGAAAAAGATAACCCGTTAGAAAAGTGGTCACAGTGTGGACACTGACAATTTGTAGAAGAAGGAATGCAGATGGCCCATCAGCAGGCAGTGATGCTCAGCCTCTTTGGAAGGAATGTCACAGCACTGCATGCTTCTTAAAATGATTATTTGTACGTTAGAGTAGGAAAGGCTGGTAACATGTTAGTGAAGATGTGGAACAGTGGACATTCTTAAGAAGTGTGTTGGGAGTAGAAGTTACTAAAATTTCCTAGAGGACAAATTTTGGTTTCTGTCCGACTTAAACTACTCGTGCCCTTTGACCAGTGACTAGCAGAGTAAGGGTATAGCTGTCAGGTTGTGGCGTTTGTGTAGCACCGGGAGCAGTCTGAATGCCTACCATTGAGGGCTTGGCCGGACGAGTGGAGATGTTTCCCGTGTGGGGTAGCATGCGGCTGTCAGGAAGAAGGCGGCAGACTCAGGTGCAGTGGGCTAGAGCGTGCCCTGGGGGCCAGTGAACAGCAGTGAGGAACGTTGTGTGGATTACGGTTCTCCTGTTAAAGCTGGACTAGACAGGAGCCTGACGTATACACCAAACTGCTACTGTGGTTGGGGACCTGGGGGCTCCCCACCCCTGCTTCTGTAATACCTCTGTGGTGTTTGAAAAGAAAAGAAAAATTAGGTATAAAAAAATAGGGGCAAAATATTTTAAGATCTTTTTGATACGTTATTGTATGTAGCAGCCTTTTGTTAACCTGAATATGTTCAATCCAAGAGTATTTTTTTTCTTTCTTGCTGTGTTTGTAACTGCCAGTAGGCTTAGCTTTACAATGTAGATAACTGAAAAAAATATTCTAGGTGAGGTTAATTATATGGACTATATAATGAAAAATATTTTCAGTCTTATTTCATTCTTTGTTAGGATTCTTTTATTTAGAACTCGGATGATCTCCTTCCAACAAGGACGACTTTGTTTTAGGGCCACACTTTGTCCAGTGATTTTTTTTTTTTTTGGAGAGGTTTTTGCTATAGGGTACGTGCGCTCGCCAGACAGACAGAGAGACAGAGAGACAGAAAGCGAGAAATCACCCCCCAGGGGTATGGCCACGCCGCAGTCCCTTCTCCTCCATTCTCCTCTTGGGATCTTGGGCACGCAAGCACACGCGCCTGGAGTGAGTTTCAAGCCACCGGGTCCGGGACGCGAACCATGGTCGACTACGTGGGAGTCCAGTGACATAGCCATTACGCTAACTGCTGGTTCCCCACACTTTGTCCAGCGATTGTAGCCCCTAGTACTTTGAGTTTCTAATTGGGCTCTTCAGAAATTCCCTTATATATTGAACTGTCAGAAAAGTCATGATTTTTTTTTTTTTTCTATGTAAAGATGCGTCACAATTTCCCAACAATCCAATTGTATCTGTGAACTGAACTAGGATTTTTTTTTTTTTTAAGAATCCAGATGCAGGGCAAGTAGGTGCTGTGGTCAAGGCACTGGACTCCCACACGGCCCACCGTGGTTTGAGTCCCAGGCCCGACAGCTTGAAAATCACAACAGGGGCGTGTATCTGCGTGCCCAAAATCCCGAGAGGAGAATGGAAGACAAGGGATCACTGCGTGGCTGTCCCCCTGGGGAGTGGTTTCTCAATTTCTCTCTGTCTCTTTCTCACTCCAGTGAGCATACATACCCTGTAGCAGAAACAAAAAAAGGAAAAAAAGAATATTGACCCAGGCCTGGCTCGTGGCCTGATGGCTAAGACAGCAAGAACCCATGTGGCTAACTGTGCAGTTTGAATCCCAGTCCAGTGGGTTTGAAAAACATGCTGGGGGACCAGCAGTTGGCATAATGGCTCTGTCGCTGGACTCCCATGTAGTTGTCCTCAGTTTGAGTCCCAGACCCGGTGGCTTAAACTCACACCGGGCGCGTGTGCGTGTGCGCCCAAGATCCCGAGAGGAGAATGGAGGAGAAGGGATTGCGGTATGGCCATCCCCCCTGGGAGTGATTTCTGGTTTTCTGTCTCTCTGACACTTTCTGTCTTTCTGGCGAGTGCACGCACCCTATGACAAAAACCTCTCCAAAAAAAAGAAAAACGTGCCAGGCGAGTGAGTGTGAGGCTGAAACCCTGACGGGGTAGAGAAGGGGATGCTGTGCGACTGCACCCTATTGGGGTGCCCTTGCCGGCTCCTCCTCTTTTGCTCCCTCCATGGCAAGCACAGACGCCTTCTGGCATATTAAAAAAAAAAAAAAAGAATCCAGATGCAAACTTCTAAATTTGCATGTGAGGCAGAAGATATTCAAGAGAACACATAGGACTTTGGGATTGTTGTTGTGGGATTATTTTAAGGGTAAAATAAACTCTTCCTGAAGTTCTAAAAGGATGCCCACTGAGAGCGTGACCTGGGAAGCTACACTGCCTGCGTTTGACCCTACTGCATTCCGCGACTCTGATCCTGCCACCTGCAAGGCGTCGGACCTCGGTTTCCTTATCCGTACATACCGTAATAATAGCAGCCCCTCGGTGCAGCTTCACTCACGCCGTCGGACCTCGGTTTCCTTATCCGTACATACCGTAGTAATAGCAGCCCCTCGGTGCAGCTTCACTCACGCCGTCGGACCTCGGTTTCCTTATCCGTACATACCGTAATAATAGCAGGCCCTCGGTGCAGCTTCACTCACGCCGTCGGACCTTGGTTTCCTTATCCGTACATACCGTAATAATAGCAGCCCCTCGGTGCAGCTTCACTCACGCCGCAGACTCAGGTGTGCATCCTGGGCCCCTTCCTGTACACGCTGTGACCCAAGCTGGCTTGGGGTGGGTCTCAGTGTGGAGACCTTAGGTGTGTACCTCCGCCAAATAAATCAAGTACACATCTCATAAGAATATTACATGAAATGAGTTTAAATGTGTAGAAGCCTTAGCGTCTGACAGCTAGTTTTACCGTTTTTTTAAGTCACTATCAGGTATGACCAAAAAAATGGAACAAGTTGCCGTTGAAGTACCTCTTCCGGTGTTTCAGAGTAAGAGGGCAATGGCGCACTCTGTGCAGAGCCGGGGGAGAGGCCCTTCCCTGGGGGCGGTGCTCTTTTTGGGTCACAGGACTGAGTCGTAGCCAAAGGAGAGTGGCCAGACTAATACTAAGCTAGAAATTTTATTGCGAGGAATGCGTGCAAGAACTGAAAATGTACTTATTACCAGGTTAAAACAGAACTTTCCCCGTTAGACAGTGGTAAGAGAAAGATCTGGTGTAATAGGTGAACTGATCTAAAAATGAACCTCTGACCGGGCAAGAAGAGAAGGGCTGGTTGTGCTCCCTCTGCCTGCTGCCCTGTCAGATCCTCTGCCCTCTCCTGAGATGCCTGACTCTGGCCTCCCTGAAGGGGGCGTGACGGGTCTGGGTTGTTTTAGGCAGTTCCGAGTCTGTTAGGAGAAGGTGCATTTTGATTGTTAGACCCAACACAGTTTGGGCTTCCCCTGGAAGTGAACTGCTAGAATATTTGAGATTCTCATTAGCATTTTGTTGCTAACCAGAGAAAATACCCGCGCCTGGGTAATGTACAAAACTAAAGGTTTATTCAGCCAGTTTGGAGGTCCGAGTCAGGCATATGGTGAGGCTCTCCTGGCTGCACCCCCGTGTGGTGGGGACAGGAGTTCACATGGTGTGTGTCTGCATCGTACCTCTGCTCCTGTACACCCAGTATACTGAGTCGTGGGAACCCCATCCTGATGCCTAGTCACTTTTTTTTTTTTTAATTTAATTTCATTTAATTCATTATCATCATCATTATTTATTTCCTATTTGACCAGAGGCAGGCAGAGAGGGAGAGAGAGAAAGCAAGCTGCCAGGGCTGGGACTTGAACCATGGCCCGCCATTTGGCAGTCCAGTGCCTTTAACCACCACACCACCTGCTGGCCTCACCTAATCACTTTCAAAAGTCCCATCTTCAACACTATAATTAAATTACGTATCTTTTTTGTTTGCTTGTTTTTGGAGAGGTTTTTGTTATAGGGCGTGTGTGCGCTCGCCAGAAAGACAGAGAGATAGAAAGTGAGAAATCACCCCCTGGGAGGGATGGCCACTCCACAATCCCTTCTCCATTCTCCTCTCAGGATCTTGGGCACGCACGCACACACGCCTGGCGTGAGTTTAAACCACCGGGTCCAGGACTTGAACCGTTGTCAACTACATGGAGTCAAGCGACGTAGCCATTACACCATCTGCTGGTCCCTAAAAAATTTAATTAATTTGTTATTTAGTTCACCAGAGAGAGAGAGAAAGAGAGAAAGCAAGCCACCAGCTCTGGAACTTGAACCGCAATCGGCTATGTGGGAGTCCAGCACCTCAACTACATGCCACCGCCGGCCCCAACGTTAAGTCTTAAGACTCCAGCATAATCTCACTCCGTGGTGCATCCTGGGTGCACTGGTGTGGGCTCAGACCCCCGCAGGCCGGGGCAGCCTTGCTCCCAGGGCTTCGCTGGGCCCAGTCCATGCTTCAGCTCTGTTTTGAGTCTTGTGCCTACAGTTGGCTCCCAGGCTGGCAATGCAGAATAGTAGTTCTGAAGTTCTGGGGTCTTGACGGGGGTCCTCCTGCAGTTCCACCAGGCATTGCCTTTACAGGGATTCCCTCTGGCAGCTCCCTCAGCTCCCGTATTTCCACTTAACATTGCCCTAGTGAGAACTCTCTTTGGTTGCTCCTCCCCACATTTCTTGTAGACATTGAATTTAAGTGGAGACTTCCATACCTTTTGATTTCTGCAAATGCATGCACTGGTTTGCAGAATGTGCTGTCTGCTGTCTGCACTTTGAAGTGGTGGTCCAGTGGCAGGTCAAGCCGTTTTGGAGGCTGCTTGAACTCCAGCAGGCGCTGAGGAACACTTTACTAGAGAGTAGGGAGCAGAGTCCCTAGGTGGCACTGGTACCAGTCATGGTGCCAGCCAAGGCACCAACCATGGGCCTGTCCTCTGAAACATTCTGCTCTCCTTGGCCTCCAGTCTGTGTTGGGAGGGGGAGCCAGGAAGGTTTCTGCAATGCCCTTGGGAAGTTTTCCGGACGATTCCCATCTGGATCTTCTGTCAGCGCTAATAAACATTTTTTCAGAATCTGACCAGTGTGTGAATTTTCGAGAATATTCCCTCTGCTTCCCTTTTAATGTTCAGTTAAGATGACCTTTAAGTCATCTTTTTGTTCTTCATTTTTACTGTAAGCTGCTAAAGGCACCCATACAGTTCCTTCTCTATTTTGCTTTGAGAATTCATTTGCCAAATCTTCATCACTCTTAAATTTAGCATTCCACAGTCTTAGGACATGAGCACACTACAGCCAAATTCTTTGTAGTGGTGTAACAAAGACCACCTTTTTTTCTAATTTCCAATAAACTTCATTTTAATCTTAGTTCTTATTAGAATGGCCTTATTTTTCTTTTTCTTTTTTTTTTTTTTTTTTTTTTTGCTATAGTGCGTGTGCTTACCAGAGGGAGACAGAGGGAAAGTGGGAAATCACGCCCCAGGGTGGGTGAATTCTCTTCTCGAGCTTCAGGGCATACTTGCATACATGCCTGGTGTGATTTTCAAGCCACTGGGTCTGGGACTCACATTGCATTCAGCTGTGTGGGAGTTCAGCACCTTGACCACCACACCACATGCTGGCCCTGTTGTCCATGTTTCTATCAGTATTCTGGTTATGACCACTTTCCAGTCTCTCCACGGTCCAGAATTTCCCTAGTCTGCTCACGTTCTGACCTTCCACCAGAATCTAGCCTTGTTTCAAAAAATCTGCTCTTCCAAGTTCTTTGGTCTCTGTGTTTTGCCCAGTTCCAAAGACACTTATTAGCAGCAATCATATTTCTGATACAAAGTTTCTGTTACAGCCTGTTTTGTTGCTAATAACAGCATACTGGAGTCTGGGTCATTTATAAAAACAGAGGTTAGGGACCAGCAATTGTTGTGGTGGTTGAGGCTCTGGACTCTCTCACAATCAACTGGAGTTCAAGTCCCGGACTTAGTGGCTTAAAACACACACTGGGGGGGACCAGCAGTTAGCGTAATGGCTGTGTCGCTGGACTCCCACATAGTTGGCCGTGGTTCGAGTCCCGGACCCGGTGGCTTAAAATTCACGCCGGGCACGTGTGCATGCGTGCCCAAGATCCCGAGAGGAGAATGGAGAAGAAGGGATTGCAGCGTGACCATCCCCCCTGGGGGGTGATTTTTCGCTTTCTGTCTCTCTGTCTCTGTCTGTCTGGCGAGCGCACGTGCCCTATAGCAAAAACCTCTCCAGAAAGAAACACACACACACACACACACACACTGGGTGCTTGTGTGTACATGTCCAAAATCCCGAGAGGAGTATGGAGAAGATGGGGTTGCAGTGTGGCCATCCCCCCACGGGTGTGTTTTCTCCCTGTCTCTCCAGCAAACATACGTGACCTAAAGCAAAAAAAAGAAAAACTCATTAAAAAATAGTGGTTCATTCAGCGCATGACTTAGACATCCAAGGCTGAGGGCCGCAGCCGATGAGGGGCTTCTGGCTGCATCACAGCGCGGCCGAGAGCAGGGTGTGCTGAGTTCTGTGTCGCTCCTTGTAGACCCACTGGGGTCAATCAGGGAGCCCTGTCCTCGTGCCTAGCCCTTCCCAAAGGCCCGCCTTTTTCACCAGCTCCGACGCGGGAGCTTCGGAGGGGCACATTCGAACCGCGGGACGTGAGCCCAGGTGTGCCTTACATCCTGCTGCTGCTTGGCTAGTTCCCATGGAGTCCTTATGTCACTTGTGAGAACAACGAGAGATCTGCAGTGCCCTTGTTCCTTTACGGTATCCTGAGGGATTCGGGTACATCATGCTACTTGAATTAGGGGTATAAAGCTATAGAATTACTTTGATGTTAACTCACAAATTTTTTTCATTTTAGTACTTGTGACCTAAAGACCTTTGAAGAAATTCCCTTTCTTGGAGTTCATAAATTTAGCTTTTTTTTTTTTTTTTTTTTTTGAGAGGTTTTTGCTATAGGGCGCGTGTGCTCGCCAGAAAGACAGAGAGAGACAGAGAGATAGAAACCGAGAAATCACCCCCCAGGGGGGATGGCCATGCCGCAATCCCTTCTCCTCCATTCTCCTCTTGGGATCTTGGGCACGCACACGCACGCGCCCGGCGTGAGTTTAAGCCGCCAGGTCCGGGACGCAAACCGCGGTCGACTACGTGGGAGTCCAGTGACATAGCCATTACGCTAACTGCTGGTCCCAACATTTTTGTTTTTAAAAGGAGAATGTACCCAGCTCATTTCTACATAGAGGCAAAGTGATGGTATAGCTCATCCATATCATCATTGCTTCTTAAATGAGTGCTTTTCTTTTTTTTTTTTTTTTAAGAGATTTTTGCTATAAGGTATGTGTGTTTGTCAGAGAGCTAGAGAGACACAAAGCAAGAAATCCCCCAGTGGGGATGGCCATACCGCAGCCCCTTCTCCATTCTCCTCTCGGGATTTTGGGCAGCACCCACACTTGAAGCCCCAGGTCCAGGACTTGGCCATGTGGGAGTCCAGCCGTGTACCCTTTGCGCCGTCTGCTGGTTCCGCGTTCGTTTCTTACAGGCGGACTGTGAGGAGGACGGGTGACCAGCCTTGTTCCTGCAGTGTCTGGGCTCTGTGACAAGGTGGCAGTGCATACTTGGGTCTCCGGGCCTTGGTTCCCCAGACTCCCATGGCTAGTTCAAGTATTTAATAGCTTAACTAGTACTTGCGAAGAAGCTAGGTAATAAATAAGAAATGGCAGTTGAATTTTATGTGGAAAGGGATAATTGGGCATAAAACATTTAAAGCATATACTTCTTGAGTGTAAATCCACAGGTTTCAAGATAGCTTTCTCTTGAAATCGTCTGTCTAAAGCTCGTTTTTCTCCTCATAATTGTTTATTGAATCAGGCACCATTCTGGAGCTGGGGACACCAAGTTATGACAGATTTTCTTATATGGTAGGATATTCTAGAAATAGGATTTTTAAAAACCTGTGGGTGTTTGACAGATTCTCCTCTATTTCTGTAGTTCTGTCTTGATGTATAGAAGTATTGATTTCTTGGATTAGAATCAGTTTTTTGCTTTCTGAGATTTCTTTTAAAGGAAGATTTTAAAATGCTGCTTTAACTAATGAAATTACCAAGAAAAATAATTATTTTTCTTAAATACCCAGTTGCCTGTAAAATACCTGTTGGGGCATCGTTGATTGCTTTTATATTGACTAAGTGTTGGAAATAAATGTCCCTGTTAAATAGCTGTCAAAATATATATATATATATATATTATTTTTGGAGAGGTTTTTACTACAGGGTGCGTGCGCTCGCCAGACAGACAGAGAGAGACAGAAAGCAAGAAATCACCCCCCAGGGGTGATGGCCACACCGCAATCCCCTCTCCTCCATCCTCCTCTCGGGATCTTGAGCACGCACGCACACGCGCCCGGCGTGAGTTTTAAGCCACCGGGTCCGGGATGTGAACCACAGTCGACTACATGGGAGTCCAGCGACATAGCCATTACTCTAACTGCTGGTCCTCAAAATATTTTTTTTTTAAGTAAGTTTTGTCTAACAGGAAGGAGAACATGTGGATCTAATAGCAAACTTGTCTCAAAGCAAGTTAGACGGCACCATCTTCCCCTTTGAAATTCCATCCTGAACTGTGAGCGGATGTCCTCTGAACAGATTTTCTGTGTTGTAGGGAAGGAAGCCGAGAAAGGACCTCTGCTCTTCGATGACCTCCCTCCAGCCAGCAGTACTGACACAGGTACAGTCTTCAGGCTCTCCCAGGTGTGTGTCAACGTCTCTACTCATCCTGGGATTGTAGTGGTCTCAATCTTTTTCCCTTTCCCCCGTTTTTAACACACAGATGTTTTAGGTGTTGGGCTGTCTTTAATTTTGAACCCATGGCATCAGGTAAGGCAGAAATATCTGCTAGTTGCTAGCCCTGAGGAGTACTGTGAAAAAATATCAAGCAGTTCTATCTGGTTCATTTGAGTCTTTTATTTTACTAGCCAAAATAAAAATTTAACTTTTTAAGGCAGATTTTTGTTTCCTTTCAACCGATAGGACTTTGAAATAGGTTCAAGATATTATTCACTGCTCTGTGAGTTGCCACGGATTGACACAAGAGTTTTGAGTTTATTTCAATAATCTGCATAGGTGTCCTGGTGGGATGGATTCAGAAACTTAAGCATTCTCCACTTTTTTGTGGGCTTACTAAATGTTCTGTTGTGTTTCAGGATCAGGGGGACCTTTGCTTTTTGATGACCTCCCACCTGCTGGCAGTGGCGATTCAGGTAAGTGGTAGCAGATGGAAATAATACATATTTACCTTACGTAAAGTTTGTGTGTAGGCTTTAACAGGATTTTGGGTGACATTAACTCACAGTACAGTTCTAAAGCTGGAGATAACAGTAAAAGCAGGATTCAGCATTTTACTACTCCATCACACTTCGGTGCTTATTTATCTTTACCTTCTTGGGGTTCAGCCTGCTGGAGCAGCTTCTGAGAATTAAAAGTTCAGCATTTTATTCTGAATTTTGTTATTGATGCTTAAAATTTTTTTTTAAATTATGTTCTTCACAGACCCAAATACAGCATTGGTTCTACCTGTTCCTGAAAACGTCTAACTTCTTGTGTCCCACTTAACTAGAATAGGGCCGAGTGATCTGTGTGGTCCTGTTGTCTAAATGACACAGCCAATACTCCATTCACGCGAACTTCTCCGTGGAGTTCCTCAGGGAGCGAGGACGGTGGGAGACACGACTTTGATACACAGCCTTCCTTCTGTTGTCAGAACACTTAGTACTTTCCAAGGAGGCTTTGCATTACTCATGCTGACCGTAAAACCATTGGGATCAGTCTAAAAAGTGCGGGTCAATTAGTATATTTGCTGTGTGCTAGAATCAGTAGTCACCTGCATAGGCATCCTGCAGTTTTCAGCACTGTGGTCGCAAGCCAGAAATACCCAGTACGTTAGAAGACTTGGCCTGGAACTTTCCCACCCGAGAGCACTCTTAGTTACAGTGGGAACGGTGTGTGCAGACAAGGCCTTCACAGAGTCAATAAAAGAAGTGAAGGTCTGGCTTAGCTAGCCGACGGATGCAAGGGGCAGCAGTTGAGAAGAGTCACACGCCACAGTGACAAGCTCGAACTTCTGGGCATAGATGGAAGCTTACATCCAATGTTTTGGATTTCTTGAGAAGGTGACACAGTCTTCCCCACAGGCTAGCGCCATTCCTAAAAGTTGACTGTGCTGGGTTATGAGGGAAGAGGCCAGACGGGGAGCATCTAAAGCCTGAGACTGCGAGGCTGAGCCACACGGAACGTTCCCAGTTGGCGCCCCTCGGCCTTCCTGAGGCTGCAAGGCCTGTGGTACGGGCTTGGCTGGAGTTGGGGACTGTAGTGTCAAGTGCTGGTTGGGGATGCTGCCTTCCCCGTCTCTCTTTCTCGGTCTCTCTGGCTCATGGAAGAAATAACAGACTTTCAGAAAGTCCCATGAAGGATCCGTTTCATACACAGGCCACATTCTCTGATTGCAGGGTAATTTCCTTAAAAGGCAGTAACAGCTGTGGGGCTTCTCCGTTTTGAAATCTAAAGGGAAGGAACGTACTCTCACGTGTATCAGGTTGGCGGAAAGGTCACGATGCATCTTTACCTGGAAAAATAACGTCATGACTTTCTGATGATCCACTGGGTGGGGATACATTGGGAAAATGGAGTCCACACAAGAGGCCGCTGGGAGGGACTCTGGGACATTGAGACCCCTTTTCTTTAACTTGGCGCATTACGTGGGTGGCACGTGCGGGTTGTGTTGTGCTTTTGCAGAGATGTGTCCCTGTGTGAGTGATCAAGTGCAGGACTCTCGTATTTGCTCATTTCCTCAGCACTCAGAAACATCTGGCAGAGGATAGATAGAATAAACGGCTGCGTACCGTCACCCTACCTGCAGAGAGCACTCGGCTGGTGTGGGCACTTGATGTAGTGGGCACTGCCAGTCTTCCAGCAGCCCCGGGACAGGTGAAGAAACCGCGGCTCTGTGAGGTTGTGTAACGCCCTCAGGGCACACCTCTCTGAACCGAGGCTTTGCTCACTGCAGACCCCAGGCCCCGTGGGTGCTCTCTGCCCTGGTCTCCAGCACAGCTTTCCTTCCGCCTTTGGCTTTTCAGGATACACGTACACGTCCTGGAAGCCTGACACTTAGCCTTGTTCTCAGCCTTTTGAAGCACCTGCTATGTTTTTGACCTTGGTCAGCATGTCAGTTTGTTACAGATTCAGGGAACTGTATTTATCACCAAGGGCCTTCTCATCAATGAAGAAGGTCTTTAGACGTAAAACGTGGAGTATATGCCACAGGTCAGAAATCTGTACTTACGATTTGTTTACCTCTGAGAAGCCTCTTTTACACATACGTTTAGAGGTAGTCTGACTCAGGGCCTACACCCTAACTCCTGCCCTCCCACCGCAGGTATGCAGCACCGCCTGTGCCCCCACCCACCCTGAACACGGCCCAGTCGTTCCGTCCGCCAGACCTCACTTGGCCTGGCCGTCTGTCTCTGAGGGCTGGGATGGGGCCTCTTGTGGTGGTGACTGCTTCTGCACTCTCCAGCTGTGTTTCTTTCTGGCCTTTACTGTATTTCCAGGTTCTCTTGCCTCTTCGATACCCCAGATGGTAACGAATGAAGGGAAAGGAGCGAAGAGAAAAACTCCTGAGGAAGAGAAGAATGGCAGTGAAGAGCTTGTGGAAAAGAAAGTTTGTAAAGGTTTTCAGACAGTTTGAAAACAAATGTATTAGACTATTTATTTTAAAACAACCCAGAGCAAAACCAATCTCAGCTTTCTAATGATAAGACTTCTTGTTGTGTCTGAGTTTAGGAAACGAGCAGGGCTCACTTTTTGCAAATGGATTCCCAAGCTTGCCTTTGCTTTCTTCTTCCTCTTCCCATACATGTCTTGGGCCCTGCCTTTGCTCAGATAGGAAGCCTGCACTTGTTCCTCAAGGGTGCAGGTCGTTTTCCCGTAGCCTTCTGTGCCTCGATGCCAGGTCAGCAGTTAGCATTTGGAATGCTGTAAGACTGGCAAAAAAGCAATTGAACTTCGTAGTCAGCTTTGTAACTTGTCTCAAAATTAGTGGGGAAGAGAATGCAAAGAGTCAGTTAAAGAGAGGTAGCTGTGCCTTTCCATCTCCTGCACCAGACTGCCCGCTCCTCCACGAGCTCCCTCAGCAAAAGACATCGGTGCGCGTGGAGACCCCCTTGTAGCTCTGCTCTTCCACTTAATTGTCACCCCTGAAAGGACAGCACCGGCAGGGTGTCCGCTCTCCCTTACGTGGCTCCAGGTAGCAGAGAATGGCCCCGCCGTGAGCGGTGAGTAGGTGAGGGTGCAGATGGCAGTGCCTGCACAGACTCCGTGCCCTCTCCTTTGCCACTGAAGTACGAGCACCCGTTCTGAGCCATTTGTTCGATTCTTTGCCAGCCTCGAGCACAGAAGTACGTATTTCAGGGCGTCTTAACAGCATTTGAGACAAACCAAGAATTTTGCTGCCCTCGTTAGGTATCACAAGACTAGAGCTGCACACGGTCCCCTCATTGCAGCCCTGCCCAGGTGCTGTGACTGGCGCTCTGTAGTGGGGCTGTCCTGTGCTCACCCGCTGCTCTCACTCTGCACTCCCGTTCTGCCTCGTGGACCCGCATGTCCACCAGTCTGGTTTTAGTTGCAGGCTGGCAGGTGGGGAGACCCTTGGAGGGGGATTGCTCATTCGTTTGCCGAGTCCAGTTCCCTGTCATTTGCTCTGGGACTAGGGCTTCCAGAGGATAGGGCACAGTTTTGTATTGGCTTTCTGTTCTCTTTCCCTTAGCTTCTTCGGTGATCTTTGGCCTGAAAGGCTATGTGGCCGAGAGGAAGGGTGAGAGGGAAGAGATGCAGGACGCCCATGTCATCCTGAACGACATCACTGAGGAGTGCAGGCCCCCGACGTCCCTCATGTGAGTGTGCACGGAGCGAGCCCGGGCGGCATCACTCCCTGGGCTGTGTCCCATCTGCGTTCACCGAAAAGGCTGATATGAGTTGCTCAGGACTGCGGCATCGCATCCCAGCTGGGGTTGGTTTTCCCCCAGGGGATGTCGACGTCTGTGTTGTAATTTGGGATGGGGACATTCCTGGCATGTAATGACTAGAGGCCAGGGATGCTGCTGCACGCCCTACATGCGCAGGGCGGCCCAGTGTCAGCTGTGCTGCGGCTGCGAAGCCGCTGTGTGGGAGGTGACTCCACAGTGTGGGTCTGTAGGGCATCACTGAGCAGGCGTTGCGTCTGGCAGGGAGGAGTTTTAGTCTCTGACCCAGAAGATCGAGTGGGAAGCTGCTGCTGACAGTGTGGGTGGTGATCAGGGAGAGCTTGTGAAGGAGCCCAGAGCCAGAGATCAGGAGCGGAAAGGGCACGAAGAAGAGAGACAGTGGAAATACCCCAGCCGGGTGTGCTCGGTGGAGCCTTCTGGCTGAGCTCTTCATAGGGAGAAAAAGCAGCCAGGGTAGCACGTAACATCGACGTTAATATGTATTACGTAATTAACGGCGTATGTATCACGGTTTTCATAACCTGGGACTACATAATACACATGGGAGCCCCTTCAAGAAGTTGATGGAAATGTATATTCTGAAAAAATTGTGCATGGATTGATTTTTTTTTTTTTTTTTTTTTTTTTTGGTACCAAAAGAAGCTTGTACATAAATTCCGTTTTCCCACAAACTTTTGACGTCTCCTCATACGTTCCGTACATGAGCTGACACCAGCCGGTCATTAGCATGGATGGGAACATGGCCTGGTGGCTCATGTGTGCCGGTGGCTTTTGTCCACCCAGGGGGCCTACCAAAGCTGAGTCCTAGCTGCTGGAGCAGTTGGTCGCTTGCAGAGGCCACAGTGCATTCACCGCTGGCTTCGAGGCTGCCGTCGTTTTTGGTGCTGTGCTTAGAATTGCTGTCAGAGCGATGGCAGAGATTCCGAGAGCAAGGGGAGCAAGCCCTTTGGGGAGGTTTAACTGGGGACACTCCGCCGTACACCAGGCTAAGGCGGCAGGCGTTCTGAGCTGTAAAACAGACGGCATTTATTTTCTCATAGCTCGTGATATTCTAGTTCGAAATGGAATTACAGAAAGTTTGAAAGCAGAGCTCTATAGAATAAACGCCATTTCTTTCTTTTTTTCTGGAGAGGTTTTTGTTACAGCGAGCATGCACTCGCCAGAGAGATAGAGACCAAAAGCGAGAAATCACCCCCAGGGGGGATGGCCGTGCCACAATCCCTTCTTCTCCGTCCTTCCCTCACGGTCCTGGGCACGCATGCAAATGCGCCCGGCGTGAATTCAAACCACTGAATCCGGGACTCGAACCGTGGTCAACTGAATGGGAGTCCAGTGACATAGCCATTATGCCAATTGCTGGTCCCAGAATAAACGTCATTTCTTAAAGGCATTTTTGTTCATTTCTTTAAACAGTGTGTTCGCTGCTTTTTATCACACATAAAAGGGCTCTTGAAAATGTTGGTGGGACAGGTCTCGTAGTACAGTGGTTGAAGGAGCCAGGTCCCAGATGAGCATGTGCAGTTCAAGTTCCAGCCCTGGTAGCTTGAAAAACAACACTGGGCTCTTTGGCTGCATGCCCAGAATCCTGGTGGAAAAGACAAGTGGACAGAAAACCTGTGCTTGGGAACCAGCAGTTAGCGTAATGGCTATGTCGCTGGACTCCCACGTAGTCGACCGCGGTTCGCATCCCGGACCCGGTGGCTTAAAACTCACGCCGGGCACATGTGCGAGCGTGCCCAGGATCCCGAGAGGAGAATGGAGGAGAAGGGATTGCAGTGTGACCATCCCCCCTGGGGGGTGATTTCTCGCTTTCTGTCTCTCTCTGTCTGTCTGGCGAGCGCACGCGCCCTATAGCGAAAACCTCTCAAAAAAAACAAAAAAAAAGAACACCTGTGCTTGATCACACTGGGGGCTTCTCTCTCTGCAAGCACATGGAGCCTCTAGCAAGTCAACATTTATGGGAAGTGGATCTTATAAACAAACTGCACAGATGCAGCCCTTTTTCCTCCAGTTCTCTGTCCCGTCAGGATCCCGGGCACGTGTGTGCACGCCCAGCATGAATCCCAGTGGACCAAAACTCAAAGCCCAGTTGGCCATGTGGGAGCTGGCTTCTGCGCCTGACCACGTGGCTTGGGCCAGCCCTGAGCTCATATTTTAATTCCATTTTCCCACAAACCTTTTGAAGTTCCCATGTATGAACGTCATGCATTTTCTGGCAAAACTTAAAGGAGAACATGATTAAGACAGGCAAGCTAGGCTTTAAAATTATGTATTAGTTAAAGTCTAGTCAAGCAATACTCTTGGAACTTCCATTCTGCCTTTATAGATGACGTTCTCTTGGATCAATAGTTGTGTTAATGTTTGAAACTACTAAGTAGGAAAAAACTTAGGAATTATAAGTTTTATAAAGAGATCTCGATTTCTGAGGCCACTGTGGGTTTTTAATATTTAACTTAAAATGTTATGGAAGTCACGTGTGCTGTCTCCATGTCACAGTCTTTCTTCTCCATCTGTGACAGTGTGACTGGTGTCTTGTCAGTGTTACTTTTTCTGTCTTATTAATGGTCATGAGTTGTGATTTAAAAGCTTCAGTGGGGAAGGAGGAGCAGGTGTATGGTTGTTAAGGCAGTGGATTCCCACATACCCTACTATAGTTTGAGTCCTAGACCTGGCAGCTTAAAAATCAGGCTTGGCAGTTGTGTATACGTGCCCAAAATCCCAAGAGGAGAGTAGAGCAGGGATTGCAGTGTCGCCATCCTCCCGGGCGGTGATTTCTCATTTGCTGCTTCTGTCTCTGGCAAGCACATGTGCCTGAAGACAAAAACCTAACCTTCAGTGTGGAAGTGAGATCTTTGCCAGGAGAACTGCGTTGACTTTTAACTTGTTCTTCCAGTACTCGGGTTTCCTATTTTGCTGTTTTTGATGGACACGGAGGAATTCGGGCCTCAAAATTTGCTGCACAGAACTTGCATCAGAACTTAATCAGGAAATTTCCTAAAGGTGAGACAACTAAATTGGTTAATACATATTTTGTTTTTCACCATTTGGGTAATTACGTGCGTCAGTCAGATGCGCTGTTTTGACTTTAGCAATGAATTGTTGACAACTCATTAAGAGCAAGGCTGAGCGAGGACAACAGGTGGTGTAGTGGTTAAGGTACTGGGCTCCCATATGGTCACCTGTGGTTCAAATCCTGGACTTGGTGGCTGGAAACTCAAACCAGTGGCATTTGGGTGCATGCTCAGAGGCCTGAGAGAAGAATGGAGGAGAAGGGATTGCAGTATGGCCTTCAACCCCCAGGGGTGATTTCTCAAGTTTCTGTCTCTCCAGCAAGCACATGCTCCCTATAGCAAAAATCTCTCTAAAAAAAAAAAAAAGGCAGGGCTCAGCAGTGTGGCCTAGCATGGTACTTTCATACCTCTAAGTTAGTGACACCTCTCTTGAACATCTTTGAGGTACAGTGAGTATTTTACCTGTACACTTGGGAAATGAGCAAAGTCAAACTCAAATAGCACTGCCTTGATAGGTGAGGAAACGGAGGTGGCTCTTAGCCTCGCTTTGGAGTTAACTGATGTGTCAAAGTCAGAAAACAAAATGACAGTAGGAAGAGGGTAATCTTCCCTGCTTGAAGTCCTTTTCTTTGGCCCGTCTGTAACAGGAGATGTGATCAGTGTAGAGAAAACTGTGAAGAGATGCCTTTTGGACACGTTTAAGCATACCGACGAGGAGTTCCTCAGACAAGCTTCGAGTCAGTAAGTGTGCCACGACGGAGCCCGGCGGGTGCTTCCCCAGTGTGTGCCGGCCTCCGGGAGCCGTTCAGGCTGGCGTTTATGCTGGAAAGTGCCTAGCACCAAATAAGCACCTAGAGTCGTTAGCTAAATCTGAGAGAGACAGAACCGAGGGAACGGTCCATTTGAAACACGGAAGCCCCTTCCGAGTCAGCTCTGGGACCGAGTCTCAAGTACTCGGCTGTCAGTGGTGACTGTGTCTCTGATGTGTCTCCCTCCAGGAAGCCTGCCTGGAAAGATGGCTCCACTGCCACGTGCGTCTTGGCCGTAGACAACATTCTTTATATTGCCAACCTCGGAGATAGTCGGGTACGTGGCTCTGGGCCATCCACTTAGACAGCAGCACGTCTCATGGGGAGCGAGCCTCTACAAGCGCTGGTCGAGTGAGACGACAGCGATGGTGGTGGGAGACATTCCCTTCAGGAGGCTGCCGAGGGCGTGCTGCCGCGGGGGTGCTGCCGCGGGGCCGTGACCGCTGCGTGGGCGCAGCTGAGTGAGGCAGCCCGCTCTCCGGAAGACTTGGCTCTACTGCCCCAGTCAGTCCCTTGTTTTTCTTTTCCCTTATGTTTTTTTGGGTTTTTTTGGGTTTGTTTGTTTTGTCTTTTCTTTTCTTTTCTTTTCTTTTTTTTTTTTTTTTTTTTTTTTTTTTTGGCATATGTGATGTGGGTCAAAATTCCATCAATATGCAAGTATCGTAAATAGTTGTAAACTTTATTTCTCTGACTTGTGACAGTAATAAATGAAAAATACTAACACCCTGCTTCTCAAAATCATTGTGATTTTGGGAAACTCGAAAGCCATAGCTAGAAAAGTTCTAGGAGCCCTTCATCCTCTGAGCCCAGGGAGAAAGCCAGGTGGTGTTCCCCACTGGCAGCAGTTGTGTGGACTGACGTAAAGCCTGGAGGTGGCTTTGTCAGGCTGGCCTGAGTCCCTTCTCACATCAGGATCAGATATTCAGTTCTAGTGCTGCATTTCCAGCTCACTCTGTCTCGCCCCCAATACATTTGGGGGTTTTTCATCAAACTCACTCCCGAGCACTAGGAGTGGAGCAGGGAGCGTGGCACGCCCTCTGTGTTGGGCGGAGGTCCTGTTCTGATGACCCTCTAGCAGAGAAAGTAAATAAATAAATAAACTGCTTTGGAGTCAGACCCAGCTTGAACCCTGGCCCTCCTGTGTGACCTCAGACACATCACTTACCTCCGCCTCGGGGCCTCCCCCAGAACAGCCCAGGTGCCCTGGAGTGGCCCTGGCATGACCCGACTGCAGAGGCGCAGGGCGTGCCCGGGCGCTCGGCCAGCATGCCCCGCTTGTCCTTCCCTTTACCTCTGGTCGTTTCGAGGACTCACATCTTTGGTCGTTTTACCCCAAGCCAAGAGTGGCCTTGATACTGCTGAGTGTCCCTTGTGTGTCATAGCTGTGACAGCGGCCAGGCTCAGAATCGATCCAACTCTAAGAGCCCCGACTCCTGTCACAGCTGTGAGCGGCCAGGCTAAAGGAGTGGCTGTGGCCATCCAGCAATACTTGCACCAGAGTTCAGACCAGCTCCTGGGTCCTCCCTGACTGGGGTTCCCACGGCCCCTGCGGTTTAGCGCTTGGCTGATGCCGCGTCTGAACGTGTGGGCCAGCGGAGGCCGAGCCCGCAGCTCTGCTGTTAGCATTTCTCTCAGCGGGTGACTGGGCTCCGGACGCATCGAACCTCACGAGGCTGTCGTCATCTCCTTCTCCTAGGCAATCCTGTGTCGTTACAATGAGGAGAGTCAGAAACATGCAGCCTTAAGTCTCAGCAAAGAGCATAATCCAACCCAGTACGAAGAACGGATGAGAATACAGAAGGCTGGAGGAAATGTCAGGTAACCAGGGAGGGACGGAGGCCCTGGGCAGGGAGGCCGGTCAGCTGCGGAAGTGGCCTCAAGCCCTCAGAGAAGGAGCATTTTCCGTGAAACACAGGCTCTGGCCTGTCTCCCGGAAGCCCGTGTGCTGAGATGTGGTCGTGGCAGGATTAAGAGGGAAGATGTTATCTGGCTGGTGCTGGCAAGCGGGGCCTTTGGGAGATCGGGGCTAAGGTAACTAGTGCAGGGCCCTGACTGTCGACTCCTGGGGGGTTTGTGAGGAAGGGAAGGAGACAGATGTGTGGACACGGGTGCACCTTCTGCTGCCCTCTTCCCTGCTTAACACAGCTAGGAGACCCCACTAGCTGTGGCTTCAGACCTGGGACCTCCAGACTGTGAGCTGACTGACTATTAAATTACTCAGACTCAGAGTTTTCTGCTGTTAGCAACGGACAGGCTGGAACATGGGGTGCTCCGTGAGGCCGTGTCGGAGCCTGCTGCTGGTGGTGCAGGTGGTAGTGGGCGGCTGTGGGTTCACGTGTCCAACTGGGAGCAAACGTTGTGCACCAGAAACGTGCCTCCCTAAATTTGCAGAGGTAAAGCCTGCCTCAAATTCACATTCCCCATTTGCAACACTTCAACTGTGCCTAAGGAGTTGCTACGTTCTGTCACTGTCACGCTGAGCAAGCTGCAGTTTTAGGTGCATGCTCCCGGGGGGGGGGACATCTGCGGTGGCTGGGCAGGGTGGCTTGTGTGCATGTGGACTGTGGCCTTCCTGGGAGCAGCTCCCCGGCACAGAGGCCCAGATCTTGCCTGTCCTTGTCTTCAGCAGTTCCAAATCTGCTCTTTAAGAAATCTTGGATGACTGCAAGGCTGCTCTGGTTTATCTTCTGCCATCTCTCCACAGCACCTGAAGGAGAGCAGAAGTCTTTTCTGTGAGGGAAATTAAACTCTGCGGACATTGCATCAAGGATTGGACCAGAAGTGTTTTTTGATTGATTGTGCATTCGACCATTAACATTTTACTTTCTGCTGCAGATGAGAGAGGGGTAGTCCTCTCTCTCGGTGGCACTGCGCACTGCGGTTTGTCCTTCGAAGTGTAGCTTCTGCTGTTTGTTTTGGTAACGTCTCTGTCGTTGCCCTAGGCTGTCTACTCGGTGGTGCGGGAGGCCTCTGTGGAGGAGTCGGAGCTCCTGGATTAGGAAGTGGGGGCCACGGTCTCCTGGTCTATGAAGGCAGCAGTAGGTCACGGGCCTCGTCTCAGGTGTGGACGGTGCTGTTCGGTCTGTGCCTCTGCAGCTCCTGTCCTGGTCACGGACGTGGAGCACGTGACCCCAGTGCTCAGTCATCTCTGTCTCATACCTGCGTCCTGCTTCTGCCTGACTTGAGACGGTTTCTGTTGACAGCCCCATTGCTGCCCGTAGGGCTCGCCGTGCTGTGTGTGTTCACCCTCCCAGGACGGCAGTCGGGGGTCTTAGGTCATGGGCAGCGGGCTCGGAGTGCCCTTTGTCTCGCGCAGGCCCTGGCCCTCTGCCGGGCATCGGAGCCCTCTGTGACCTGCTCGCCATCTGAGGCAGGTCTCCCACGTTCCGAAGCTGTTTTTTTCCCACAGAAATAGTTTCCGTGTCTTTCCTGTAACTGGAAGGCAGGTGTGAGGCCTCCTTTAGAGTCAGATGAAGTGTTTTGGTGAAGATGTTTGTGGGGGCTGCTGCATATGCAGTAGGCCCTCTCCCTTCAGTAATGCACTGTTGGTGACGTGTCCCAGCACGGGGCCCTGGGGCAGCCACCAGGTGGCTCCAGGTAGCCCCATGTCATCAGCAGGTAATCTGGGGCACACTTGTGACCTCGCGCATGCTCCACTTCCTGCCACCTGATGGTCTTAGCATCTCTCTCTCATTTTTTTTTTTTAAGAGGTTTTTGCTATAGGGCGCGTGCACTCACCAGACAGACAGAGAGAGACAGAGAGACAGAAAGTGAGAAATCACCCCCCAGGGGGGATGACCACACCTCAACCCCTTCTCCACCATTCTCCTCTTGGGATCTTGGGCACGCACGCACATGTGCCGGATGTGAGTTTTAAGCCACCGGGTCCAGGACGCGAACCACCGTTGACTACGTGGGAGTCCAGTGACATAGCCATTACGCTAACTGTTGGTCCCCTTAGCATCTCTTAATGATCCTGTATGAATCATCATTTCACTGGGGATGGCAAAAGATGATTTCTGTAGTCTGTGGCTCCTTCCACGTTTATTACCGGACATTCTGTAAGGACAGTCTTTCCCTCATAAATAGGTAATGAACCGATTCTTTCAGAAAAGCAGAGAAGGGCTAGCTGTGAGGCATGCAGTGGTCGGGTGGTACACACTGGTTCTCCCAAGCCAACGGGTTCAGGTTCCAGTCTAGTCAGCGTCATGCCAAATGCACGTGTATGCAGCTTAGGCCCCTGGGATGGTGGGACTGGTAAGGAAAAGGTTCATGTGTGAGCAGGCCCCGCTAGGGGTGGCCTCCCCTGTTGTGCATGTGCCCTCTGGCATTAAAAGAAAAGAGGCAGAATGAGTGTTCACCTCAGTCCTCTCGTGACCAGTCTGCAGAGTGAGGCGGCCACTGCAGTCATGGAGCGGCTGCCTTCGCTCTGCGACACCCTCCCCCCGTTCCCCCGTGACGCCCCCGTGACGCCCCCGTGCCTGATGCCATCTGTCCAGGGCGTCCCAGATGGGTCAGCAGGAGCTCCCTTGGCTGGTTCTCTTGTCTTTCCCACACGTCCGTGTTAATCTTTAAGAACCAGAAACCGTTGGCTGGGATTCTTCATTTCATGGAAGGTGGGGTGGAGTGGTCATTAATTCTAAGTCTGTCAAGGACAGAGCGACAAAACACAGGTTTTCTTTTAGAGAGATTTTTGCTGTGGGGCACGTGCGCTCGCTGGAGAGACAGAGACAGAAAGCGAGACATCACCCCCCCGGGGGGATGGCCACGCCACAATCCCTTCTCCTCCACTCGGAATTGTGGGCATGCATGCACACATGCCTGGTGTGAGTTTCAAGCTGCTGGCTCCAGGACTCGAACCATGGTCAGCCATGTTGAAGTCCTTTGACATAACCATTATGCCCTCTGCTGGTCCCCACACACCCACATTTTAAATCACAAATGTAGGTTTCTGTTTTTTACTCGAATTTGTCATTACAGGATTGTCTCTTAACTTCTTTGATTTAATATTTGTAGGTCTTTTCTGTCATGCTAAAAATTCTTGGTTCCTACCTAATAACACTAGCACGTATCGGTCAAAATAGTTTCAACATCTAGTATCAGAATTACCACTTCTCATCAGCTCTGCTCTTTGCTGTTCCTCTCTGTTCTAGACTTTCACACCACGCTGAAGCCAGAGTGTCGTGTGCAAGGTGAAATGCTTTCACCGTGGTCATGCTACCACTCTGGTCGGGAGAATCATCAGTTGGTTCTCGGCATTCGGGTTTTTCCTCTTTGTAAACTGCACGGAGACACTGGAATTCCTGTGCGTTGCTGGCGGGAGTGTAAACAGTGGTCTGGCTGTGGGAGACGGTATGGCCGTCCTCCAGGAGCTAAATGTCGGCTCCCCGTGTGCACCAGCGGCTCCATGCCTGGGTCTGTGGCCGAGAGCTGAACGCAGGAGCCAGCCGGTGCGTCTGCACCCAGGGTTGCGCACCGTCGTCTGTTCCGAGGCTCCGCCTCTACGCACAGCGTAGGGTTAGGCCGGGAGCTCGCCAGGAACCCTCGGCTGAGTGGGCGCTCTGCTCGGGGGCTATAGAGGGGGCCTGTTCCTGGGCAGCCAGGGAGGTGGCAGGAAGCAGCCCAACCAGAGGTGTTCTGGGGCGGCAGGCCCAGAGTGGTCCCCCCAAGGAGTCACCTCAGCTTCCCCCGCCCCCGGCTCTTCTGTACCCCTGCACCCCGAGGCAGGCAGAGAACACCGCAGGACCCACAGCCCCAGGGAAGAGAAGGGCTTCAGGGCCTGGGCATGGTCGCGGCAGCCACTGTCCACAGTGGCTGAGAGGGAAACGGAGTGTCCCCCACCACAGCGTGCTGGCCCCGCCGCATGCTGGCGTCACTAGGAGCTGCACAGTAGGAAACGCTGCCAGGATTCTGCCTGGTGTAGTCAGGCCTGGCTCTGGGGTGTGGGCCCTGGCTCCAGGGTCGGGCTGGGCAGTCCATGGGGCCGCCGTGGCCGAGGACAGCAGGAACGCAAGGACCCAGCAGTGCTGTGTGCTCCTCAAGGCTGAGAAGAGCCGGCACGGTTGACGTGCGACCTCACTCCGTCCTGCTGCTTTGTGCTTGTGGGAGGGGGCTGCACGACTGTGGGGCCACTCCCATGGGGGCTGACTGTCTCCCCGCTCTAGGGACGGGCGTGTCTTGGGTGTGCTGGAGGTGTCCCGCTCCATCGGGGACGGGCAGTACAAGCGCTGTGGGGTCACTTCTGTGCCGGATATCAGACGCTGCCAGCTGACCCCCAATGACAGGTAAGGTGGCCTTACCCGGGCCAGGAGCCTCCCGACTCCTTCCCACGTATGAAGCTTTCGCCGAGAGGAAGGGCTGGAGTGCGGAGGAGCCAGCAGTGTCCTGGGCCTGGGGGTGCAGAGGGGCTGTCTGTGCTCCTGTGAGCGCATGGTGGGGGCACACACATGGACAGCTCCAGACCCGCGACCCCCAGCAGGGCGGGGTCCCTGTCAGAGGAGGGGCCTTTCCTGGCTATGGGGGCACATGTGGCCAAGCGTGGCCAGGCAGTGGCAGGGGGCCTGGGCAGAACGGGAAGTGCCTTTAGGTCTGGGCTGGGGAGTTTGGGTTTTAGTTCGTAACTGGTGGAGAACCACGGAGGGGTTTTTTTCCTTTTTTTTTTTTCTTTTTTTATTATTTGAGAGATTTTTGCTATAGGTTATGTGCATTTCTCAGAGAGACTGAGAGATGGAGAATGAGAAATCATCCCCGCAGGGTGGGGGATGGCCACATTGCAATCCCTGCTCCATTCTCAGGATTTTGGGCACGCAGGCACATGCGCCCGGCGTGAGTTTTAAGCCACTGGGTTCAGGACTTGAACCACGGTCAACCACATGGGAGTCCAGCAACAGCGTTACGCCATCTGCTGGTCCTGCCACAGAGGATTTTAAGCAGAGCAGGACAGTCTGAGGAAGAGACCATCCGTTCAGTTGACCACGTCCCACTCCACAGGCCTAACCTCAGCACCATGGCCAGCCGGGGTAGAGTCCTCAGCAGGGCCTGGTTGAGGACGGCCTTGCCTTACGGGGCACGGGAGACCTGCTGAGTGGGTGCAGTGCCCGCTGTCCGGTGGGGCCGAGCAAAGGTGGGCGTAGGAGGGAGGCAGAGAGAGCAGGGTTCACGGCCGGAGTCGGAGGGGCGGTACAGCCTGCCTCCTGCCCCAGGGCGGCCCATGAGCTCGCGCCCTACCCGGCTCTGCCCGCCAGCCCCTGGGACCCCTTGCCTGCAGCCGGCGTCTTCTTCCGGCTGCAGCCCCAGGGCACTTCCCGGGCCGCTCCTCTGGCTTCTGAACGGCCCGGGGGTCCTGGCCGCCTCTGCCTGTGCTCTGCCCGGCTTTCCCAGCCACCCTCCTGGGGTCCTGTGTGGTTCACTACTCAGGGCCAGACCCGTCCTGGTGGTGTCCTAGGCGAGGCCCTGGCAGAGCCCCGGGAGGAAAGGGGATGTGGGTGGGGGCAAGCAGAGGAAGGCAGACCCTGCCACTCTGCCGGGAGCGCCCGGCCAAGGTGGCGGGCTCCCAGCTGAAGGGAGAGCCCCGGGTGTACAGCGGGCACTTCCTGCCAGGCGCAGGGTGTGGTGGCAGAGACCCACGGTGTGCTCACGACGCCAAGGCTTTCAGCGCGGGGTTTCTGAGCTGTCAAGAAAGCGCATCCCGAAGCCCGATGACTCGGCGTGCTGTCCCGGGAAGGCCCGTCTTGGTGCTGGTCTGTCACAGTCCCGCCCGCAGGTGTTTAGTAGCGCTCTGACTCTGGTCCCTTGGAAGCCGACTTTTAAAAACAACCTCTGAGCTCTTAGGCAAGTGTTTATTTTCCCCCGCGCCTCTGGGCCACTGCCGTTTTACCGTCCTTTCTTCCTGGGTTGTAGGTTCATTTTGCTGGCCTGTGACGGGCTCTTCAAGGTCTTTACCCCAGAAGAAGCCGTGAACTTCATCTTGTCCTGCCTCGAGGTGAGACTCACGAGGGTGCTCGCGGTTAGTTCCTAGTAGAAGTCTGAGACCCGTGTACCTCAGGACAGCCCTCACGCTCCTTTTCGATGTGAGCCCAGCCAGGGGAACTCCTGGTCAGCTTGTCTCCCCGCCGGCCCGGTGGGCAGGGGAGCGATGGAGTGCCAAGTGCAGTCCAGTCACCGAGCCACTGTCCTGCTTTCCCGTCGGGTAGGACGAGAAGATCCAGAGCCGGGAAGGAAAGCCCGCCGTGGACGCCCGCTACGAGGCGGCCTGCAACAGGCTTGCCAACAAGGCCGTGCAGCGGGGCTCCGCAGACAACGTCACGGTGATGGTGGTGCGGGTCGGGCGCTGAGGCGCGGCTGGCGCAGCGTCCACCCGGGGCGTCAGTGTGTGCACATTTCTCGTGTTGCGTGCTCCTGTGGGTCTCCCGTGGTTGTAAATAAAGGTTTCTTTCTTTTTTTCCCAGTCTTCTGCGTTCTCTTACTACACTGGGAGCGCCTGGCTACCCTGCAGAGGTGCCATGTTTGCGCTGGCATGTACTCCCGGCTCTTCCTGGCACCAGCAGATGCTGCCAGTTGCTTGCAGCTGCGCTCTGGCCGGGCATCTGTGCCCACTCAGCCCCATGCTGGTGCTGTTGGGGCATGGCATTTTGCAGTGAGGATCTCCAGGGCCCAACTGACGGCACTGGACAGGGCGGGAGCCTCTTCAGACCGTTCCTCCCGAGATCCCAGGAGCCCCTCATGCAGAGTGCCACTTCCCCAGCCAACCGGGTGGTCAGGCTGCTGTGGGGTGTGACTGCCTCTGCCCACAGCGTCTGAATTGGGGGCCCGAGCAGGTAGTCCACACTGGGCTGAGACTCCAGCCACACCTCCCAGAAGCCGCCTGTGGAGATGTATGGGCTGGGCACGCCACACCCTCGCAGGATGGACTGGGGACCCTGCATGCCTCTCCCTGGAGACCCCAAACCTGCCGCTGTCGCTCTGTTTCTCAGTAGAGCAGCCTGTAGGTGCTGCGTAAATGTTTGACTCAGGAGGATGTAAGATGATCAAAACTGGCCTTTTTGGAATATTCCCTGGCCCCTGCCCAACCTGTGTGCACCCGGTCAGTTTTGTTGCTGGAGCTCGGCATCCAGCCCGAGGTAGCTCAGCCACTGTCTCGGGCATCCCTTAGACTCGGGGGCTGCGGGCTTGAGCACAACCGTGATGGTGCTGGCGCTGCCCCTCACCCCCAGAGCAGCAAGGGCCAGGAGTCCATTTCTGTTGAGGACGGACGTGTCGTGGAGGTGAGCCTCGGCACCTGGGAACTAGGCGGTGTGCTTTATTTGTGGACACCAGGTGTCAGTCTGCACACTGGGCTGTGCCGCAGCTCCCTGATCTGGGCAGGGCTTGGCACTGTGGCTTCCCTGGCAAGATTCCCCTACTTTCCTGCTAGTGTCAGGCATCCCAAGGAGCCTGTCTGTGGCCAGAGACTACCTGCCCAGTCCGCCTCCGGAGCCCTCGCTGCCCTCAGCGAGCATGGCTGAAGGATCCGAGGCTGTCTGCAGGCCGGCCTGTGTCCCTGCCCAAGTGTGACTGAGGCAACACGGTGTGGAGCCTCCGTGAAGGCACTGCATAGGAAGCACTGCGGTGACTCAGACGCCAGGAGATGATGCTGGCTTTCTCGGTGGTCAGAGATAACTGCTGGAGATGTCTGCTCCTGCTGGATACAACGCGAGTCGGGGGTGTGGCCACCCCTTATCAGCGCAGGGGAGGCAGGCCCGGGCCAGCCCAGGCTTCCTGGTAGGGTGGGTGCCTGCCCTACTGAGAATCGGCCGGGCCTGTCCAGGAGGCACAGAACTGGCAGCTTCTGATGACGACTGCCCAGGGCCTTGGCCTGGGGCCGGGGCGATGTTTGGTTCTGGAGTGAGGGGGAGGGAGCCGGGCTCCCAGGAGGTAGGGGCCAGCCACTGGGTCTCCTCCCAGGCTAAGCACACTTGCAGACCGCCCTGGCCCTGAGGAAGTTGTGTCATCAGGTCCCTTGCAGCCCACAGGAGGGATGGCAGGGTCTTCTCTTCAGCAAGCAGTGGAGGCCCTGGAGGGAGTTGCTGAGGGTTGTCTCCACCCCTACCCAGGGCCGGTCCTGCACTGTGGGTGAGAAGTGAGGCCGCTTATGCAGGCTGCAACCCTGTCTCCTTACAGGACCTGCTCTCCCCCAGCATTCCATAGACCTGAGTGCGGACAGAACCTGGACGCCAGGCTCACTGTCCTCCACGTCCCCTGTCCAGTGACCGTCTGCCCCCCAAGGCTATTGTGCCAAGGGCCCAGAGAGCCACCCTCAGTGTCGAATTGAATTGAGTGTCTGAGCAGGTGTCCTGAGGCAGGGCGGTGAGAGGCAGGCAGTGCCAGGGAGCCCTGGTTAGGCCAGGGCAGGAGTGGCCGGACCGAGGGACTGGCCCTTGTGGGAAAGGAGCTGAGACTGGTTCTCAGGCTGCCCCAGGCCAGGAGGGAGCTGGCTGCAGCTGCGGATGACGCGTGCTCCCAGGCATGCAACCGTCCAGGCGGCCTTTCCCTTTGGAAAGATAGCACCCTGCAGTTCCTGGTCCGGAGACTGCCAGCTTGCGCATGGTCACCTCCGCAGCCCTGCCACAATGGCATTCTCGGCTGTGCGGGGTTACAGGTGGGCTTCCTCCTGCCGGGGCCACTACCACGCAACACCATGGATGTCATCTGAAGCTCCGCTGTTAGTCCAGGTAGAGAAGAGGTCGGGGGGGCCACTCTCACACCCCCAGGAGGACAGCACTGAAGTGGGAGCCGCTGCGCACCATGAGAGAGGAGCCACTTGCGTTGTCCAGGAAGACTGAGGTGTACTGTCCGGACTGTGGGGAAGGGCACTGTCAAGGGCAGGCCTGGGGCGGATGTACCCCCGAGGCCTGCTGGCCACACCTGCGGTAGAAGGGCCCGGCTGCAGAGCTGGTGGTCTGCTCATGCTTGCAGCGCAAGGCGTAGAGGCCATGACCTCACACCCAGACCTTTGACTCCTAGCACCTGATCTGCGTGCCCTACAGCCCGCGTGCATGTGAGTAGCCCCTGCTCAGCCAGAGCGAGCTCTGCTGCAGGGCCTCCCTGAGTGCCCGAGATGCTCT
Source organism: Tupaia tana (assembly GCA_026018925.1). Taxonomy (NCBI): domain Eukaryota; kingdom Metazoa; phylum Chordata; class Mammalia; order Scandentia; family Tupaiidae; genus Tupaia; species Tupaia tana. Next base: position 3,318,221 of record JAKSZU010000001.1, read on the forward strand.
CCTCTGTGACCCTGACCACGGCCACCTGGCAGCCATCTGTGAGGCCAGACAGGCCTGGCTGCCCAAGTGTGGCCCAGGCTCCAGGTCTGGGGGACCCCCGGGACCCTCAGGCCTCGTCAGGATCTGCTAGTTGCTAAGAGCCAGGTGCAGCGTGAGCACTCCCCCGGCCCGCTGCGCCGGCCCCAGCCCAGACCGCGGAGGCCTTTGAGCAAGCCCAGCTTCGCGTCCTCACTGCACGAGCGAAAGCTTACTTTCGGAGTTAAGCATGTAGTTTTTCAGCCAAAATCCGAACTTCTTGGAATATCAGAGATCTTTGACAGAAAGACTCCACTCATGGAGCTGCTTTTCATACCTACAGATCTTTGTTGTAGCTGCAAGTTGAGTTTTGGGCCTAAGAATGCACTACACTTTCGAAGCCCTGCAGGGGCATCCCGAGGTACCTACCTGAAAGCACTGAGCACAGCTCACTCTGCCCTTCTGAGTCAGTCTCCCCCTCGCATCGTTTCCCTACTACGCGCCCAGTGCCCACAGCGCAGGAAAGCTGGGAGCTATGCCTGCGGCTTCTGCCGCTTATGGACCCTGGGCAGAGCACTGTCCCCCCTTCCCTCCCTCCACCGGGTCCCACACGGGGGCCATGTCTGCAGGCCCCTGGGGAGCACTGCCGTTATCGCGCGAGGCTCGGAAGTCGGACGTTGGGGGACGGCACCCTCGAGGAGGGGGTAGGGAGTGATCACGGCGGGAAGCTCCTGGGTCTGGGCTGTGAGGGTGCCGGGCACCCACCAGTACCCCTCCCCGCTGAGTGCCCTATGCCCGCACCCAGGTGATGCCTCCGTGCCTGGGCCTGTGCCACGCACCTGCAGATACAGGACGCCATTTACCGAGATGGTGAAGAGCTCGCTGCTGCTCTCCAGGCCTGTCACAGCCTCAAGGGAGCTGTGGCCAAGACAGGAAGGTCAGCCTGCCCTGCAGGCCCAACTGCACACTGCTCCCAGCCCAGCGACTGCCACCCTGCCCGGGCTGCCCTCTGGAGGGGGTGTCTGAGCTGTTTCCAAGAGTAAGAAAGCTGAGGTTGGGGCCAGGCAAGGGGCAGCAAAGGCCTAGCTGTAGTGACCAGGACGCTGGCTGGTGCACTGCGGTGACATGGGAGCTGGTCCAGGCCAAGCAGCTGTGGGCTTCCCGCCCTGCATGCCTTCCCCAGCTCTGGGTGAGCCTGCTGGGTGCCTGGGCCCATGACCCGGAAGGGGTCCACAGTTCTGCCCTCACCCACCCAGGGTGCAGGGAGCCCCAGGCCTGACCATGGGACGGTGCTGCTCTGGTGAGCCAAGGCCTCCAGCCACACTGGCCGGGCTTTCAGCCGCCAGCTGTGGCCTCCCTGGTGCTGGTGCTGGTGCTGGTGGTGGGGCAGCTCGGGAGAAGTGGGGGAGTGTGGGGAGCAGCGCAGAGGACGTCCTTTGCCCCTGGGCCCTGAAGGGGAGGCCTGGTGGGGCAGGCTCAGGGTCGCTCAGGCCAAGACGGCCGTGGCAGCCGAGATGGAAGATGGAGGAAGCCGGGCGCGGGGAGTTTGGGAGCGGGGACAGCCGGGCTGGGTCCTGGCAGGCGGGCCCACTCACACGTGGCGCTGGCACTGGGACTGGATGCAGACGAGCAGGCGCAGCTGGTCCCGGGGGCGCGGGCCCCGCCTCGGGGGCTCCCGGAGCGCTGCGAGAGGGCGGCGAGGTCAGCGCGGGCAGGGCGGGGGGCGGCAGCGGGCGACCCCGGGCCCCGGGCCTCACCCACGTGCAGCGTGGCGGTGAGCGCGTAGAAGCCGGCCACGGGCGCCGTGTACTGGCCGCTGGTCAGGTTCAGGCCTGGGCCGCGGCGGAAGGCGCCCTCGGCGTCGGGCTGCGGAGCACACGGAGGTCACCCCGGGCCTGCGCGGCTCGCCCCCGCCCGCGCCCCGGACCTACCAGGTAGTAGCCGCCGAGCTCGTGCAGCGCGCGCCGCTCCACCGACGCGTCCCGGCGCAGGCGGCAGTGGAAGGCCGCCTCCACGCGCGGCGCCCGCAGGCTTGGGGCCACCGGCGCGGCCAGCAGCGCCAGCACGGCCCCTGCCTCCTCGTCGTTGTCCCCGGCGGGGCCGCGCGTGCAGGGCTCCGGCTCCGCGCCCTCGCGCTGCCGCACCGCGCCTGACACAGAGCGACCTGTGGCCGGGCGCCGGGACCTCCCGCCCCGCCCCAGTCCCAGACTAGGGGCATAAATGGAGAGGGCAGCCGTGCAGGCGGGCCAGGCAGCGCACTCCGTCCTTGGCCTGCAGGGTCTGGAGAAACTTCCCTCCTGGTCCCGAGCTGTCCCTGCTCCCTGCAGGCCTTGGCTCCCGGGGCTCAGGCATGTCCACCCTCACCTCTACCCTGCCTCCTTCCTGAGAGTGGCCTGGGTGAGTGACCACTGCCCCTGTGCTGGAAGTGGGCGGGGCCCCCGGCTGCCGAATAAATGACCAGACCAGCACCTCCGAACTGGAGGAGAAAGGGCTTCTCAGTAGTTCAAAACAAAATCCTGTCACAGATGCTCCTGGGCCAGGAGCTGGCCTCTGCCCACTGCGCGCGGTGGGCACGGCAGCTCTGCCCTCTCTGCAGCCTCCAGCACCGCCCCCCCCCCCAGGTGTGACTGGGCACTGGCTGGTTCTGTCCTGTGCTCCCCTGGGCCCAAGGCCAGCTGCCAACTCGGGTCTCCCAAGGGGGTAGCCACATGTCCCTGGCCACATCAACTTTAAGCCTTCTCATCAGCCCCTCCCACCCGGCCCCAAGCGTGGACAGAGCAGGTGCTGCTGCCTCCTCGGGGTGCCTCCGGGCCTACCCTCACCAGCGCGTGTGCTGGGGTGGACACGCCTACCTTTCAGCAGCAGCTGGAAGCCCTTGAGCAGTGCCTCGGGTGGGGTGATGGGGCCTGGGGGGCCCTGGGGTCCTGGAGGCCCAGGGGGTCCTGGCAGGGGCTAAAAGGGATTCTTGTCAGTGAGGGTGCCAGAGGAGGCAGTGGGCGTGGCATCCCCTCTGCAAGCAAAAGGTAGGCAAGGGGGCCCCCGGCGGGTTCTGGCCTCCAAGGAAGAGGCTGGCCCCCAGCCTCAAACCTGCAGTCTCCCCAAGAAGTGAGTGCGAGGACCAGAGTGTGTTGGGGTGTGGGGCCCTGGGGTAGGCTTGGGCAGGGGAGAGCTCTGACGGCGGGAGCAGGGGGCTGGGTTTCCTGCAGGGAGGGAGATTCCGGGCTGCTTTGGGGACTCGTGCCTCTGCTGGCACTGGCCGGAGTCAGCTGGCATCAGCAGCAGGTCCCCATGGTGCCGGCTCTGCCTGGGAGCAACCAGCAGGGCTGGGTCTGCACCCCACATGGAAGCACAGGGCAGACGCGGTGGCTCAGAGGGCGGTGGGTAGGGGGCCCACCCTCGGGCTGGCGTTCCGTGGTTGGGCCAGGTCTGAGGTGGGCGGGGCCAGAAGCCCCACACCCTTCCCTGCAGGCCGTCTTTGGGGCTCAGGGAAAGTCACCGTGGGGACCAGGTGCCAGCACGGGCCCAAGGCTGAGTGGGAGTGGGACCACAGCAGCTGCAGGGCTTCATGCCCTCCACCCACCCGGAGCTCGACTACTGTACCCCCCAGCAGCCACAGCGCCCCGCCCTGGCTGGGGCCCACCCGGCGTGTGCCCTGGTCTGGCAGGGGCCCACTTCACCTGTACCCTCCTGGCCTTGCCCCTGCTCCGCCTCTTGCTGTTGACACCCTTGTCACTTTGCCTGACAAAAAGCATCCAGGCCTCTCGGGGGTCAATGCTGAGCGCTTGCTTGCCCGTGGTCTCCTGGAAAACAGCGGCCGGGTGGGTTGGCTCGCCGCCCCTAGAGCCCGTCCGTCAGGCAGTGGCACAGGGACGGCCCTCAGCACCCCAAGTCCTGGCCCCTGTCTCCTCCAAGGCCCCACCCCCGGACCAGGCCACACCAGGCAGGGACTGCAGACCCAGGGTGCTGGTGGAGGGAGGCGGGCTCAGAAGCTGGAGGGCCATCGGGCTGAGCCGGGGGGACTGCTGAGCCTCTGGCCTGCAGGTGCGTGGGGGGAGGTGACAGCTTGCTGGGGATCTCACGGGACGCTGTGGTGAAGATGGAAGCCTCAAGGTGCCCAGGTCCTCTGTCCCCACTCAATGTGTCCCCACGTCTGGTCGTTCCCACGGACACCAGGTCTCATGGTGCCCTCTGTGGGAACACGGCCCAGGCTTCTGCATGCCAGGAAGATGGGTGAACCAAGCTGACCCCCCAGCTGGCCTGGTGGCCTGTGGGTGGACTCAGACCCTAGGTGGGTTAGGGGCTGGAACTTGCCCCTGTCGGCCAGGGCCAGGAGATGGGCCTGCAGCGGTGACAGCGGGCGGGTGCTTGGGGGGCACCTGCCAGTGGCTCTCCATGAAGGCTGGTGGAAAGGAGCCTGAGGGCCTCTGTGACACCATGGCCCACCCCAGCTGGAAGCACCAATCCCCGCTCTGCCTTCTGGTGACCATCCCAGCACCCCCCAGGCCATGGGCCTGCTGTCTGCAAGGCTAGGGGCTGCCCTCAGCACGTGGGGAGTGGCTCCTCCCAGTGGAGGACTCTGGAAGGCCCCCCACTCCTCTCCTGCAGTGTCGTCTTGGTCATCGTGGTTCCAAGAGCCATGGCCTGACAGAGGCCTGCCCAGCCGTCTCCTGGCCCTCCGGAGCAGCCCTCACCCCGCCTGGAGCAGCCCAGGGCCTCTGCTCCCCGTGGCCTCCACCCGCCGCCCTCAGCTCAGCCTCTCCACCGCGGAGAAGGCGCAGGGCAGAGCCACGACCCTGCCCGTCACTTGGGAAAAGCCGGCCACCTACCCTGGGCCCCCCAGCACACACCGGCCGCACCAGCTAGACTGGTGTCGGATGGCTCACACGGACAGGTGCTCCCAGTTCCCTGAGGACTCCTTCCCGTTAGCAGAATTAGGCTTCGAAGGCATATCCTACCCAGACCGGGGCTGCCTTTCGCAGCGACCTTGGGGCGGCGTCTACACCACCGGAGCAGAGATGGTTCACCCCGGTCCCGCCCCAAAGCAAGCGCCCTCCCGCTTCGGGGACAGGGGCCTCGGCGGGGCGCGGCCTCCGGCGGCCTTGGCGTCTTACCGGCGGGCGGGCGGCCGGCCAGGCGCGGCTCTCCCCGGGGCCCGCGGGCAGCTCGTTCCCGGGCGGCTCCTCGCGGGTGCGGCTCCCCGAGGACGCGCCGGGCTCCGGGGAGTCGAGCCCCGCGGCTGCAGCCAGCAGGCCCGCGTAGACCAGCAGCAGGCGGGCTCCGGCGGGGCGGCGGGCCGGGGCCATGCGGGCGGCAGGTCCGTCGCGGCTCGGGGCGCGGCGTCTCGGGACTCCGGGATCCCGGCCTTATAACGCGCTCGAATCCCCCGCCTCGCACGGAGCTGCGTGTCCCTCCCGGCGCCCCCGCCCGGCTCTCGCGCGCGCTGCAGGGGAGGGCGGGGGGCACCCAGTTCCCAGCGGCCTGAGCGCCCCCTTCTGTCCAACCCTGGTTCCGGGTCCCTCCCTGCTGCTGCTTGGGAAAGAAGGGCACCCCACCTCCCTGTCCTGGGGCAACCCTTCTTCCTCTCGGTCCCTCCTGCCAGTCCTCTGGGGGTGGAGGATCCCCAAGAGCCCCCCTTTTCCTGGCGGTGCCCGGGAGGTCCAGACCTTCACAGCGCAGGCCCAGCACTTCAGAGCAGGAAACCCCGAGTGCCTCCACCGTGCCCCTTTCCAGGTGGGACCCTTCCCTTCTAGGGCACTGTCTCTGTGGTGGGGGCACCACGGTGCAGGACGCCGCGATCGTCCCCAGACAGGGAAGGGCTCCTGCACAGCCCGAGGGGACACCGATGAGCCTGCAGGGCACTGAGGGGGCCCCTCGGGTGCCCTAGTGGGCATGGACTGGGGATACCCACCAGGCACCCCAGACCTGGCGGTGGAGGAGTGACATCCTTGCCGTCCCCCCCTGCCGGGCTGCTTCCTCTCCTGACGCCCGCCACCTGGCAGTCCTGTTGTAAGTCACCAGGAGACAGCTCGTGGGGCCTGGGAGCCCCGCCCCAGGTGCCTGTGCCCAGGGTTCGCAGCGGGCTTGCTGAAGAGCGAGAGAAGGCACTGCTGGCACCGGCCTCCCCGGTCTGCGGCCGCACCGCCCCCGATGGCGCTCACTCTGAGGGGCACTGGTTGTGGGGAGACGGCCTTGGGCCTGTGCAGTTCACCGTGGCACCAGCAGGTGAAAGGGAGAGCCAGAATCCGCCTGCGCCATGGGACCAGCAGTTGGCATAATGGCCATGTCGCTGGACTCCCACATAGTCGACCACGGTTCGCGTCCCAGACCCGGTGGCTTAAAACTCACGCTGGGCGCATATGTGTGCGTGCCCAAGATCCCAAGAGGAGAATGGAGAAGGGATTGCGGCATGGCCATCCTCCCTGGGGGGTGATTTCTCGCTTTCTATCTCTCTGTCTCTGTCTGTCTGGCGAGCGCACACGCCCTATAGCAAAAACCTCTCCAAAAAAAGAAAAAAAAAAAAAAAAAAGAATCAGCCTGCGCCTCTCCCCAGGGTCAGTGCTCAGACCCTAGCTGGCCATCGCCACCCGCCTCAGCCCCTCTCCTGGTCAGCGTGGCGCGTCTTCTCAGTTCGATGGGCGTGGCCTCTTTCCCCGCACGGTGTGGGTGCTGGTGGAGTTGGGGGGTTGCTGGCTGCAGAGGCGAGTAACCCAGACCCTCCATGGATGCTGTCTTTTGATGGCACATCAAGACCACCAGAGACATTCTGCCTTTGAAGGTTGGCAAACAAAAACTTTTTTTTTTTTTTTTTTTTTGGAGAGGTTTTTGCTATAGGGCGCGTGCGCTCGCCAGACAGACAGAGAGAGACAGAGAGACAGAAAGCGAGAAATCACCCCCCAGGGGGGATGGTCACGCCGCAATCCCTTCTCCTCCATTCTCCTCTCGGGATCTTGGGCACGCACGCACACGCGCCCGGCGTGAGTTCAAGCCACTGGGTCCGGGACTTGAACCGCAGTCGACTACGTGGGAGTCCAGCGACATAGCCATTACGCTAACTGCTGGTCCCCACAAAAACTATTTTTTAAACTTACCAATGGAATGAAAAAAATTTGTACAGAAACGTTAGGTCAGAACACACTTGAGAAGTACGGGGCAAGGAAATCCGTGTCAGCAGAGTCCGCAAACTCAGCAGTCTGAGGGGCCTGCTGTAAAGCCCCCGGTGCAGGACGGGCTGGTGGTGGCCCGGCAGTAGGCCCAGGGTGGCGTTCGGAGGCCCCAGCGTTCCCTGGGTGCGTGGCTGCCACGAGCCGGCCGGCTGAGCCTGGGGGTGGCTGCAAAGCTAAGACCCTGTCGGGGTGCCGTCTGTTTTGTTCGCTCTCTGTCTCTCTTCCCGAAGAGCTGAACGTACACAAATACAATCATGGCTTCCTCCTGTGCGCGCTCCTTCTCACCCCGCTGGCACAGCTGCGAAGACCCCTGGGAACCCCACCACCTAGACCCCTGGGGACCCCACCGCCCAGACCTGTGCCTGGCCTGCGGGCACTGCTGGTCCAGGGCGCACGTGGCAGTGCTCGTTACGTCTTTGTCCGGTCTCCCTCATTCAGGGGGGCCCGGTGACCCCAGGACTCTGGCCGGGGGGCTCTGTGCTGAGCCCGCAGTCTGCTGTGGGAGGGCCCTGCTCCCGGGGGCGTGGCTCGGGAAGGGCCATCCCACTTGCGGGAAAGAACACCCACAGCCAGATCTCCCTGGATCTTCTCAGACCCTGCTGGTCAGCCCAGAGAGGGGGCGGCTCACCCAGGGACACACAGCCCTGGGCCAGAGGCAGCCCTGGCCCTCTCTTTGCACCAGAGGTCTCGCCCACTGGGGCTTCCCTATCCTACTCGGTGTGGAAGGAGAGCCCGTGGTGAATTTGGAGGGCACTGGGAACACAGCCCTGCCCATTCCTTCCAAGGAACAGGTACCCCGTGGGTGCGGGACTCCTGACAGGGATGCTGGCTAGGGCTGTGCCTCATGGGATGTCGTTTGGCCTCACCTGGGCCCTGAGACAATGAGGCTCAGCCTGTCACCCTTGGCAACATCGGGAAGGGCAGGGGTGAGGGACCTGAGTTGGAAACATGACCCTGTGACCTCCTCCCACAGCCATGGGGGCCTGGGCCGCGCCAGGCCGGCTGGGGGCCAGGAGTCGTCCTGTGAGCAGCGGCTCTCTTCCCAGCAGCAAGCATGCACAGTGATGTCACAGTCCTGCTGCAGGGCCCAAATCGCATTGGTTCCGGGCCTGCTGCTGCCCGTCACACTCTCCTGGGGAGATGCACAGCCTGGCCCGGGGACAGGGCAGAGGGATGGGCCCACAGGTGGGGTCTCCTGTGTGTGTTGGGGGTCACGTTTCAAAATATTTTTCATCCAGGTGGGGCGGGGGTAGAGGAGCACCAGAAAGGGTCCCCGTGGCAACAGGTGTGGCGTCTGCGGGACCAGCCCTGGCTTAGTGGGGTGACGTACGCCTGTGTGTGGGGGGAATGACTGTCGTGTGGACGTCCTGAGTGAGTGGCCCCAGAACGGAGGCCGGGCAGAGCAGGAGGTCGCCTCCCCCACGCGCCTCCATGCCTGGCTGAAATCTAACCGTCATTCTTGGGCCCTCATGTCACGCCTGGGCCCCGATGCAGTCGAGCTGTTCCCGCGGCCCTCCTTCCTCCGAGGGACAGACCTTGCTGATGAGGTCATGGGAATAAAAGCTCCCTTTGCCCCCAAAGCAGGAGGCCGAGTCAGCTTGCTGTGTGGCCTCCGATGACAGGCAGGCCGCCTCTGCTGACTCCGGGCCTGCCAGCGCTCGACGCCATCTGATTCTCAAATCACAGGGCTGCCCCATGGCACAGGTGAGGGACCCGAGGCTCAAGTTTTGGCACTCCAAGGTCGTGGGGCCACCAAACAAAACCATGTCCAGGCCTAGCCCCACAACCCGAGGCCGCATCAGGCACCGAGGAGCCTGCAGATCCCCAGTCCATGAGCACTTGCTCAGTCCCGCGGCTGCAGGCGGGCGCCGCGTGTGGGACTGCCGGTCTGTGAAGCACAGCTCCACGCGGCAAGCTCTTCCTCACTTTTTTTTTTTTTTTGGCACTGTAGGTCACGTGCACTCACCAAACGAAGACGAGGGAGAGAGGGAGAGAGAAATCACCTCGAGAGGGAAGGCCATGCTGCAATCCCTGTTCCATTCTCCTCTCGGGATTTTGGGCATGCACGCACACACACCCGTTGTGAGTTTTAAGCCAACAGGTCCGGGACTCAAACAGTGGTCGACTGCGTGGGAGTCCAGCGATGGTAACCATTCCACCCTCTGCTGGTCCCCAAGAACCACGTTCTTAAATGTAGTTGTTTTTTTTTTCTTTTTAAGAGTTTTTTTTTTTTTTGCTATAGGGCGCATGCTCACCAGAAAGAGAGAGACAGAAAGTGAGAAATCACCTCCCCAAGGGGGATGGCCACGCCTTCTCCTCTATTCTCCTCTCAGAATCTTGGGCATGCACACGCGCCCAGCATGAGTTTAAGGACTCGAATTGGGGTCAACTGCATGGGAGTCCAGCGACATAGCCATTACGCTAACTGCTGGTCCCGTTAAATGTAGTTGTGACAGATAGCCCAGCCCCCGACCCTGGAAACCTGGGGCAGGCTGTGTGAGACCATGCTGGCTCCGGGGAGGCCTGCTCCCAGCAGGAGCTATGCCCCAGGAGGGGTCTTGTCACAGTCCACTTCCTCCTTCAGCCAGCCCACTGCGTGCCTGGCCACCAGGGCGGACGTCAGAGGACACAGCCTGGAGGGCACCGGCCTGCCCTGCCCCCGTGGCGCCTGTACCCACCTCTCTTCCCAAGTCACTGGCACGTTCTAGGTCGATGCTACACTTGCTGCCAGGTCACCCGCTGATGGACCAACCGGAGCAGTGGTCTAAGTGGACCTCGGGGAACTTCCGGTTGAGCAGCCCACTTAATTACACTGATGTGGAAATGCCAAGAGCCAGCTTCAGCAGCCGCGGCCCCTGCCCGGCAGTGCTCAGCTGGGGTCTATGGGAGATTTGGGAACCAGGTCCGGCGGAGGTGTCTAGAAAGATCTCAGGCGTTGGCTCACGTGGGGACCAGAGGGTGCCGGGCCTGTGTTCACCGAAGCCTGGGGTCTGCCGAGGGCATCTCAGTTCACCCAGCATCCACCGTGGGAAGACCACACATCCCTGGACGTGAGCACCTGGGGCCGGGAGGGGGGTTCTCCCCTGCCCTCTGTGGGGTTGACAGTTTAGGGGCTTTTGCATGTTTCAAGGCTGTTCATCCCCGTCTAGGGCCCTTATTCTCCCGGAAGCTTTGGAGGAGTCCACCTTTCCCCGGGACGTTGGTCGCGGAGGGTGCCCGGGGCTGGCCCGTGGAGCCTGTGTGACGCAGCATGGGTGTCTAGCTGAGACTCGAAGGTGGTGCGTGCGCTGCTGGGATGTGTGCTGGCCCCGGCGCCCTGCCCCCCACGTGCTCTGCCCACAGGGCGGCGGCCGGTGTCAACAGCCTCTCCTCTGGACGCTTGTTGGCGTTGGTCAGTGGGAGGCACTGGCGGGAGACTGGGAAGAGGGTGAGGGTGGGGTGTCTGTTCCACCACTCCCTTCCCAGTGGGTCCCGGGTGACAGTGGCTTCGTCTGCCTTGCCCCGGCTCAGTCCCTTGGTGGTCCTCCCGCCCTCTCTGGGGACCTGCATGGGGCCTTCTCTTGCCCTCGGGCAGTGGGTGGGGTCTCCCTGCTGTTGCCTGTCCTGGCGACCCTCTCCAGCCGCCGTTGGCTGGACCCTCCAACCTTCCCTAGCTTGGAGATGGCCAGTCGGAGAGATCGCCCCCTCTCCTGGGACCCTGAGGGTACACATGCTCCCTGAATAAAGACCAGGCTGGCAGAAGAGGCTTTGGCTCCGCAAAACCACGGGCCAGGCCCTGCAGAGGCGTGTGCACCCCGCCCCACCCCCACTCCCACGAGGGTGTGCAGGAGCAGAGAGCAGGTTCCACGCCGCCCTCTCAGCTGCCCATTTAGCTGCCCGTCTGCTGCTCCCACGACGGTCTAGAGAACCCTCAGGAGCTGTGAGACAGCCCCTCGCCTCTTTCCCTCCAGCCCGCCGCCCTAGGCTTCCCTGGGTGCCCGCTCTGGACGCACGCTCCCAGGGACTGCTCTGCCCAGGCCCTCGGGGATGGACTCCATTCCCCCTCGAGACGGGAGCAAAGAGGGTACCCCCAGCCTCCAAGTAGGAGGGACCCAGGGTTCCTTCCTCAGGACCCAGGGCTGTTCTAGGTGGCGAAGATGGGGCCCACGGGCTGGCTCCGGAGGAGAAGCGCAGATCCTGAGCCATCCAGGCCCCTGTGGACTGGTGCCAGCGCCTGCGCCAGGCTGCTGTCATCTGCTGGCCTGCAGCCCCGTGTCCCTGGATGAGCCTGATGGAGGCAGGCCGCACCCCTAGTGAGAGTCCCCATATGGGAAGGCGGCCCAAGGCTGAGCCGGCCCTGCACAGGCCTCCGGTCAGACCTGGGGGCCCTGTGCCACACCAACAGCCCTCATGGCGCCACATCGCGTGCTGGCAGGAGAGCCCGTTGCCCCCCCCCCCCCGCCCCCAGGAGGATGCTGGGAGCCAGCTATCAACACCCAAGAACCATCCAGACTCCTGCTGCCCCAGGGGAGCTCCATTCCCTGGAAGAGCCTTCATTCTCATGCAAGTCACTCCATGAGACAGACCCACCTTAGCACTCTCCGGGCACCTTACCCCTTACCGGAGGCTCTCCCTCCCTGCCCCTGCCCTCCTCCTTCCTGCCTGGTGCCTCCATGGGCAGGGCTACCCTCCAGGTGGGAGGGGTGGTGTAGGAGTGGCTGGGGCCTCTGTTGTCCCCAGAAGCAGATTTGAAAACAAGGTCCCAACATGCAGAGGTGTGGTGGGAGAGCCCAGAGCCCTCTGAGGTGGCCTCTGTGAGGGGACACAGAGCCCAGGGCCCAGAGTGGGGAAGTTGCAGCCACGGTCACATGGCTGAGCTCAGGGCCCTCCTCCTCACAGGCCACCGCGGGCTCCCCTGCACCTGGCAGCGGCTCCAAAAGCCATAGGAGCCGCAGGGTGACACTAGGGCTGCCCGTGAGTTCTGAGGGTGCCGTCCGGCCCCATGCAGGGCAGCAGAGCTCTGCATTCCACGGGGACAGAGCGGGCCCTTGTCACTGTCAGCTCAGAGCCGGGCTGGTGGCTCTGAAGACCGACGTGTGTCCTCCAGCTGTACCGTCCGATGTCCCCTGTGGCCCGGCTGAGGCTGAGGGCGACAGCTCCAAGTGGCACGGGGCGCCAAGGACTCAGGGCTCCTGGGCGGGGCCGAAGGGCCGCGTCCACTTGGAGACGTCCAGGAAGATGGAGGAGGCCCCGTGGTAGAGCCAGAGGCGGGGGAGGGCGCCGTGGCGCGTCCAGGCGTCCTGCACAGTGTCATAGGCCTCCATCTCCACGTGGTAGTCGCCGTCCATGCCCTGCCAGCGGCCGCCCGTCACGTAGAGCGTGTCACCCAGCGGCACCAGCGCACCGTTCTCATGCAGGCTGTGCTGGGACTGCACCTGTGGGCAGTGGGAGTGGGTGGCCAGGGCGGGGCAGCAGAGGGCGGCCAGGGCTCCCCGGGGTGTGCACGCCATGCCCTGCGGCCTCCTTCGACTGTCCCTGTCCAGCAGGCCGTCGCCCTCTGTGCTGCCTAGGACGGCCTTTCCAGCCTCCGGGATCCGAGGGCGCAGAGGCACCCAGGCCTGAGCGCCAGCTGCTCCCAGCAGTGCCTGGGCTGAGCCTCGGCGTCACTCAGCACAGACGGGGCGGCTCAGCACCCACAGACACTGGGGAGGGCTGAGCCCCTGAGAGGTTCCTGGAGCCACCCTGAGCCTGTGCTGTGGAGAGGGGTGCAGGAGCAGCTTCCAGAGGCCAGAGAGAGGTGTGGCACTGGTGGGAAGGCCAGGGTCTGGCTGTGGCTTCCACGTCAAGATGGTTTGGGGTGGCTGGCCCAGGCCCAGGGAGGAGGGCAAAGGCGCCTGCACTGCTGGGACCAGGCCCAGAACGGTGGCATGGGCATGGGAGAGGCCTGCCGTGGCCAGATGGGAGGGCCCCAGAAGGAGCCAGCGTGGCAGGGCCCACCCTGCACCTGTCACACGCTGTAACAGGGCCTCGGGTCCCACTGACGCCAGGGGGCAGCTGAGGGCAGCAGGGTTGCAGAGGCCCTGCTGTCATGGCCGACTGGGACAGCCTCCAGGGGCTGAGGATCTTGGCAGATGGGCATGCCAGAGCTGAGACCCACAGGGCCTCCTGGGCACCGTCCCTCCTCCTCCAGGGAGGCTGCCCAGAGAGCAAGGAGAGGCCTGGGCTGGGTGCTCTCAGGCTGCTGTCTGGACACAGCCATCTCCCACCTTCCCCTGGGGCCTGTGGCCAGGAGGAGCATAGGGGACGGCACGGGGGGAGGGGGCCAGCTGCTCCCACTACACCCACAGCTGGGCCCCTCCGGGGTGGGAGGCTCACCCCTTCTTGGTCAACACAAGGTGTTCCTTTTAGTCCCCGCTGTCCCTGTAGCACGGGCAGCTGAGCTCAGTCCCCCCACAGAAGGACAGACCACCCCCTCCAGGAAGACAGGGTGCAGGGGCGGAGCAAGGGGTGGTGAGCAGCAGCCCCTGGCCCCACTCCTGCCATAGTCGCCTCGCCCATCCTCATGGGGCTTGGGCCGGGCACAGCTGTCGCCCCATTTTCCGGGAGAAGTTGGAGGCCTTTCCCTTGTTGTTGGCCTCTGCGGGCAGCACCCCACTCCCAAACCTCAGCCTCCCGCCTGCTGGGTCCCAGGCGCTGTCCCTGTGGAGGGGCTCGGGGGCTCACCTTCTGCCACAGGTTGGCCCCGGGGTCGTACACGTAGACCTTCTTGGTGTTGTCGCCGATGAGGTAGAGCGCCCCATGCAGCGCAGCGCAGCGCGGGGACGACAGGTACTTGGGCAGGAAGGGCGAGGCCACCACGCTCCAGGCATCTGCAGGGAACAGGGCCGCCCTCCAGGGAAGGTGCTGAGAGACCCCACTCAGGGACGCAGGGCAAAATACTGCTCCCGGCCTCGGCCCCCTGGCCTATAAAATGGGGGGCATGTCCTGGGGTGTGGTGGGACCCCGCAGGTCTAGGGGCTGAGTCCACGCCTGTCTCATAAAGCTGGTGGAGGCATGGGGGTCCCCCCAGAACCTCATCCTCAGGAGGGAGCTTTGATCTGGTTGCCCCTCCCCTGCAGCCTGCCTGGGACTGTGGGGAGCCGCAGGGGCTCTGCCCCCAAATCCCAAGCCTGGGAACGAGGTGGCCCGCCTGGACTCTGGGCCCTGTCTGTCTCTCACACACTCACACTGCGGGAGGGCCCTGTCCTCTCCACTGTCCAGAGGACAAACCAGGGTCAGAGACCAGACTGGGAGGGCCGCTGAGGCTGGGAGGGTCACGAGGCCTGGAGGGCCACTGAGGCTGGGAGCCACGCTAAGGCTCAGAGCCCCCCGGAGTGCAGGCCCGCAGCTCTAGCCGCCTGGGCTGTGGGGGCTGGGCAGGAGTCATTGCTCCTGGCCCACGGGCCGGTTTCAGGGCCTGGCGGCTGGGCAGCTCTCAGGAGGGCTTGGGGCTGGGCACCCCTGCCACTGGTGCCCTTGTCCCCCGAGCCCTCAGGCCCCAGCCTTGCCCGGCTGTCCCACCCACTTGGACAGGACTGTGGCCTTCGTAAGAGCCTGCGCTATCCACTTTTGTCTCAGTAGCCCCACCTTCACTGTGACGGGATTGCAACCCTGCGGAGGGTCCTGGGTCACTTGTGCCCTGTTCCCGGGCTACGACCAACCTGGCATACTGCCCATCTGTGACGGGGTCGTAGCACTGTGGGGAGGGATGGGTGGCCCCAGTCCCCATGGCCTACCTGTGACAGGGCTGTAGCACTGTGGGGAGGGACGGGTGACCAATCTGTGACTAGTCTGTAGCCCTGTCCCCGTGTCCCACCTGTGACGGGGCTGTAGCACTGTGGGGGACAGGTGGCCCACCTGTGACGGGGCTGTAGCACTGTGGGGGACAGGTGGCCCACCTGTGACGGGGCTGTAGCACTGTGGGGGACAGGTGGCCCACCTGTGACGGGGCTGTAGCACTGTGGGGGACAGGTGGCCCACCTGTGACGGGGCTGTAGCACTGTGGGGGACAGGTGGCCCACCTGTGACGGGGCTGTAGCACTGTGGGGGACAGGTGGCCCACCTGTGACGGGGCTGTAGCACTGTGGGGGACAGGTGGCCCACCTGTGACGGGGCTGTAGCACTGTGGGGGACAGGTGGCCCACCTGTGACGGGGCTGTAGCACTGTGGGGGACAGGTGGCCGACCTGTGACGGGGCTGTAGCACTGAGGGGGACAGGTGGCCCACCTGTGACGGGGCTGTAGCACTGAGGGGGACAGGTGGCCCACCTGTGACGGGGCTGTAGCACTGAGGGGGACAGGTGGCCCACCTGTGACGGGGCTGTAGCACTGTGGGGGACAGGTGACCCACCTGTGACGGGGCTGTAGCACTGTGGGGTGTGGGGGACAGGTGGCCCACCTGTGACGGGGCTGTAGCACTGTGGGGGACAGGTGGCCCACCTGTGACGGGGCTGTAGCACTGCAGGGCCAGCGCGTTGTACTTGCAGGCACTGGAGCCCACCAGGTAGAGGCGGCGGCGGCAGGCAGCGGCCGAGAAGTTGCTGACGTACTTGGGCGCGGGGCTGCCGGCCGTCCAGCTGTCGGTGTAGGGGTCGTAGCTCTCCACCTCCACCACATCCTGCGTGGTGCCTGCGGACAGGGGCGGGGTCTCGGGGGAGTGAGGGCTGCAGGGGCCAGGGGCCAGGGGCGGGTCTGGGAAGTCGGGTCCTGGGCGCAGTGAAGCA
The DNA here is from genome assembly GCA_026018925.1 of Tupaia tana. NCBI lineage: Eukaryota > Metazoa > Chordata > Mammalia > Scandentia > Tupaiidae > Tupaia > Tupaia tana. The sequence continues at coordinate 3,334,139 of JAKSZU010000001.1, forward strand.
GCGGGACGCCCTGGCTGCCCCAGGAGATAGGGATGGAGGGTGCCTGGCTCCGAGAGCCAGGCGCCCTCCCCATGTCACAGATGAGGGCTGAGGCTCCCAGCAGAGCCGTCCCACTGGGAGCTGGCTGGGGGCCTTGGACCTGGGACGCCCGCTGGCTTTCGGGGAGGCACCCTCAATTTCCATGAGCAGCTGGGGCCTGTCCCAGGCCTGGCGCATGGTAGGAGTCCTGCCCTGGGGGCTGAGGACCGGAACGGGAGCAGGTGGAAGAGGTCCCCGGAGTGGTAGGGGGTCCCCACAGTCCCAGACATTATCTGGATGTGACAATGATGGGGACTTGCCCTGGGGGTGGTAGGACATGTACTGCTCTCCTGGGCCCAGCCTCAGCCTCTGTGAGGACTCGGAGTCCCTGAGGCAAATGGGCGCGGGTCCCGCGTGAGCCGCCGTGGACAGGAGGGCAGGCCCCAGGGTGACTCCTGCCCCAGCTCTGGGTGCCACAGGGACATGGTGGCCCCTGTGCTCAGGCTGGGGGTTTGACTGGAATGACAGTGATGGCAAAGAGGCCACTGTGGGTTCCAAAGTCACAGGGGCTTCACCAAGGTGACCCTGAGCTGAGGGCCAGGCCCAGGGCACAGGCTGGGCAGCTCGGGGACTGACCACTGTCCTGTCTTCTCCACCCTCAGCATGTCAGAAAGCACTTGGAGTGGCCTGGAGGGCGCCTGGCCCTGGGCCCTGCAGGCCTGCCCAGCTGGGAGCCCTGCCTTGGGCCCACTCACCCCCCAGAAGGTGAGTTTGGGGTGGCAGGGGCAGCAGTGCCTCTGTGGGCCCTGAGGCCAGCACGGGCTTTGTCCTAGTGGTTCTGGGTGGGGAGCAGGCCCTGGGGTGGACCTCACCGCCGATGGCATAGATCTCGCCATTGAGCGCCGCGCTGGCGTGGTTGGTGCGGGCCTTCAGCATGGGTGCCACGGGCTTCCAGGCCCCCTCCCTCAGCGGGAAGCACCAGGCCTGGGTGGTCGACCAGGCGTCCGTCTTGCTGCCCCGCGAGCCACCTGCCAGGAGAGGTTGCATCTGGGTGCCACCAACAGCCGGGGCCTCGGGCAGGGGCTGGAGCCTGAGTCTGGCCCCCGCCCCCATGCCAGGCCGTGATCAAGAACATGGGATTGTGGGTCAATGTCCACCCGTGGAACTGCGGATGGGGCCCCATCCCCCCAAACCAGGAGGACCCCATCAAACCTCCATCAGGGGACGCTTCTCCCCAGCTAGATCTTACTGGGAGCCTGAAGGCCGAGATGAAAGAGCCAGTGACCCCATCGCATAAGGGTCCCTTTGGAGCACAGTGGGCTGGCCTGGGCCACGCCGGGTCGCAGAGTGGACCCCTCGATTCCATGTGCAGAGAGGGCTGGAGTCTGGGCGACGCTGTCGGGGGCCCGAGTCAGGGAGAGGCTGGGCACACGTGGGCAGGGTGTGCAGGAGGCGGAGCCACACCTGTGACATAGACGTTGTTGTTGAGCGCCGCCAGGGAGAAGCCCCACTTGTGGTAGTCAGGGAAGTCGGGGAGCGCCATCCACTGCCCTGGCGGGAAGGAAGAGAGAGGTGGGGTTGGCGGCTGGCCCCGGGCCCTTCCTGGCCTCCGGGGCCTCTCCAGGCATTGTCACACGACCCCTGAGCAGTGGGTAGAGGCAAGGGGTCTCCGTGCCGCAGAGGTGGGGTGACACCCGGGGCACGGTCAGGGGGCCTGAGAGCCGGACTCCCGGAGTGGATGCCAGTTGCAGCCGGGGCTACCGTGGGAGGCGGCCAGGCTCCAGGAGCCAAGACCGGCCCCCCTCGGCCAGGAGGTGGGTGGTTTGCGGCACTCGGCAACTCAAACACGGTCCATCCCTGCCCTCTCCTACCCAGGAGGTGGCCGAGGGCACTCGGGGCCCAGCAGGCCTTGTGCAGGCAGGACGGGGCCGAGTGGACACGTGGCCCTCACAGCCCCAGCCCCGGTTTCGTGTCTGTGGGAGTGGGGAGCCCACGTATCAGGGAGGGGTGTGGACTGTGGGCACCCACTACAGCTGGGTGACGGTGTTGTCAGGATCCCTGGTGCCGTGAGGGACAGGATGTGCTCCCGTCAGAGCAGTGGGGTGACTGAGACAGAGGCGAGAAGATACTGGGGAAAACTGACAGGAGGCAGAGAACGCGGGTACGCTACCCCTACGGGCGGGCCTGGCCTGGGGCTCCCGGAAGCCTCTGTTTACTGCTCACCACGGAGTCGGCCTCGCTAGGAGCAGGGCCTGGCACGTGGGCAGGACTGAGTGTCCTGACTCATGATGGTGTCACCAGGGTGGGGACGGCCAGCAGTCCAAGGGCCTTTGCCCGCCATGCCCCCGCTGCCCTCCCAGCCGGGTACGAGGGACAGCTGCTCCCTCCTGACGTCAGCCCCTGAGCGGGACCACGGCTTGGCCCTCCCAGAGCCCACCAGCTGCCGAGGCCGTGGGCATCTGGCGTCTGCCCTGGGCCCCAGGGCCCGGCCGGCCACGTCACTGTCCGGACAACGTTTGTCACCACCCCGTCCAGTGTGCAGGGGGCCTCCACATCGTCTCGGGGCCTGCTTACCGTCAGGCAAGGAGCACCAGGTGCACATTTCATAGGAGGAGAAACTGAGGCAGAGCTGAGCTGACCCGTTCCAGGGGGGAAACCCTGACTGGGCCGATTGCCAACCTCAGTTCTCACCAAGGCCGCTGGCACGCCGTTAGCCTCACTCTGCCCCTGGAGCCTTGGTTCCCCATCAGGGGCACCAGCAGGGTCACCGAGGGCAAGCCCACCCCACATAGTGCAGCCCGGGCAGTGGGGACCCTTTACGCTGGCAGAGAGCTGGGCTATGGCTGAGGAATAGCAGTGCCCTCCCCGGTCCCCAAGGCTCTCCAGCAGCACCCCCGTGAGCCCACCCAGCACCCCCAGATGGTGGCCTCCTCTGCACGCCCCACCCGTCCTGCCTGCTAGGTGGATGGCGGCTCAGTCCAGGATGGGGCACGGCGGGGCGCCTGGGCACAGTGTACTCACTGGCCTTCGTGTTGTAGAAGGCGAAGTTCCCGGGGTGGGGCGCGGGCTCCTCGGTGCCCTCCTCGTCCTCCTCCAGTGCCCGCCCACCCACCACCACCAGGACCTCCTCCAGCTTGGGCAGGAGGGCCGACAGCACCTGCGGGCCAGAGGTCGGGTCAGGGCAGTGTGGGCCAAGGCCCCGGTGAGCGCGCGTGTGCACAGGTGCCTGCCCGCTGCCGTGGGTGCTGTGGCTGGAGGTGGCAGCAGGCACGCCGGGCAGGGAGGGCAGCAGGGCCACGTGTCCCCAAGGGCAGAGGCCACTCCCTCCCGGCAGTCACCATGTGCCTTTGGAAGTCATTCCTGAAATCCGCGCTCACCTTTGAACAGACCCTCAGCACCCGGCGCCCAGGTAGGCACCCTGCCCTGAGCGCTCCTGCCCCGGGCTGGCATGGCAGGCTGCACTGGGACACCACCCAGCAGGAAGCGCTGGGAGGCCTCCACCCGGAAAGGCTGGTGGGCAGCCCGGCCCCGTGCTCCCGGGACCCCCGCGGCCCCACGGCCACCCTCGCCCTCCCAGCAGTGCCCAGACTTCCCGTCAGCAGCAGTTACACATGGCCGCTTGGTGGGGCGAGGCCTGGGGCCAGCTCCAGCTGCAGAAGCACTCTCAGCCCACACCACACTGCCCCTGTCCCAAGGCACAGCCTTGTCCCCAGGCTGGGTTTCTAGGGGGTCCTCTGGGCAGAGCCCCTGAGGACGCTGTGCAGTGGCTTCTCGACCTCCTGGCTCCTTGTCAGTCACTGACCAGGACCTACCCTGTCCACCAGGCTGACAGCCTGGAGGGCTTCCTGGTGGGCGGTCAGGGCGGCCTGCTGGGCACAGCCGGGCCACCTTTCTGGATGGTTTTCTCTCTTTTACTTCCTGCTGAGCTCCTCTCTCTCCTCTGAGGCTCAGCTCAGGTGCCACCTCCCCCAGAGAGCCCTCCCTGACCGCCAGCTCTTTGAGGATGCCTCTGGCATCCCATGTGCGTGCCTCACTCAGCACAATCCTCTCCAGCTGTTTCCAGATGTGCCCACTGAGCCAGCAGCTCCTGGAGGACAGGGCCAGGCTTTTGCACCTGCAGGCCCCCTCCCTCACAGCCAGGCGGTGGCTGTCCTTGTAGGGTGAACGGTGACTCCCTCACAGGTAAGCGGCCCAAGGCAGGAGTGTTGCCAGACTGGGGGCCTCCCGCGATGCCCATGCCTCTCCTCGTACACAGATGGGGCCCCTGCAGCTCCTTTCCCCGCTTTCCAGGAACAGCAGCCCCTGCCACTCACCCCGCCGTGGCCCTGGGACAGTGCCACCCGGCACGCTTCCGACTCCTGGATCAGCGGCTCTGTGGCCAGCAGCTGCTGTACCTGGGCCCTGGGCACGGCATCCAGGCGCACCAGGCCGAGCAGCTCGGGCAGGTGGGTGGCCCGGGCCTGCGGGTCGTGGCGGATCCAGCGCAGCAAGGCCTCCAGCCGGCTCTGCTCGGGCTGCACTTGCAGCAGGTCGCTGGCCAGACAGGCAGCCAGCCGGTCTCGAGGCAGCTGCAGGAACTCCTCCTCACGTGCCACAGCCTCGAAGTTCTCCCGCAGGAAGGCCCAGGCCTTGGCGGCCACGCCCAGCAGCCCCTGCTGCTCCCCGAACTCGCAGATGCCCAGGCAGTTGGCGGCGTCCAGCTGCTGCTGTAAGTAGCGGCCGCAGACCTTCTGCACGGCGGGGAAGTGCAGGCGTGCGGCCGTGCGCGTCAGCGCCTCCACGTTGCCCTGGGTGATGGTCAGCCGGCCCGTGTACACGAAGTCCACCAGCTGCCCCACCACGGCCGGCTCCACGTCCCGCAGCTCCACGCGTGCAGAGAAGCTCTCGGCAAAGTCACCGGCGAACATGGCATGGAAGTAGGGGCTGCTGAGCGCCAGGAGCCCACGGTGGCAGGGCAGCTCCCGGCCGCCCACCAGCAGGGTGACGTCGGCCAGCTTGGGCTGGGAGCGCAGCCGGAGCAGGCCGTCCAGCATGTCCTGGGCGTGCGTGGGCAGGTGGAAGTCCAGGTCGTCCACGTTGCGCACCATTTCAGCAGCGCCTGCGAGCAGCCAGTGGCCGCCCGATCCCAGGGAAGAGGAGCCTGGCACCCTCCTGGGCTTCTGGGAGGGCAGAGGGCGGGGCCGCTGAGGGGCTGGTCTTGCCACCCAGGACCTTCTAACCGCCCGCCCACAGCCCTCCCCGTCTCTCCACAGACATGGCTGTTTCCATTTTGTGGTGAAAAACCTGAGGCTCAGGGAGGGCAGGAGGCAGCCAGGCAGGACAGGCCGGCGGGAGGGCCCACGCCCGGGCCTTGTGCAGGACCCGACCACACAGACAAGCCCGAGCATGGGGCCGCGCAGTGCTCACACGTCCCACAGGCTTTCCCACCCACCTCCTCCACGCTGTGGAGCCAGTGGGTGGCCGTGGGTGGGTCCTGCCCCGCCTGGTCCCCAGTTCCCTCAGCTGCCAATGGAGAGGCTGGTGGGGAGAGCAGCTCAAGTCATCACCCCTGCCCAGGCAGCTCCCTGCAGGCAGGCGAGGCCCGAGCCTTGCCCACCAAGCGCTGCCCAAGAGGTGATCGCTCAGCCTGCCCGGGCCCCATTTCCACCTGGGGGACTGAGCGCAAAAGGCTTGAGCCACTTGCCCAAGATCACTCAGCTGGGAAGTAGTGGAGATGGGATTTGAACTCAGAGCCAGGCTTGGGGGCCCTTTTATGCCTGGCTGAGGGGGTCATGAAGACGAAAACCCAAAGGCAATTTTCTGCAGGAAACTCTGCAGTGTGACCATTCACGTCCGATCAGCAACCAGACCAGTAACCCCATGTGGGTTTGTGCTCTCACCCCGAGGACACTGTCCCAGAAAGAAGCCAGGGGCCAGAGGGTGGCATCGCAGCACCGCCCCGCCCACAGGGCTGCCCAAGGGCGGGCGGAGCTCACGGCCTGAGTACACTGAGCACCCACGTGCCTGCACTCCGGGCTGGCTGGAGCTCCGTGGGTGGCAGCACTGTCTCTCTGTCCCTTGTTCGTGGAATAAATACACTTAGCAAAATAGTAAAGAGAAACAAGGGAAATTGATTTAGGAAAAAAAAAAGAAATAAAGAAAACGCAGGAGCTAAGTTCATCTGGAGTCACCCCCAACAGCACAACTCTGCGGACACAGAAGCAGTCATCCACTAGGGGGCGACTCTCGGGCCGTCAAAGCGCTGCGTGGAGGCAGAATGCCTGGGCAAAGGGCTGGTGACCCCACAGAGCCCATCTAGAGACCTGGCAAAGGACAAGGCCCCAAAGAGGGACTCACCTTGGCGCAGGGCAGTGAGGGCACAGGGTGGCGTGGGCGCAGGCGCAAGGCTTGTCCCCTCCCGGCCCACTGGACCCGGGTCCCATCCTGCAGGGCTGGGAAGTAGCAGGGAGCCCGTCTGGGCTTTCGAAGAACCAGCCTGGCTCACGCCCAGATGGACAGCCCAGAGGCCCCCTGCCCCAGGCCCAGGCCACTGTCCATCGCTGCCGACCCCTGCCCAGGGAGGGCTCTGAGGGGTGAAGGCAGCTCTGCCCTCCTGCGGGGACTAGCTGGGCCTGTGTGAGACGCAGTGCCGGCCACCACCGCAGGCCTCACGTTCCGCTCATTGCTGGGCTCCCTTTGGCCAGCTGCTGCGGTGGCGAGTGCAGGGGCCTGGGCAAGAAAGCCGGTACCTTTCAGGGCCTCAGGGATGTCTGCTGACACCTCTGTTCTGCACCCCTGCATGGCTGGGGGCTTTTGAAGGGTCCCCGTGTGTCACTGCAGAGAACGCCCGGGCCAGCAGTGAGGAGGGCGGGCAGACAGGACGCGGAGGCCGTGGCCCGGCTCAGCCTGCTGGCTGGTGTGGTCCGGCTCAGTGCCAGGGTGATCTGGTCTCCCCCGCCCACGTCCCCAGCCAGGATAGCGAGGGGACATTTTTGCTGAACCCCCACCCCCACCCCAAAGAACCTGACTCGGGGCTCCCTCCAAACCTGGCTGCGATCCTCATGGCTGTGGCTGCTGGAGCAGGCTCCTCCCCTGCTCCTGCCCTGGGTCCCCCTGCTCTCCCCTCCAGGGACCCCCGTCCCCCCACCAGTCCTACCTCTCGGTTGGCCCCTGCACTGGTAGCTGAGAACACACACTAGGCTGGGACTGCCGAAAGACAGCTCAGATGTGGAGGGCCTGCGGGGCGGCCGGGCTGGGCGGCCACGTGGGGCCAGGTCTATTTTGAGCCCCTGTCTGTGCCAGGAGGGGGGATGGGAGGAGGGAGCGGGTGGTGGCTCCTCGGGGACTGTCCACTCAGAAAGCCCACGCTGGCTGTGTTGCTCAGAGAGGCCTGGGTCTCTGTGTGATCTGTGGGAGAGGACAGACAGCAGGGAGTATCCAGGGGACAGGCAGCTTCAGCTACTCGGGGGGGGGGTGCTGGGCTGACTTGGGGGGGCAACTTCCAACCTCCATCTGATCTGCATGATGGAGACACTGGGGGCCTGTGCTGGAGACTTGGGGTCACAGAGAGCCCTAGCCAGGGCCTGGACGGTGGGCGCTGGCTGGGCGGGCCTCACTATTGTCACTGCCAGTACTGGGGTAGTCTCTGGCTCTTCTGTCAACTGGGAAAAGGCAGGGTGTGAGCACAGGTGGGCCGGGGATGGAGCCGAGCCCTCAGCCTGGCTTTCGGCTGGGCTCTGGTCCACCGAGGTCGGGGTGGTGCCGGACACCAAGTGGGGGGTTCCGGACGGTACTTACGCTAATGGGCAGAGCAAAGCCCCTAGACGCAGGGGCACAGAGAGGAGCCCTCGGCCCTCAGCTGGAACCAGGGAGGGGCCTGCCTGGGGGTCACTCCTCTTAGGCCAGGCTAGCCCAGCCTGAGCCCAGCCATGCCCCAGGAGAGCCCGGCCATGCCCCACCAAGCCTGGCCATGCCCCACCAAGCCCGGCCATGCCCACCCTGCCCAGCCCCAGGCCTTGCCTCCCTCCTCCCCGCCCCGTGCTGTCCCAGGACTGCTGTGTCCTGGCCTTGGCCATCTCCTCATGTGGGGTGGGGGCTGCTCATGGATGTTCCCCCCCCACACTGCATCCGGGACCATCGTGGGGTGGGTGCTGGAGGACAGATGGGTGCCAGGTCTGCCCCCCGTGCCCGTGTGCAGGAGCGCGAAGGGTCAGCGCACTCCTGGCTCGGGCCGGAGGGAACGAGGACGGGGGTTCTGGTGACAGGCGGCTGTCCTGGGAGCTGGCTCTGCTTGGCACAGCGTGCTTGGCCTCACAGACCTGGGGACTGAGACCCAGAGCCTCTGGTAACAGGCCAGTCTGCGAAACTCAACACCAGGGGCTCAAAACGTATCCTCGTCAACAGGTTGCTAGCGAGTGGTGCGGTTTTTAAAAATACTCTGGTTGCTTCTTTTTATGATGATAAAAATAGCATGTTCTTTTTGGAAAGCAGAAAACTAGAAACCAGAAGACCACACCAGGGAAGGCAGCTGCCATTGGTTATCACGCCGGCCCGGCCAGCGTCGCAGCACGAGTGTCCTGTCGCTCGACGTCCTCGTGTGGGCGCTGCTGAGCGGGCCGTGCTTGGACACACGGCTGTGAGTTTTGTCTCCGTCAGGGGGTGTTTCCCTCTTGACAGGGAGTGACCTCGGTCACGTCTGCTAAGGACCTGCAGGCTGCTTTCCTGGACCGTCGTCACCAGGGTGGCGTCCCCAGGTGACCGTTTGCCGGGACGGACTGAGTGTGAAGACACCGCGGCGATGTGCGTTTTGCAGACCTCACGTCGATGTGTGGTGCGTTCAGGCCCTCGTCGGAGTGAGCGCAGTCTGAGAAACGGTGGTCTCCATCTCTGCCCTGCACAGTTATGGGCCGGGCCAGGGGCTCTTCCCCCTGCAGCTCTGGACTCACCGGGAAGCCCTGGTCTAGCATCGGGGTCTGGCCACCGGCCACTTCACCAAGTTTGCAGCCTCCGGACTCCAGGCCCTCAGGGAAGTTTTTGCCACGGAGACAGGCACCGAAGGGGCCTTACGGTGGTGGGGGTGACCTTGCCAGTCCATCTGCTTCATCCAGGTGAGGCATGAGTGGGCCTGGGGGTCAGAAGCCCCTGGGATATCTTCCAGGTCAACACTCCTAGCCCACCTCAGGGCGAGGACCAGAATCCTGGGGGCACGCAGAAGCAGGGTGTCTGCAGGACATGTGGGGTCTCCCCTGAGCACCCCAAGAGGGCTGCCTTCTTCCTTCCAGAGAGGAGGCTGGATGTGAGCTGCTCCTTCACCCTCACCTGGCAGCCGCCACCTCCCCAGGTCTTCCTGAAACCTGGATGCTTGTGGGGCTCCCCCTGTTGGGCTTCCTCTGGAGACAGCCAGTAGCCAAATGTGCACTGCACTGACCGCTGCCCGCAGAGCTGCCCTCCGGCAGCAGCAGGCCAGGTGGACGGGCCTTGGCCATCTCCCTTGGCCGCATGTCAGGTGCAGGCCCAGGGCCCTGAGGACTGACGAGCCGTCCTGATGGTCAGCCTGAAGTCATGCCCTGCTCCTTAGACCTGTGTGAAATACTGACCCAGGCTGGCTTGAGTCTGAGCGATGACTCAGGAGAGAGCCCTCCACCCAGCCTCGGCCTACCCTCGCTGTGACGCCTAGCGGGGGCAGCTCAGCACTGCCTTCCCTCTTGTTTTCCTTCTGAGAGAGAGAGTGTGTGCAGGGGAGAGACAAAGACAGGTTTTTTGGGCAGGGTCTTGCTGGGTCATGTCCTCATGCCCCAGCCTAACAGCCAGCCAGGACTGCAGGCATGGCAGCCACGCCAGCGTGTCAGGTCAGCCTCCCAGGTGCTCCCGGCGCACCTGCGTTGCCATATTGTGGATGAGAAGCCAGAGGCTCAGCAGGACCAGGACCGCCCCCGCTGTCTCAGCAGGGCCGAGATGAGCACCTGTCCGCCTGTGGGAGCTCTCCCAGGGGCTGGTGAACGGCAAGCACTGGCCAGCCAGGACGGGCTTTTTTAGCAAGTGCATCCAGTCTCAGGGCTGCAGTGGGGAGGCGCAGGGGTGTCAGCTCTGCTGCAGGACTGCAGCGGGAGGCGCAGGTGTCTCAGGTCTGCTGCAGTGCTGCAGCGGTGAGGCGCAGGTGTGTCAGCTCTGCTGCAGGGCTGCAGTGGGGAGGAATCTGGGTTGGGTGAGTATACCTCATCCAGCCCAGAGCAGACCTGGGAGAAAGCCACTGGCTGACATTGGCCTGGGACTGGGGACAGTGACAAGGGGCAGGGGGACACAGATCTGGACATGGCCAGGGTCACTAGTACTCGAGAAGCTGAGGTCCGGGACACCCAAGCCCTGGGAGCCCTGGCAGGAGGCAAGCAGGAAACAGGCCAGGTGGAGAGGCTGGGAAGGCAAGCGCCTTATTTGAGGCTGGCTGAGAAGCATCGAGCATTTGTGGTGAGTTCCTGCCCGGAGAAGCAGCCACGGATGGAGAGCAGCCGGGTCAGGGTTCCAGCCCTGCCGGCTCACCCAGCCACCAGGGGGCAGGGAAAGAGAAGGAAGAGGAACCCACACGGGAACCGGTCCAGAAGGCGGGCTGCACGGCGGCTCTCCGGGAGGCGCTCGGTCACTCCCCCAGGCTGAACATCTCGGCCTCCTTCTCCTTCCAGAAGGCAAAGCTCCTGTCGATGTAGGCGCAGATGTCCTCGCTGTTGAAGCTGCCCCGCTGGGAGCCTGGCCCGGGGCCGCTGCTGGGGACTGAGGCCTGTGGCAGGGACCCCAGAGGGGTCAGGCCTGACTTGCGGCCGGGCTCCGGGTCCCAGGCGGGCCCCGGGCTGGAGCCGAAGAAGCGGGCTTTGATGTCCTCGAAGCCGTCGGTCCAGGCGCGGCGGCCTGCGGCCACCTCGTCCGTCACGGCCTCGTGGAAGGCTCGCACCGCCTCCCAGCCATGGGTGCCCAGGTGCTCGAAGACCTCGAAGCAGAGCAGGTGCCGCGCCCTGCGCTCCTCGGCCGGCAGGTGGCACTCCAGCAGCTGGAAGTAGCCCAGCATGAACAGGTCCAGGGGCAGGCTGCCGTAGGGCACCGGGGCCCCGTCCACGTGCGGGAGGAACTGCTCGGGCGACAGGGGGCCGCGGGGCCGCCGGCCCAGCCTCCGCAGCTGCCGGGCCGGCACGTGGGCCATGATGGCCTTCCAGTTGCCCAGCAGGTGGGCGATGAGGCTGCGCTGCTGCCACAGGTGGCCCAGCCGGGCGCCCTCGCCGGGGGACGGGGCCGGCGGCGGGGGCTCGTGGCCGCCTGCGGTGCGCGGAGCGCCACGCGCCGGGCCTCCATGGTCCTGCAGGCGGCCGTCCTGAGCGCCGGCGCGCCCGCCGACTTCTTCCAGTGGCCGAGGAAGAGCGTGACGATGCGCTCCTTGCGGAGGCTGCCCAGGTCCGCGCCCCGCGCCGCCGCGCCCGCCTCCGACGGCGCCTCCTCGCAGCTGATGCCGGAGTCGCTGGCCTCCTCCGCGTCCCCCGCCCCGGGCTCCCCTGCCGCCGGATCCCCGCGGGGCTGCGGCGGGGCCGGCCAGCAGCCTCTTAGGCACTGCCCGAGCCCGGCCCCCGACTCGCAGGGGCCGCGGTTCGAGGCGCAGGCGGGACCGAGGGCCGACTCGAAGTTGCCGCGCAGCGTCCGCACCGACACCCCCGACTCCTGGATCTCGCGCTGCGCCTCGCTCCGGGCGGCCTGGCCGGGGCCTCCGCACCCGCATCTCGCAGCGGCGGGGCAGGCGGCCCGTCCTCGCCCTGCGCCAGCCGGTCCGCGCCCCTCAGCAGCAGGGCCAAGCTGCGCACCAGCCGGCCCACGTGGCTGCACCAGGAGGGCAGGGACTGCCCGCCCGCCGCGGCCTCTGCGGAGCCCTCGGGCGCCGCGGTCGGGGCCGGGACCTCCTCGCCCTCCGGCCCGGACGCCCGGGGCAGGAAGTGGCTGTTGACGGTGATGCTGACCAGGGGCTCGGGCAGCAGGGCCTGCAGCTCGGCCGCCAGCCGGCCCAGCTCGCGCTCGTACTCCTGGCAGCGGCGCCGCAGCTGCAGGTCGGCGATCTGCTTCTCCAGGCGCAGCAGGTCGTCCTCCGTCAGCAGCTCCCCGAAGGGCCCCAGGATGGCCCGGTGCGTCTGCGAGTACCTCCAGGCGGCGGGCTCCGCGGGGCTGCCGCCGTCGTCCTGCGGCAGGACGGAGGGTCAGCAGGGCCGCCCGCACTGCGCAGCACAGAGGCCAGCGGCTTCCTGCGCAGACGGCTCCTGGGGGTGGCCTGGGTCCAGGGGTGCCCAGGAGTGGGCTCTGGCCCTGGTCACCAGCCAGCCCTTGCCTGGACTTAGAAAGGAAACCGGGTGGCTGGCCAGGCGCAGTCTGCTCTGAGGCGGGGGAGCCAGCTTCCGCCCTCCGAGCAGGTGCAGGCGCCTCTGCTCTGCGCCCCCCATGTCTTGCCAATCTCCCACATGGCCTCACTGTCCAGTGGCCAGAGCCCTCCCCCTTCCCACCAACTCTGGGGGGCTGTGGTTGGAGAAGGCCCTGCAGGTCGGCCCTCAACCACTCGGCGAGCCCCCACTGCTTACCTGCGGGATGAGCACCGGTCCGCACGGCGCCACACACCAGCACAGGCACTCCCAGACTCGCCAGTCTGTGGCTGCGCCCACACCCCCGGGCCCTTACCCTCCCCCCGCCCCCTGGCCCCGCCCCCCAGAGCCCACCTGGGCCTCGAGTGCCTGCTCTGTGCCCAGGCGTGCCTGCAGCTTCCGCACCATCACCTGCCGCTTCCACTCAGGGATAGGCCGGCCGAGCTCGTCCCGCGTGGGCACCAGCCCATCCAGGTCGCCCAAGGGCAGCCCGTCCAGCTGCAGTGTGGCTGGGCCATCCGGGGTGGCCCCTGCTGTCTGCACCTGTGCACACACGGGAGAGGGTCACCCAGGCCCCGAGGATCCCGGCCCTGAGCTAAGGGGTGGTCCATGGGAGTGGAGGTGGGCACAGCTCAGGGTGTCCGAGAGGAGAGGTGGGGGGCAGAGGCACCACCCCAGCCCCCGCCTGACACATGCAACGTGAGGCTCCTGATGGCCAGGCCTGCAGTGTTTCCTGTGGGCCCTGCTGGGTGAGCCCCCCCTCACGGCCAGGAAGGGGCCGCCCAGAGCATGCCAGTCTGACGCACACACTTGCTCTGGGAACAGCCACGCAGCCAGCCTAGCCAAGTCTGTGTTGCAGGACTTGTCAGAGCCTTTCTGTGCTGGGTATGCTCCACCTCCCCAGGAACTGCGGTGGCCTGGGGTTCCCAAACCTGCAGTCGTGTCTCAGGAGCCGGCGTCCCCAGGACCCACTTAGAGAAAGTGGGCTGGACTTCTAGGGGCCTGGCACCCTGGAAAGGGTGTGGGAAGGAAGCTGGCCTGCTGCAGTCCTGGGTGGCAGGGCCCAAGGACAGCGGGGACCAGCACCCGCTCCTTGTGGGCAGCGGCTTCTCTGCTCTGTGACAGCAGTGTCCCAGGGGGCCTGGGCAGCCTGCCGCCGCAGTCAGGGGAGGCTCAGACTGCTGGGGTGACAGAAGGGCCGTCCACGCGGGGTGCCAAGCCGCCATCGCCCTGAAATCTTGTCTCCTATGAACCCCGGGGCTGCCTCGGCGGTGGGCCTGGCTGCTCTGGGGCAAACACAGTGAGCTGGCTGGGTGGCCTTGGGGCCCAGGGACATGGGACGCACCGAAGAGGTGGCTGTGGTGCTGGTGGTGACCCTCGGGGGTGCTGCGGAGGTCGTCTGCTTCCTTGGCAGAGGCCCCTCGGGCGGGCTGGGCCAGGCCGGGCTGAGAGATGCGGCTGCTGCTGCTGGGGAGAAGGGGCCACTGGGGCAGGGCCTCCCCGGGCTGGGGCGCTGGGGCAGGGCCTCCCGGGCTGGGGCGCTGGGGCAGGGCCTCCCGGGGCTGGGGCGCTGGGGCAGGAACCTCCTGGGGCCGGGGCCGCTCCACCCGACCCTGGTGGAGCACTGGGCAGATGCTGGGGCCCGCCTAGCACAGAGGACTGGGAGACGGGGCTCCCTCGGGGGGGCCCACTGGGGACAGCCCCGGGTCCTGCTGCAGCCTGGGAGGGGCCAGGAGGGCAAGAGGCCCAGGTCCAGGGACCGCCCCGGCACCTGCAGCCCCCAAAGCCCATCCTCTGCCAGCTCGCCAGCACCCCACCCCATTCAGCACCCCCTGTGAGAAACAGCTGCACCCCCAGCCCTGCAGACACACACGGACACAGACACAGGACATACACAGGCACTGTCACAGACACAGCACACAGGTGCACACAGACACGCATTCAGACACACACTCAGACACAGAGACTCTCTCACACACAGACCCACACTGACACGCACAGTCACACACACAGGCACACATACAGGCACACACACACAGGTGCTCACACCTAGATGCAGTCACACACACAGACACACACACAGGCACATACAGGTGCTCACACCTAGATGCAGACACACTCAGACACACACACAGACACACACAAACACACACACACAAACACAGAGGTGCTCACACCTAGACACAGACACCCACAGTCACACACACACACACACACACACGTGCTCACACCTAGACACAGACACCCGCAGTCACACACAGACACATACACAGGCACACACACACACAGGTGCTCACACCTAGACACAGACACCTGCAGTCACACACACACACACGCACACACGCACACACAGGTGCTCACAGCTAGACACAGACACACACACAGAGGCACACACACACACAGGTGCTCACACCTAGATACAGACACCCACAGTCACACACACACACACACACACACACAGGCACAGACACACACAGGTGCCCACACCTAGATACAGACAGCCACAGTCACACACACACACACACACACACACATAGAGGTGCCCACACCTAGACACAGACACCTGCAGTCACACACACACACACATACACACACACACACAGGTGTCACACCTAGATGCAGACACCCTAGTCACACACAGACACATGCACACTCCTTCCACAACAGCAGCATACCCCACGGACTGATGTTCCCGCTCACAGACCTGATGGTGTCCTGCGCCCCCACCCTCTCCTTCTGATAGGCGTGTCACAGTCCCCCCAGGTGGTGACCCTGCCGTACTGGCCATGTGGACTCCCAGGGCCGGCCCGACCATCCCCACCAGGATCTGGCCTAGACGACCTTCTGCGACTGCAGCCCCCACCCGGGAAACGTCGATCCTCGCTCTTCAAAGGCAATGACGCAGTAAAGGACCCTGGGAAGGAGCTGGGCGACGTGACAGGAGGGTGATGGCCTGTCCTGTGTGCCCCACTGTCCAGTCACCTCCCCCGGGACCTCAGAGGCCGCAGCAGTACCCCCTCTGATGCTCACTGCAAGCCAGCCTGGCAGAGACGTGTACTTACGGGTGAGGGTCCTGAGCTCTGAGCCTCTTCGTCCATCCTCTGCGGCGTGCCTGGTGGCCGACAGTGGGGGCGGGGGGAATGGCGGTGGTGGAGGCGTCATCAGCAGTGGCACCTGGGGCGGAGACGTCCGGTTGGCGGACTCCTGCGTGGACCCTGACTTGGGCTCTCCCCAGCTCTACTGGGTAAGGCTGGGGTATTCCTGGGGGCCTGTGCATCAAAGGAGGGTCTAGGAGGGTGACCCTGCAGGAGGAATGGCCAGGACCCTGCGGCCCTCAGGGCCTGGCCCTCTGCAGCTGCGACGCCAGCGGGCTGGGCTCCCCAGTCACCCTGCAGTTTCTGTCCAGGTCGCTCACGGGGCCTCTGCCTAGACTGCTCCCCTGCCCTGGGGGCCCGTGGTCTCAGCCTCTGGGCTCTGGGAGGTCTGCTGTCCAGCTGTGCTCGCCCACTGTGGCCTTACGAAGACGTGCACACACACTCCCATGAGCACACTTGCCCAGACGTGCTCATGGCCCGTCCTGGGCACCTCACTGCTCCACCGGGGCCCCACGGGGCTACAGGGCCTGGGGCTGCTCAGTGAGAGGCCTATGGACAGGGAGGAGCTGGGCTAGGAGGGGTCCCCAAACCCATCAGCCAAGGGCACAGGTGAGGACCCGATGCTCAGATCATAGGCCACACCTGGACCCTGGCTCTTGGCCCGAAGCCCAGCTGCCTTCTCAGGGAGCACAGCTGGGGACCCCAAGGTGCCCCCTTCCTCCCCAGACTGCATGGAGGTGGGTAGCCTCCCCGCTCCGAGGAGAGCAGGTGCCGGCCCTCCCCCAGACCTGGAGTCTTCTCAGCCCGTAAGCAAGGCCGTGTGGCTGTGGCAGTGGGAACGCTGCACCCAGGGCCCTGTGCTGTGTCCAGGCCGGGAAAGGGGGCGCCCTCTCCAGGACCACCTGGAATAGAGCCACCGAGCTCTGCGGGAGCCTAGGGCTGCAGGGGCCCTATGCCCAGCCCACCCCGAGTTTGGGGCACAGCATGCACCTGGCCTCGACCTAGCCCCCTGCCCGCGGCACCCACCAGCCAGCCAGAGCCCTGAGGTGGGAGCTGCCACCTGGCTTGGCTGCTCGGCTTCTGTGCTGGCTTCCGGCCATGGCCGCTGGCAGCCGACTTCCGCCATGGAGAAGCCAACCTGAGCCTCGTGCTCTGAGCCTCACGCTGACCCTGCGGGGCCAGCAGCAGGGTTGTCCTCACGTCCCACCACCCTCGCCCTCCTCTGGGCCCCAGGGCTGCCTTGCCTGTTTGGTTTAAGCCCCCACGACCTGTGCCTGGGCGCACCTTTCCCACCTGGGACGCAGCTGGGGCAGCGCACCTGCAGCCTGTGGGGCCTCACCACACTTCCTCAACACCCGCCCTGGCCGTCTGACCAAAGCCCCGCTCCTCTATCCGGGGACCAGCAGAAGGTGGACATGGCCTTCAGGACTGCCAGGTTTGCTGGTGAGAGAGCCCTGAGCGGGGCACTCTAGCCCGTACTCCAGCCGGGGCTCCGGATGTGTGGCCGGGGGCGTGGGACCCACACTGCAGCGTGGTTGACACTCTGCCGCCCCTGCCCTCACCCTGGCTGTTTCTCAATAAGAGGCCACAATTCTGTCCTGCTCGGGGCCCTGGACGGGCATGGCCAGCCTTCCTGGGCACACCCCCGGCCCCTCCGAACCTCCCTCCCTCGCGGCCAAGGTGGCCCTGTGCCACCTCCAGGCAAGGAGACAGCGCGCCCTCAGTCACATGCCGCCCAGCCCACCAGTGTGGGCAAGCGCAGCCCGCAGCCCCACCTGCCGGCCCCCACACACCTCACTGCTTCCGGGACCCTGCAGAGACTCAGGCGTCCCAGACCAGGGGGATCGGGAGCGTCTGGCCACCTCGGCCCGAGGACCGAGGACTGCAGTGGCAGGCACTGGCTGCAGAGCCTAGGGAGTGGCAGCCGGCTTGGCTGTCAGGGGGCTGTCGAAGCGGCCACCTCCTGGAGTGGGAGGTGTCATTAATATTTGAAGGCAGGTGTCGGGTGGCCAGGAGGGCTGGGCTGCTGTGGGATCCCTTACCACCACACCTCTGCCCTCCACAGTGCAGGGGCTGGGCCGGAGGCCTCTGGGCCACAAGAAAAGAGAGACCACCCAGAGGAACCCCCATCCCAAATGCAGTACCCCTCCAAGGACACAGAAGGGGAAATTGAGGCCCAGATTGGGCAAAGGGCTCCCCACATCCCCGCGCTGGGGTGCAGCAGGCCTTCTTCCTCACTGCCCGCTCGGCTCGGGGGCAGTGGTGGTGGAGGAGAGGCAGTCGGCCTCTGGACAGGGCTGGCACCACGGGCATCTTCTGTCCCACAGGGAGGCACAGCACCGGCCACTCTCCCTGCTTCCGCGGGCTGGCTTTGCCCACGACCCAGAGGATAAGCAGGTCTACTGTTCCCGTAGGGCGGGGTCCCGGCTCGCAGGCCTCCACCCAGACACAGTCCCCGGGGGGCATGGCAGCCATCTGGACCCAAGTCACCTCACCTGCGGCCTGGGGCAAGGGGACCCCACGAAACATGGCGCCTGCTCCCTGCTGAGCCGTGAGCAAGTCTCCGGTCTCGGCCCTGAGCGTCTCGTGTCTTCTCCTCACTAGCTGCACAGGAGCTCGGAGCAGGGCCGAGTCAAACCCTGACCGGCGGCATGGCCAGGGAGGACAGAGGGCCCTCCCCCCCTGCCCCCAGCCCCGCCAGCTAGGACATGGTGGGACCCAGCAGTGGCTGTCCCCTCCTACCTCCCTGAGTGCCTTCAATCCCTTCCCCCGGCTGGCCTGCTGTCAGGGGAGGGGAAAAGCTCGCCCCACCTCGGGCAGAGTGAGGGACTCACTGGGGTGGCAGTGGCCCCCCTGTGGGGAAGACAGAGGAGGCGGGAGGTTGGCCTGGCCTGGGAGGCTGCACACCACCTTCCCTTATGGCCCCAGGTGACCCCCACTCCACTCCTCACTAAGGAGCCCCCCCTGGAGCCCCCATCGCTGCTGTCACCACTGGTGTGACCACCTCAGGTCTCATCGGGGACCAGGAGTCTGGCTGTGGAGCCTCCCAGGCAATGGGAGTGTCTGGCTCCGCCTCCCATGCCGAGGCCTGAAGGCAGGCCAAGCCCCTTGGCATGCAATGTCCGTCCCATCCTTTGGGGTCCTGCCAGCTGGGAACGTGCTGCCCCGAGGACCAGCGGCCTGCTGGCCGCTCCTGTGTTTGGGTTAGATTTGAGCACCGTGGGGCCGGCCAGCCATGATACGCCGAGGGCCTGGAGGGCCAGGTCACAGGCCTGTAATGCACCCGGCCGGAAATCAGGCTGAGGCCGGCGTGGACACCAGGAGCTGCGGCTGAGATTCAGTTACGGGCGCAGCCAGGAGCCCCCGCCTGGAGACGACTGCCCAGGAGAGCCCCTTGCCGTCCCGTGGTGTCCCCATCTTTCAAATGCAGGAGTTCCAGGGCCCTGCTGGACCCGGGGGCAGGGGTGGCCTGTACCACGGGCCCACCGTGGCCAGCTCCCTGCGGGCTGCTCGGTGGGCACCTCCTTTGTCCTCGAAATGAGGCTGTCTGACCCCCTCGTACGGGGAGAGTGCTGAGGTTAGCGGTGCCCCAGCCTGCCAGTGTCCCTCTCCCAGGAGTCAGGCCTCGGCCCTGGCAGGAGAAGCTGGGTGGGCTCCCAGGAGCACAGTTGCCTGCCACCCGGGGACTGTTCCTAACTGCTACTGCCGGACAGGCCTCTCCCAGAGCCCAGCCAGGGGGTCAGCTCACTGAGGAGAGAGCATCGGGGCAAGGGCCCTGTCTCGACAGCCCCGCGAGTCCCCGCCCCACCCCGTCGTGCAGAGTGGGTACCTGAGGCTTCCAGGGTGCCGTGGGCAGGCCCTGCACTGGGCAGGGGTGTACCAAGGTCTCCAGGCCTGATATGAAGAGGGCGCTGAAGGGGCGCCTTCCTTGGGGCAGGTCTGGGCAGCAGCTGCCCAGCCTCACCCCATGCTGCCTCCCCGGGGCCCACAAGCCCCTGGGGCAGTGCAGGCTGAGACACCAAGGGAAAACGGTGGGTCTCAGCACTCCCCCGAGGCTGGCGCGCAGGGAGGCCGGCGTGGTGACCTCTGCGTATCGCATTCCCATCAATATTGCAGCAGCCCCCACCCCGGCCGCCCAGCCCTCAGCTGGCAGCGCCCTCCCGCTGAGCAGAGATGGCGCCTGCAGTGAGGCAGGGGGCCTGGCCTGGGGTGTGCACGACTCCACAGGGGACAGAGACCGGCCGCCCTGCTGTCCTGGGCACCCCTGTTTGGGAGACGCAGGGGCCCCAGCCTAACCCCGTTTCCAGACGTGCTCCTGAGCCTGCACAGTACCCACCGCGGCCAGGGGAGGGCTGCACCTGCGTAAGCTGGGCAGGTGGGCTGGGGCCCACGACCGGGCAGCGTCCGTGCTGGGCCCGGTCCTGGGAGCACCAGGACCCCTCCCTGGAGTATCTCAGAGGGACTGGCTGGTGGGCTCGGGCTCCGGTTCGGGTTGGGAGAGGGAAGGCCCAGGCCAAGGCTGGCGGGGGTGGGGAGAGCACAGGGCCCTGAGGAGGCCATAGGACCTGCTCCGAGCTCCCCCACCTCCTCCTTAGTGGCAGGGGGAGGGGAGGACACCAGAAGTCCCAGGCAGACCTGAGCGAGCAAGCAGGAGCAGGGGCACCCAGGTGGCGGGCACCCTGGGCCTGTTGGCGAAGAGCTGGGCCACCAGCCAAGCCCAGCAGCTTCTCGCTGCAGCCAGACCCAGTCTTTCACTAAACTGTGGCTGACCGAGTGTTCAGGAAGTAGCCGTCAGCAAGTGAGTCCAGTCAGCGGGTCCTACATTCAGACACTGCCACGCCAGGACGGGCCAGGCCGCAGTGTGTCCCCAGCCCCCCGATGGCGGCAGGCCTGCTGTGGCTTTCAGACTGTGGCCACAAGAGGCTGTGGGTGGTGGCTACAGAGGGACTGTGGGGCAGGCCCAGGGCCAGGAGGGCTGGGGCTCAGCTGCAGGTCCTGGGTGTTCTGAGGGACCCCTGATAGGAGAGGAGGCACAGCAGCCCCTCTGGGGTACCCAGGGTGAGGGACAGGCCTGAGCCCATGTCCTGACGGGAAATGGGGCCAGGGGAGCTCAGTCCCCTTCTGAAGGAGTGCTGCTAATAAGGGGCACAGGTGGCAGGCTGGGACGGCACCCGCCAGTGGCCTTGGGCCTAGGCCAGCGGGGAGGGATGTGGAGGCACTTGGGGAGCCCTGCCCCACACTGCCAGGGCGCTGACCCTGGGTGTTCTCCACCCGCAGGTCACCCCTCCTCCTTCTCCCTCCTCCTCCTCCTCCTCTGCCCTCCCTCCTCCCTCCTCCCTCCTCTGCCCTCCCTCCTCCCTCCTCCCACCTTCCTCCTCCCCTCCCTCCTCTGCCCTCCCTTCTCCGTCCTCTGTCTTTCCTCCTCCCTCCTCCACCCGTCCCCTCCCTGGCCTCTTCCTGTCCACCCCCCATCAGTTCAGTCAGCAGACTCCCATGAAGCTCTGCTCCTTGCTGGGAGCCAGCACAGACAAGCTCCCTGTCCTTAGCAATGGGCAATGCTAAGGGAGAGGATAGGACGGGGCCTGCCTCGATGGCTTCTCTAGCCCCTGCCCCAGCGAGGCCTACCATGAAGGCTTGCCAGCTGCCGCAGGGCCACCTCGGCAAGGACCCAGCCTGGTGCCCACCCTGGTCATCCTATCTGGACGAACGTCACCCAAGAGGAACCCTAACCGTGGCTCCCAAGGCACAGTTCGCTTCTGTGGCCCAGGCAAACGGTGTGGCTTGGCCAAGTTCCAGCCACAGCTCAGCCCAGTCCCTGTCCTGTCCCCTGTCCCAGCCTGGCCTCAGCACCAGCTGCTGGCCGGTGGCTCTGGCTTGGTCCTGCCCAGGCCCAGGCTCCTAGCAGCTTGGCGTAGGGAGAGTGCAGCGAGCTTTCTGGCGAGGCTGCAGTGGGCTCCGGTCTGAGCCCACTCCCCACGACACCCCCAGGACAACGGGGCCCCAAGGCCTTACCGGGCGGGCCATCTCCCGCAGGTACCGGGCGCAGTCCTGGTGCCCATGGTAGTCCGCCAGGTCTGCTGCTGTGAACCCATCTTCGTCCCGCAGGCAGGGGTCCACGCGGTGGGAGACCAGGGTCTGGCAGCACTGCAGTGAGGGGCACGAGCTCGCCCACCGCGGGACTCACGGGCCGGCAGCACCTCTGTGCAGGCAGCTCGGCCAGTCCCGCTGCACGGCGCCACTCACGGCAGGGGTGGCACTTGCACCTGGGCTGTGGGCTCCAGAGACCTGCCCCAGAGCTCTGAGCCTCCTCCACGGTGCCCTGTCCTTGACCGACACCAAGCACCATGTGGCTGGGAAGAGTGAGCCCAAGTCTGCGCCTTCCAGGATGGGAGGGAAGCCTTCTCTAAGGCCCTGCCCGGCACCCGCGGGCCTCAGCGCTGTCCCAGGCCTCTGCACTCCCAGAGGGCCCACCCTCTTTCCTGAGAGCTACCTCGGGCCTGGACAGAGGTCACAACCCTGGGCCCACTGCCTCGTCTCCCATCCCAATCCTGACTGGCACCCGCAGGACTCTGGTGCGGGGATTAGGAGAGGGCGGGGGAGGGGCTGCAGGGGCTGGAGGTCGGTGGGTTTGCAAAGGACTCCGATGGGAGAGGAAGGAGATTTCTGTAGCTTATTCTGAAAATATTTATTCTGCATCAGTGTTCCCTTTGCAGTACTCAAAAAAAAAAAAAAAAAAAAAAAAAAAAAAAAAAAAATCAAAGGAACTTGAGTTAGTCGAACTTTTTGGTTTGCTGAACTGGGACTACCTGGGCCTCGTCCTCCCTGGTTACACCAAACTGAACAAAAAGTCCAGAGACCCCAAAGAAAATCATTCTCCTTTCTGGACCGTAGGTGCCTCACCTGGAACAGGTGCAGTCGGCTCCACCCTCACAAAGACACGGGGTGAATGCGAGCTTGGTGTGAGGTAGGGTGTACCCGTCGGAGTATGCCAGCTGAGCAGTGGCCTGGCACCGAGGGCCAGCAGCGTGTGACCTCACCCTGACTGTACGACCTGCTGGTCAGTGAACAGTCGCGCTCATGTGACAGCGCCCTCCCTGGGAACGGCACCCCCGGCCCAGAGGACTGCTGGGAGGCAAGACCACGTCGAAGGTCTCAGAAGTACTAATGGGCTGAGCACGCGGCCTGGTGTGGCCGAGAGTCGGGAACCATTTATCAGACGTGCAAGGAGGCTGGGCCGGAGGCCGTGGGGCAGGTCACTGAAGCTAGTCCCTGGGAGAAGGCCCGTCCGCGGGCCCTGGGGAGGGGAAAGTAGAGGGGCTCCGGCTGAGAGCAGGCCTTGGCTGCCGCTGGGGAGAGGAGACTGGGCTGGACTGAAGGGAGGTCACAGGGCCCAAGGAGCTGCTGGTGCCACGGCGGCAGCAACGTGGAGGAAGGGGACAGGGGGTCAGACACGGCCCCGACAGTGCCGCTTGAGCAGGGCACAGCGAGGAGGAAGGGGACCCTCTGCTGCCTGAGGGGCCCACTGCTGCTGGGATTTGTGAGCAGAGGGTGGTGACAGCCAGCTGAGACCAAGCCTGGAAATCTGGGCGGTGGCGGGTCAGACCAGTCTGCTCCCCAAGGACAATGCGAAACAGCCTGAGGGTAAAATCCACCTTCCACACACATCAAAGAGATGACAGAGAAGGACGGAGAGAGACAGAGAGACAGAGAGCGAGAAGTCACCCCCAGGGGCATGGCCACGCCCCAGTCCCTTCTCCTCCATTCTCCTCTCGGGATCTTGGGCATGCACGCAAACGCGCCTGGCGTGAGTTTAAGCCACCGGGTCCGGGACTTGAACTGCAGTTGACTACATGAGAGTCCAGAGACAAAGCCACTATGCCAACTGCTGGTCCCCTAACTCTAAAGTTTTAAAAAAGAAAAAAACAAGGAGAATAATTTATCATTTAAAAACCCACTCATGCGTGTATGATTGTGACTACGTCAGAGGCCTGAAGTCAGATGATGGTTCTAGGAGGAGCCACGGAGAAGCACATGAAGCGGGGTGCCCGGCCTGGCCCCGTTGCTGGGCTGTCTCTGTCTCTGCTCGCTGCCTTTGAGCTCTCAGCTCTGCTTGCTGAAAACACCCACTGCTACTCAGGAGTCCTGCCAGTCCGCAGGCCAGAGGCTGGGTAGACGCAGTCGTGACTCCCTGCGGAAGCTGACAGCCTTGCCTCTGTCCGTCCATCTGCAAGCTCACCCTCGCAGCCACGGGCACTGAGGCCGCTGCAGCGTCAGTCAGCAGACGATAGCGCTCCGGCCAGATGCGAGGAGCGGGAGTCCCCGCATCGCTGGCCGAGATGCGAATCCGCACCGCTGCTGCGGGAAGTGGCTTGGTGAGTGAGTGATCACATGACCCAGCAACGCCACTCCTGGGTATAGACTGCACAGCTGAAAACAGGTGCTCAAACGACAGCTCGCCTGTGATCATTCACAGCACTACCCACAACAGCCAAGGTTAAAGGAAGCCAGGCTCCGTCCGGGGACGAGTGGGTACACGAGGTGACCTCCCCACACGATGGAGTGTGGCTCAGCCGTCAGGAGGCAGTCCTGGCACACACTGCGCCGCGTGAAGAGCCAGACACCTAAGGTCACACGCAGTGGGACTCTGTCCATGGGAAAGAGGAAACAGCTACAGCGCACAGGCAGGAAGGCGGGTAGGGCTGCCAGGGCCTGCGAGGAGGGGACGGGAGCCCTGCTTCGTGGCGCGAGGGCTCCTTCCGGGATGGCGAGACTGTTCTGCGGGACGCGGAGTGGTGGCTGTACGGGTGAGTGTGCACGGCTAACTGCCAGACTGTGCACTTCAAAGCAGCTCGTTTGAGCCAGCAGGAGGCATGGAGGTTACGGCAACCAGATCCCACGTGGCCAACTGCACGGTTTGAGTCCTGGACCCAGTGGCTACACTGGGCACACGTGTGTGCATTCCCGAAACCCTGAAGGAGCATGGAGGAGAAGGAATTGCAGTGTGGCCATCCCCCCGGGGGTGATTTCTTTCTTTTTCCTCTCTCTCCTCTCGGCAAGCACATGCGCCCTATGGCAGAACAAACAAACAAAAAACAAAACAAAAAAATCCCAAAGGAAGATGTGGCAGTGTGGAAATGTGCCTCTCAGGTCTCCACCTGGGGGCGGGGAGTACGACTAGGCACTGAGCTCTGGCCGCCTCTGGATCCAGCCCCAGACCTTGCCGAGACCCCACCCGCACAGGACGCCCCAGCTCCCACACAATTCCTTTCCCAGTTGTTTCCCACAGACCTCTCACACATCTGGTCCCTTCCTGCCCTCTGCTTCTTAGAGGACCTGGACTAGCACAGGCGAGAAGGAAAGAAAAAGAAACAAATTAGAAGAAAGAGCTCAAGGTAAAAGGGCATCTTAAATGTTGGTAATTTCACCAACTGAAATGGACTAAGTGTGCCGAGAGGTAAAGACTGTCAGATCCGAGCAAAAATGAAACGTGGCTGCATACGCTCCCGAAGACGCCAGGAAAACACAGGGCTTCCGCAGGCCAGTGGCAAACTACACAAGATTCGCGTTGCACAGAGCAAAGGAAAGCAAGCTCAGGCATTCACGCTGTTACAGACGGCACAGCGGACTGGGCCTGGGGCTTCAGAATATGTGGAACGGATCGGGACAGGACCACAGGAACACCGGCAAATTCGGGATCAGTGAGGTTTTCACACACCTTGCTCAAGGGGTTTTAGATCCAACTGACAAAAATTGTGGATAGATAGATTTGAGGAACACAATGAACAAACCTAGGCAAAATGGCATGTATGTCTAAAATAGTCCAAAGACTCTAACGTTATCAAGAGCACACTGGACACTTATAAAAATTGGCCCGTGCAGGGCTATAAAGGCCTGATAAAGATCAAAGGCTGGGACTCTCCAGTACACCTTCTGACCTCAGGGCCCTCAGGGTAGAAACCAGTAACAAGCAGATGCCTTGAAAACCTCCCTGTTTGGAAATCAGGAGGCACACTGCGGGACTAGTAGATGGCGTAGCAGTCACATTGCTGGACTCCTACGAAGCCAACAGCAGTTCAAGTCCCAGACCCAACAGCTTGAAACTCACTTGGGCATGTGTGTGTGTGCATGTGCCCAAGATCCTGAGAGGAGAATGGAGGAGAAGGGATTGCAGTGTGGCCATCTCCCTGGGAAGTGACTTCTGGCTTTCTATCTCTCTGTCTCTGTATCTCCGGTGAGCACACATGTCCTATAGCAAAAATCTCTCTAAAAAAAAAAAAAAAAAAAAAAAAAAAAAGGGACATACTCCTAAGTCATCTGCAGGGAAAAGAAGAATTGGAACAGGAACTGGGAAATGCTTTTAACTGAGCAGTGACGGAACTGTGGGTGCAGCTAAAGCAGTGCTCAGAGGGAAACAGCCTTAAATAAACATACTAGAAAAGAAAAATGGTCGAAAGGGAGGTAGGCACTCATCTCAAGAATTTAAGAAATTGGGGACCAGCAGTTAGCGTAATTAGGCTATGTCGCTGGACTCCCACGTAGTCACCGTGGTTTAAGTCCCAGATCTGGCAGCTTAAACTCACACCAGGCGCGTGTGCGTGCGTGCCCAAGATCCTGAGAGGAGAATGGAGGAGAAGGGTTTGCGGCGTGGCCATCCCCTCCAGGGGGTGATTTCTCGCTTTCTTTCTCTCTGTATCTCTCTGTCTATCTGGTGAGCGCACACGCCCTATAGCAAAAAAAAAAAAAAAAAAAAAAAAAAAAAAAAAAAAAAAAAAAAATAAATTAGGAAATAGAAGGAAAGAAGTAATAGAGACAGAAAAAAATAAATGTAGAAATTAATGAAATGGAATGCACACACACTGAACAGAATTAACTGTTTTTTGAAGGACCTTGAACAAGTCAAAATGTGGTTGTTTGAGGAACTAAACATTGACTAACCTCGATGAGGCTGACTGAGACAAAAAGAGAAAGTCAAAAATAACTAATATCAGGAATAAAAAATGGGGAAATCACTAAGTGCCTTATCGGTGATAAAGAATAGTGAGACTATTATAAGTAACTTTAGACTAACACATTTAACAACTTATATAAAATCAATACCCAGAACATTTCCAGGAAAAAAAAAAAAACTAGAAAAAATAATTCACCAAAACCAACACACATATACAACACTTTACTTGTTCTCGTTAAATTAGTAATTAAAAACCTTGGTTCAGGACCAGCAGTTGGCATAATGGCTATGTTGCTGGATTCCCATGTAGTCGACCGTGGTTCAAGTCCTGGACCTGGTGACTTAAACTCACGCTGGGCGCGTGTGCATGCGTGCCCAAGAGCCCGAGAGGAGAATGGAGGAGAAGGGATTGCAGCGTGGCCATCCCCTTGAGGGATGATTTCTCACTTTCTGTCTCTGTCTCCCTCTGTCTTTCTGGCGAGCACATGAGTCCTATAGCAAAAACCTCTCCAAAAAACAAAAACAAAACAAAACAAAACAAAAAACCTTGGTCCAGAAAGCTTCACTGTGAATTCTACCTAACAGTTGAAGAAGAAATGCATCAATGTAACCAAAATGCCCTAAAATGTACAAAAAGAAGAAACACTTTGTAATTCATAGCATGCCTTTGATACCAAAACTCAGCAAGGACAGAATGAGAAGAGGATATTACAGGCCGATTTTACTCAAGAATGTAAAGGCCCAAATCCTCAACAACATGTAAAGAAATTAAATTGAGCTCCGTATAAAATGAATAGTAGGTCATGACTAAGTTGAATTTATGCCAGGAATGCAAGGTTGGTTTAACATTTAAGCAGTGTAAATCCAGCAATTCTCCTTCTGAAAATACACCCAAAAGAGCCAAAAGCAGGACCTTCAAGAGGGATTTGCATGCCTTGCTTGTAGCAGAAATCACAATAGCCTGAAGGCAGAAGCACCCACACACCCATTAGTGGGTGGGTGGGTAAAGACAATGTGGTATATACAGACAACAAATAGCATTCCCTCTCACAAAGGGAGATCTGCCATGGGCTATGACTTGGGTGGACCTCGAGGTAAAAGGCTGAGGGGAGTAAGGCAGTCATGAAGACGGGGCCACAGTAGGGTCCACTTCTGCGAGGCAGCTGAAGTAGCAAGGCCACGGAGACAGAGGAGGGAGCGTGGGTGCCCGGGTCTGGGGTGAGGGACTGGAAGCTGTGTGCAATTGCAGTTTCAGTTTTGCAAGATGAGCAAGCTCTGAGCTCTACTGCATAATGGTGTGAGTACACTTAACACCGCTCAACGTACACTTCCCTAGGGTGACTGGGCCAGCAGATGGCCTGGAGGTTATGGTGGATGGGTCCCACATGGCCGACCACATAACTCGAGTCCCAGATCTGATGGCTTGAAAAATATGCTGGGTGCATGTGTGTGTGCCCAAAATCCCAAGAAGAGAATGGAGGAGAGATTGTGGCAGGGCCATCCTCCCAGGGGTGGTTTTTCTCACTTTCCCTTTCTCGCTCTCTTTTTATTTAAGGAATTATTTTATTTGACTTTATTTTATTTATTTATTTGTTTATTCACTTAAATTTGACCAGAGAGGGACAGAGTGAAAGAGAAAGAGAGAGGGAAAGTGAGAAAGCAAGCCTCCAGGACTGGGACTCAAATTGCAGTAGACCATGTGGGAGTCCAACACCCTTAACCACCACGCCACCTGCCGGCCTTCTCATTCTCTTTCTCTGTCTCTGGTGAGCACATGCACCCTATAGCAAAAAAAAAAAAAAAAAAAAAAAAAAAAAAAGTTATGATGGTAAATTTTATGTTTTAAATTATAATTAAAAATTTAAAGAAAGTAATCACTAATTAATATCATTCAAATTAGGAAGACTGTGATATATTGAAACATAACTCACACTGTGTAGTTTTTTAATTGTCAGAGGGAATATGTGCTCACCTCAGAGAGACAGAGGAGAGAGAGAAGGGAGAAAGTGCCCTCCGATGACGTGTGCACAATCTCTTCTCCTCCATTTTTGCATCAGGATTTTGGGCATGCATGCACACGCATGTGCCTGGCATGTTTCCAAGCTGCTGGGGCCAGGACTTAAACTGCAGCTGGCGATGTGGGATGTGGCTCCCTTAACCACTAGGCTACGAGATTGGCCCTGAAACATAGCACGTACTAAAAATAATCAGGGCCGATCAGCGGCATGGTGGCGAAGGTGCCTGCATCCCACACGGCCAACGCACAGTTCAAGTCCCAAACACGGTGGCTTGAAAAACACGCCAGGCACATGTACATACGTGCCCAAAATCTCAAGAGGAGAATGGACAAGGGGTTGCAATGTGGTCAAATCCCCAGAGGGTGCTTTTGTACTTCTCCTCTTCCTTTCCTTCCAGTGAGCACGTGCACCTCTAGCAAAATTTATTTATTTATTTATTTTGGAGAGGTTTTTGCTATAGGGTGCGCACGCTTGCCAGAAAGACAGAGACAGAGAGACAGAAAGCAAGAAATCACCCCCCAGGGGGGATGGCCACGCCACAGTCCCTTCTCCTCCATTCTCTCAGGATCTTGGGCACGCACGCACACGCGCCAACATGAGTTTTAAGCCACTAGGTCTGGGACTCGAACTGCAGGTGACTACATGGGAGTCCAGTGGTGTAGCCATTACACCAACTGCTGGTCCCAATAACAAAATTTTAAATAAATTTAAAAAATAATTGTTGCTTCTCTTTAGAGTGTTGTAGAGAACTGTCTCGTTTTGAAGTGATTTTTTAATTTTTATTTTAAAAAATTATTTAATTTATTATTAATTTTTAAAATTTGCTATAGGGATGTGTGCTCACCAAAGAGAGACAGAGAGAGAGGGAAAGTGAGAAAGAAAGCCACCACATCTGAGACTCGAACCGTGGTTGGCCATGTGGGAGTCCAGCGTTTTAACCACCATACCACATGCTGGCCCTGAAATTTTTCTTAAATGGGGAAAAAGCCATCACAGTCAAGGGGAATCTAAGGAGACTGGATGACTAACGGTCATGTGGGATCTTGGGTGGGGTTCTGGGAGAGAAAACGACGTTAGGTATGAGCTAAGGGAACTCAAGTGACGTGTGGGTGTGGCTGGCAGCACCAGGTCAGTTCGGGCTTGTTGATTGTGCCAATGGCTGTAATGTACATCGTTAACAACTGGGGACAGAGAACATGGAGCATGTGGGAACTATCTGCGCTCTTTCCCGATTTTTCCGCAAATTTACAACTGTTCCAAAGCAAGATATGAAAGGACAGGGGAAGGAGCGAGCATTATCCTGGGTCAGCAGGTGGCGCCATGTTTAAGGTGCTGGACTCCCACATGGCTTACCGCAGTTCAAGTCCCGGACTTGGTGGCTCGAACATCACACTAGGCATGTGCGTGTGCATGCCCAAAACCCCAGGAGGAGAGTGCAGGAGAAGGGATTGGGCCGTGGCCACCTCCTGGGGCAGGGGGGCGATTTCTCACGTTCCCTTTCTCCTTGGCTCTCTGTCTCTCTCCAGTGAGCACATGTGCTCTATGGGGGGCGGAGCATTACCCTACCTTTCCTGGACAAAGCGTATCTCTGAACTGCTGCGGGTTAAATCCGTAACATTGGAGCTGTAACTGGGAAGGCACCACACCCCTAGGGAGACGAGTATTAGGTGACAGGCTGATAGGGGTGGAGGTGACGCTAAGGAATGACTGTGAATTGCTTTTCAGATGCAGTAATGGTCTGAGGTTATGATTTAAAAATAAAAGGAGACTTCATGTCTAGAAATGTCTACAGAAGTACTTCTGGGTGGGACAGCAGGTGACACGGGGGTTAAGGCACTGGATCCCGCATGGCCATTTGCACGGTTTGAGTCCCAGAGCTTGAAAATCATGTCGGTGTGTGCTTGCACGCCCAGAGGAGACTGGAGGAGAAGGGATTGCAGCGTGGCCATTGCCCCTGGGGGTGATTTCTCTCCCCCCCCCCCCGCCCCCGTCTGTCCGGCAAGGCGTCCTATAGCAAAAACTAGAAACAAAACAAAACAAAGAAAAACAAGTACTTATGGTAAAATAATGTGACGTCTCTGATTTGCTCTAAATGACAAGGTGGGGTGGCAGTAAAGACAAAATGAGCTTAGGGACCAGCAATTGGCATAATGGCTATGTCACTGGACTCCCATGTAGTTGACCGCGGTTTGATTCTTGGACCCGGTGGCTTAAACTTACTCCCGGTGCGTGTGCGTGCGTGCCCAAGATCCTGAGAGGAGAATGGAGGAGAAGGGATTGCGGTGTGGCCATCCCCCCTGGGGGTGATTTCCCGCTTTCTGTCTCTCTGTCTCTCTGTCTCTGTCTTTCTGGTGAGCGCACGTGCCCTATAGCAGAAACCTCTACCAAAAAAAAAAAAAAAAAAAGAGAAAAGAAAAGACAAAATGAGCTTAGTCTTGAGTTGCTGATGACACACACATATTCTTTTAATGGCAGAAACTTTAAGAGCATACATGAAAGAGACACAGAGAGAGAGAGAGCGCGAGACAGAGAGAGAGCGTGCAAGCGCCTGGTCACAAGCCCTCGGTGTTTTCCAAGCCACCACGTCAGTGCAGGACTCCAACTCTGGCCTGTCACGTGTCCCACTAACTGCAGTCTCCACCACTGTACCATGAGGCTGGCCTGAAACGCGCCCGGTGCTTTTAATGCCATAATAAAATGAGTTAAAAAGAGAAAAGTTCTCTGCGTTGAGGCTCCAGTTTTACTTTCGTATCATGGCGGGAGGAGCCGAGCACCTGCCTGAGCTGCTGAAGGTCTCGGACTCCCACAGAAAGTCTCACTTGGAAAAGCCTTTGCTGCTTCCAAACCCCGGCCCGGGCCAGCCTGCCCTTTATGGCGGTGGCACACGGCACCAAGCTCAGAGCTCCCTTGGCACCAGCTGCTTGCAGGGGAGGTAGCTCTCGGCCCTGCCCAGACCCACACCCCAGAGGCCTCTCTTCTCCAAGCACCCCTGACCGATCCAGTCACCGCCTCCCAGGTCCTTTCTGACGCAGCAGGATATTTGCAGACCCTCCTCTTCCTGCAGGCCTGCGGCTCATCTCCGCAACCCTCCCCCGTGTGGACCCATGCCTTGCCCTGAGACATGGACTTAGACGAGGTCGAGGTGGGGCTCTCTCCGTTCTCAAGGGGACATGCTTCTGATGGAAACGCACATTCGACCCATGCTGCCTATGCTGAGTTTCTAGAGATAGGCCACGCGAGCCCCAAGATTTATGCAGATGCTGGCAAAGGGCTGACATCGTGCCCCGGCCTGCTCACAGGGCACTCACGGCTGAGGGCCCGGCAGCCAAGGGCCCTCCTGGGGCGACCGTCACAACCCTGACCCTGCGCAGGGGCTTCTGCAGACGGGAGGATGCCACACATGGAGTTTGGAGGCATGCCGTTGGTTTTGCACTTGACCTCGGGCACTGAGCCTGCCTGGGCCTCCATTGGCATATCTGAGGGCAATGTTAACACCGCCCTGTGGGGTGGAGGGGTTAGGGCACACTGACAGAGCCCCTGGCTGCACAAGCCTCCCGCCATGCCTGCCCGTCTCACCTCCAACTGCCCATTCTCTGCTGCGTCGTGCAGGGGGGTCCCGCCCCAGGAGTCCCTCATGATGGGTGCGTTCATGAGCAGGAGCCGGTCTAGGATGGGCGTGTGGCCCCCTCGGGCTGCGAAGTGGAGGACTGTGGCCCCCTCGTTGTCCCTTGCTGTTAGGCCGATGTCGGTGAATGTGACCTGGGGAAAGAGGAACAGAAGGGACGGACCAGACAGCCGAGGCTCACGGTGGGGTGAGGCCCCCTAGGGAGGGGAGCTCCGAGGGTAAGCAGGCGCTGGCCTTGGGCTGTGCCCTGGGACACCTGCAGGAAGCCCTGGGAGCCCTGCGGGGTGAAGTGGTGAGATGGGGCTGGGGACTTAAACCATACATCACATCGAATGAACAAACTGCTGGGCCAGCTGGTGGCACGGTGGTTAAGGCGGCTGGATGGCCACGGTGCAGTTAGGGCCGCCACGCTGAGTGTGTGCGTGCTGAGAGAACGGGGAGGGGTTGCAGTATGGTGCCTCTTCACTCCCCATTTCTCTCTCTCTCTCTCTGTCTCTCTCTCTCTCCAGTATAGCAAACACGTTTTTAAAAAGAAAAGGAAAGGAAAGGGGGAACCAGCAGTTAGCGTAATGGCTATGTCGCTGGACTCCCACGTAGTCGACCGCGGTTCGTGTCTCGGGCCCGGTGGCTTACAACTCACGCCGGGCGCGTGTGCGTGCGTGCCCAAGATCCCGAGAGGAGAATGGAGGAGAAGGGATTGCGGCGTGACCATCCCCCCTGGGGGGTGATTTCTCGCTTTCTGTCTCTATGTCTCTCTCTGTCTGGCGAGCGCACGCGCCCTATAGCGAAAAACCTCTCCAAAAAAAAAAAAAAAAAAAAAAGAAAAGAAAAGGAAAGGAAAGGAAAGAAAGGAAAGGAAAGAGGGGCCAGATGTAGTGGTTAAGTGGCTGTGGCCTCCCACATGGCCCTCCGTGGCTCGAGTCTCAGACCTGGCAGCTTGAAACTCATGCCAGTCACGTGTGTGTGCCCAAAGTCGCGAGGATAGAGGAGACTGTGCCTGGCCATCCCCCTGCAGTGACTTCTCACTTTATCTCTCTGTCTCTGTCTCTCCAGCAAGCGCTCATGCCCTATACCAAAAATAAATTTCAGAAAAGAAAACAAAAAGCACTACCCTCGGCATGAGGGAACAGCCAAACGCTGGCTGACAGAGGAAGGAGAGAGAGGGAGACGGGGGGGGGGGGGGGGGGTCAACACCCTCTGACACCAGGCAGCAGGTCCCTGGGTGTCTGCGCCCTGAACACGACCCAGCGCAAAGGTGCTCTTAGACAGGCGGGTCCTGAGCTGTGTCTCTTCTGAGCCCTGGACTCAGCCTCTGGATGTGGTTTGGGGGCCGATTTTGCTGGCCCCTCTCAGGCCTCATCCGCCCCCTCGGTGAGGGTCCCGTGGCTTCCGGACCACAGCACCCAGCCAGGGCTCCCAGGGTCGTCTGGCTGATACCCATGCCCACCCTGCCCTCCACGACTCAGCTGTGCAGTGAGACGCGAGGGGGCTTCTGGGAGGGACTGCTGGGAAAGCTCTGCCTTCCTGACAGAGATCTCGGGACAGGACGCCTCCCCTCTCCATGAGGCCAGGGCAAGGGGACAAGATGCCCACAGCCCCCACCTCCTGCGGGCGAGCAGGCCCCTGGCAGTCGGCGGCAATCTAGTGCTCCGACTGGCCCGTTCACGTAGGCTGGTCAGGAGAGGCCGTGGGCCGGGCGGCCACGCTCCAGGGCCTGGCTGGAGGTCACTCAGCCCAGGACCCAGCGGTCCTGGCTGCTCCTTTCCCAGGACGGCACTCACACCCCAGCCAAGCCCCTGGGTTCTGTGGCCTCCTGCTCCTGCCCCCTTCTGGTGCCAACCACTCCAGTACTGTGGCTTCTCCACTGCCCCGTGGCCACCCCAGAGCCACGCACAGTGGAAGCCCTGGTCAGCAGTGCATGGGACGGCCAGGGAGAGGCAGATGCTGAGGTGTGGACCCCGAGCAGGCAGGGACCCCGTGGGGGCCGAGGGTTCTGCAAAGGGAGGCTGAGGTCGAGGCTGACGGTCTCTGGGCTGTGGCGAGCAGGCCAGACGCCATCCCAAGGGCCGGGGAGTCCTCGGTCCCTCCTTCACCCACGTGTTCGGTGAAGTCTCCCAAGTCCTGGCCGAGTGCCAGGTGCAGGGCCTGCAGCTGGTGGGCTAAGCCCCGCGCATGGGGCCCGCTGCCTCACACTCAGGTGAGACGCCAACAGCAGTGGGGGAGGTGCTGGTGTGTGGAGGGACAGAGGAGAGGTGGTGTGGGTGGTGGAGGAGGGAGTGGGAAGAGGGGGGAGCGGAGGAGGGAGAGGGATGGTACGTGGGAGGTCTGAGAGGTGACAGCTCTCTTTCCACCAGCACCCAGGGCAACCTTCTGAAATGGCCCTCGTGGTGCAGAGCCTTCCACGGCTCCCCTGTACTCTCAGGAGAGCCCATGCCTCCCGGGCCCCGCGGCCAGGCTGCCCTCGCATGTGCTAGCTGTGCCCTCCTCGGGAACTTGCTCCGGGCCCACCCCTACCCAGGACCTGTTAAGCCGCAGCTGTGTCACCAGCCTCACCTCCTCAGCAGGCCTACCCCTACTTGTAGACTCCACAGGTCTCTGCAATGGACCGAGGGCTCCCGGATTCCCCGCCTGGCCTGGCTGCGGAGGCAGGAAGCCACCAACCTGTCCTTGAAGGCCCCCAACCCCACCACCCTGTGCACCGGGCTCCCAGCGCCTCCTCACGAAGCAGGCGAGAAGAGCCTCCCATCCTGCCCAGATAGGAGAGCTGCCAGAGGAGCAGGGCCTGAGCAAATGCTGTGGCCCACGCCAGGCATGCTGGTGTGACCCTGGGGACAGCACGGGGGCACAGCCCACCTGACAGCCTCAGGTGGAGACCCCAAAGGTCTAGGTGTAGGAGGAGAGAGCCCTGGGGCACTGCAGGTCACCTGGCAGCTGGCTCTGTCGCAGGACCACGTGTGGCACACGCGGTCAAAGCCCCGGCCCAGCGTGGTGGGCACAGAGGGCTCGTCTGCTCATCTCGCAGCTCGGCCATCAGTGCCAGGACCATCCCCCAGGCTCCGGGCGCTGCTTGCTCCAAGGCTCGGGCTTCCCGGACGTCCCCCCGGCCAGCGCCCCCTTACCAGCCAGACGACGAGCGCGTAGTGGCCGTGGTCTGCGGCAGCGTGCAGGGCGTTCATGCCATCCAGGGCACGCAGGTGCACGTCCGCCCCGCAGTCCTTCACCAGGAACTGGGCCAGGTGCAGGTGGCCCTCCTGGCAGGCCAGGTAGAGCGGGGAGGCACCGCTGCGTGTCCGCTGGTTCACGCCGCTGCGGGGAGGGCGGGCTCAGAGGGCACCTGGCCAGGGCCCACCAGGTGGGGGCAGTGGGGGAGATGGGGGCCCAGTGGAGCAGAAGGTGTGGTCCTGAGCTCCTGGCTCGCATCTGCACCCACACTGACCCCCAGGGTGCTGCAAGCTATGAACTGCCTGAGGGCGGGGCGCCGGCAGGTGTGGGAGGAGCCCGCCAGCCTGGAATCCCCACTAGGTGAGCTGGCCTGCAGCGGCGTGTTGGGGGTGGCCAGCACGGCGGGGCCTGCAGCTGGGCATGTGTGAACCTCGCCCAGCCCTGGGTCCTGCTCTCTAGCAGGGCCACCATGAGCAGGACAGGAGCCATGGGCATCCAGGGCCGGCCTGAAGTCCAGCCCCAGCAGACGGGCTGGAGCAGCGTCCTGGCCTGCCTCAGACTTCCTCTGCTGTTGGGCCAGGAGAGCCCTTGGTCCCCAGTGACCGCTGTGGACAGGGCCAGTCCGACAAGGCTGACCACCCTGCCTGCCTGGCACGGACTGAGCCCCACTTCTCCCAGTGCAGCCCAGGGCTGTAGCGGGGCTCCCCAACCTCTGCATGCCTGACTCCTTCCCTGCCGACCCCTGGCTCCTAGTTCCGAATGTCAATCTCTCTAGACTCAAGGGGCCGTGGTCCTTGGTTGTCCCCACGGAAACACAGAATCTGTCCCCAATGCCCCATGGGCTCCCTCTGCTTCTGAGGCCCCACGGCTGCTGCTGCCGTGAGTGGGTCTGCCTGGTGGTCTCGGCGGCCCGTGACGAGCTGGAGAACCACCACAGCGGCCTCCCCAGTGTGAGCGGGCAGGGTTGGGCACAGCGGCCCCTGGAGGGCAGGCACGCGGGGAGAGGCCCTCCGCTCTCAGCCCTCCAGGCTAAGCTGCACGAGCTCCCGGTATTCCAGACCCTCTGCCTGCAGGGCAGGCACGGGGCTGGTTGGTGAGACTTGCTCTAGCCAGCCCCCCCACTCGTGCCCTACTCCGGACAGAGGAACCAGAGAGACTCGGGGACCCCCAGAGAAGCACCCCGGCCCCTCAGCCCTGGGGGGAGCCGAACAGCTGCCCACGGACCTGCCCCTGGTTTGAGCACTCCTCGCCAGTAGGTCCCTGCTGGGCCAGCCCTGCCCTGCTCGGCTGTGGTGGAGTGGACCCAGGATCCCAGGGGCAGCCCCAGCCTAGGACCCTGCACACGCCTGCCCTGCCCACCAGGGGCTTGACCCAATGTCCCAATGTCCCCCAGAGGGCTGTGTGCGCGCCTTGGTGTCAGCTCAGCAGTCTGCCAGCGTCCTCGACGCCAGCCGGGGCTAGAGCGGGTGGTGTCACCAGGGTGGCCACATAGCGGATCTCAGGCCAGGACGGCCCCTCCACATGTGTGGTCGGTGCCACGGCAGAACGTGGCCGGGCACAGCACGTGTGTATTAACGCGAGTCTCCTGGTCTCCAGTGTGGAGACTAGAAGCTGTGCTGGGGGTAGCTGCAGGAGGGAACCCCAGAGGCATGCACCAGGTGGTCCAGGAGAAAAAGCCTACTCCGCACCTGAGAACACGTGCAGGGAACGGGAGCATCAGGCCTCAGCAGGAGGAGGGGTGTGGGGGCAGGACAATGGCAGTGGTGGTCACAGAGATGCCACCCTGTCAGGACAGCAGCCCTGGGCACAGGCGGCCAGATGAGGGCCTGCTACCACGACGACAGTGCTCCTGCGCCCAGGATGGGAAGGCGAGTCCTGCCCCGGCCTCCCTCCTCGCCCATCCAATTCCAGCCGCGGGGGGCGGGCGGGGGCAGAGCACAGAGCCTCTGAGAGGTAAGCCCTGCCCCCAGCTCCAGGGGTTCCCGTGTGGAGGGCAAACCCAGGCCACCCTTTCCAGGGCCTCGGACCCCCCAAATCCAGTAAAATGCCCCCAGCTGACTGGTCGGCATGCCCTCTGTCCCCAGCTTTAGGCCCCGAGATGCCCCAGCTGGGGCCAGGAGCCCTCCTGCTGTCCGCTGCCCCTCGGGAGCAGAAGCCGCTCGCACAGCAGAATGCACCTCTGCCCTGGGGCCTGGCATCGCGGTCCTGCCGTAGCCCGGGGGCGGGGCCCGTGCCCAGATGCACCCCCCTTAGGCTCCCTCCCCCCTCTGGCTGCAGACTGGCAGTGGCCTGCTGCAGGGCACCTCCAAGGCCACTGCCTGTCCCTCTCTACCCTCCTTGTCCCCAGGGTGCCCCCACAGGCAGGGCTCGGGGCTCTTCACCTGCCATGGGCAGCTGCCAGGAGCTTCAGGCAGGTCAGGTCTCCGCTGACTGCGGCGTGGTGCAGCGGCAAGGCCCCTTCCCGCGTCTCCAACGTGGCCGCGTGGCCCTCGTGCAGCAGCCACTCCACCAGCAGAGGGTGCGCGAAGCGGGCGGCCAGGTGCAGCGGGGACACACCTGAGGCGTCTTGGTCCTGCCAGGGCCCAGGCATGTGGTCAGCAGAGGCCAGAGCTGGCTGCCCAAGGCTGGTCTGGGCAGAGCCCACCCTGGCCCCTGGCCACTGGCCACGTGAGCTTCTGCTTCCCTTCCTCCCCCCGCGCCCACAGGAGGGAGGCCTCTGATCCAGGCAGCAACAGTCCCCCGCCTCCTCCATCCCTGCCCCAGCGGAGGTGGCCCCTTCCCGCTCGGCTGAGCCCCTGCCTACTCTGTTCACGGCAGAAAGGCTGCCCTTGCCCAGCAGGTGCACGAGGATGGGTGTCCCAGGTGCCCTGCACAGGCTGCGGGCCCACCCCTCCAGTCCGAAGCACCCTCGGGGCCAGGGTGCATTTCCACACGGGCACGGGGTGTCCAGCAGCCTGGGCGTGCTCCCAGGGCCGTGATCAGAAGTGACCCCAGAAACGGCCCAGGCCCTGCTGCTCCCCCAGGGCTGGCTGCCAGATGCTGAGCCACGGCACCCGGGTCTCTGACAATCAGTGGAGGTGAGTCTTCCCTCTCCGGTCCCAGCGGGTCCCTCTGGCCCACCCCTACTCTGTCCTCAGGAAGGGCAGCTCTCGGGTCCCTTCACCTGGACAAAGCAGGACCAGGCAGGCAGGGCGAGGGCGGGGCCTGCTGAGAAATCACTGGGCCTGCCGGTCACTGCTAGCTGGCCTGGCCATCACAGCTCCCTCCCCTCGATGGCGGAACCCAAACTCTCCCCGCGCCTCATTACCCATGTGCAGACCCTCTGGGCAACAGGCCCTGTCCGTCGGCCTATCTGACAGGGGCTGGCATCCTGGCAATACCCCCGCTGGCAACACCGTGCTCCTGTGGGGGAGGGGTGGGGAGCCAGTCGGGGCAGCTTCTCCGCCAGGCCTCCGGGCAGCCGGGCCTGGAAGGTGATTCCGGGGGTGGCTCAGGCTTTCAAGGGCTGTGCGCTGGTTTGGGGACTAGGAACAGGCGTGGGGCGGAGGTGGGCACCATGGACAGAGGCCAGAGAGAAACAGGGCCCAGTTGCAAGGCTGGGGAGACCAGAGACAGGCCCCCCACTCACCTGCAGACCGCAGCCCCCTTCGCGGACAAGCCAGCGCAGCTCGGCCAGGCTGCCGGTGGCGGCAGCGTCGTGCGCAGGCGTGGCCCCGTTGCGGGCCCTCTGGTTGCTGGGCAGCTTGGCTCGCTGCACCAGGAACTTGACGCAGTCCAGGTGGCCCGCCCGGGTGGCGTGGTGCACCAGGCCAGCACCCAGGGCATCAGTGATGCCCGGGCCCAGGGCCCCGGCCTCCAGCAGCCTCTCCAGGGCAGCCACGTCCCCGTCCCTGGCAGCTGCGAGCGCCTGCTGCTCCTCCATCCTCCGGCTCAGCTCTTGGCTCTCACCGTGGCTCACGCACAGGCCGGGCTTCCTGTTTCAGGCGTGGACGCAGCTACTGGCTCCGGTTACCCGATAAGCCGCGCACAGGGCAGATGGGAGGCGGCAACCAGGGAGGGGCAGGCCTCATCCCACTGGCTCCCTGGCACCTGTGGGCCCTGGGGTAGGCAGCAGGGGAGAGAGGCTGGCCCCAGATGCTGCCGGACGCCGGACCCTGCCTCCTCTCCCAGAGTGGCCTGCAGAGCCAGGCCAGGAAGCTCCCACAAAGTTCTCCCCGTGGCCCGGAGGCTGGCAGTCCGCCCTCCCGCTGTCAAGGAGCCCCCAGTGTGTCCGGGACACTAGAGCCCTGAACACTGGTGCTGGTCCCACCACCCCACCCCCGGGGAATCAGTGTCTGCACGTTGGCCTTTGTGCGGTCTGCGGCCCTGGAGGCTCCATGGGCCTCTGGGGAAGCAAGTGGCTCTGCCTGGCCCTGGCGCCGGGCATGTGTCCAGGGAGGCCGAGGGTCTAATAGACCCGTAACCCAACCAGCCTGTGACGGGGCTCCGGGCTGCAGTCAGAGGTCCGTGCACGGCAGACCTGCCAAGTACCTCTGTCCAGACTGCGCAGTGACTGGGTGCTCTGCAGAGCTTGGCTCGGAATCGAGTCACAGCACCTCCCCTGGCGGCCCCAGGAAGCTGTGGGCCAGGGCCCTGTCTGGAGGTGCCAGGAGGCTCTGTCAGGCCACCTGCCGTAAGCCGCTTATGGCCCTCAGATGGCCGAGACGCACAGCACCCAGAACACCAGGACAGCCTTGCCGAGCGCCAAAACCGTTTATTCATTCATTCCCCCCGGCCATCATCCTCCATGCTGTCGTGCCTTAGGCCCACACAGGAAAGACGCAGACTCCCCTACACGGCGACGCCCGAGGTGTGTCAGATGCCACAGGGCGCCCGTGAAGATACAAGAATCCTTCCACAAATAAGGTGACACTGACAGGCAGGCTGGGGTGATCTGATGTCCTGCCTCGGGGTGACCCAGCACCACACGTACAGCCAGCAGCTCTGTGTGGGGTGGGGAGGAGCAGGCTGGGCTGGGCACCCCGGGGGAGCCACACGGCTGCCTCTCGACCTCTCCCTGGCCCTCCTCAGGGTGGTGGCGGAGCGGGGAAGCAGCCGACACTCGTGGGGTCAGGGCACACTGAGGTCCCGGGGGGCGAGCAGCCAGAGAGGACCCCCTGAGGCAGGGTTTGGAAAGGGCTTGCCGAAGGCCCGGGGGGCTGCCCTGCAAGTGTGTGTGTGGGAGACCGCGCTCTCAGAAATCAGCTTTCCTATTTCATGACTGCAACGAGCTGACAGATATTTGGGTATTCCTAAAAATACTTGGGGTTCCTCTTCTGGACAGAAGTGCCTGGGGCAGGCCCCCAGTTCCCTGTGTAGATGTGGCCAAAGCTTTTCCACTCCACTGTCAGGGTCCCGCAGAGGCAGACAGGAGTGTCCTCTGCGCAGGGCCTGGGTCCGTGAGGCCCCTGTGGGGTCTGTGCAGCAGGCGGACCAGAGCCAGGGAGGAAACCTGGGCCACGTCGCAAACGCAGTCGTCCCAGGAGAGGAAGACGGAGAAGGGCGGCCTCAGACGGGAGGATGCTCTGGAGGCCTCCGATGGGCGCTGTGGCCAAGGCCGTCCTCGCCAGCTCCAGCAAGGTGGCGCTCGGCACTAGGCCTGGCCCTCCAGCCGGGCCACCGCCCGCTTCAGGTCCTGCAGCACCAGGTCCACCTCCGCCCTGCTGGTGCTGCGGCCTACGCTGAGCCGGAGCGCATTCTTGGCCACGTCAGCAGGGATGCCACAGCTCAGCAGAATCGGGGACGGCCTGGGGACACCAGGAGCCAACTGTTACTCCACTCTTGGGGAGATGCCACCCTCTGCTCTCGGCCGAGGCCCCTGGTCCACCTGTCCACCCGGGGCCCGCCGCCCAGCATGGCCCCATGCCCACCTCCTGGCATCGAGCTGTCAACAAAGTCCACCAAACGCTCCTTCAAGCCCCTCGTGGGCGCGCAGCCCCCAGCCCCCCAGCAGTGGAGCCTGCAGAAGGGGCCTCACCAGGACGTCGAGGCCCCAAGGTCAAGTGTGAGGGGCCTTGGCCTCACCTCCAGGGCCCCCACCCACCCTCCCCAGATGGGTGACCTTGCTTCCTGTTTCGGGGGGCACAGAAGCCATCAGGCTGGGGGTGAGCCTTCCCTTCGGGGCCCGCAGAGCACTCTTCCGGGCAGTGCTGCCCACCCCGTCCTCCCTTGCAGCACGGCCCCCCAGTCGGCGTGCTCCCCCCGTCCTCTCTGGCTGCAGCACGGCCCCCCAGTCGGCGTGCTCCCCCCGTCCTCCCCTGCAGCACGGCCCCGCGTAGTCGGCGTGCCCTCCCCGTCCTGACTGCAGCACGGCCCGCGTGGTCGGCGTGCCCTCCCCGTCCTCTCTGGCTGCAGCACGGCCCGCCCCGGCGTGCTCTCCCCGTCCTCTCTGGCTGCAGCACGGCCCGCCCAGTCGGCGTGCTCTCCCCGTCCTCTCTGGCCGGCACGGCCCGCGTGGTCGGCGTGCTCTCCCCGTCCTCTCTGGTGCAGCACGGCCCCCCCAGTCGGCGTGCTCCCCCGTCCTCTCTGGCTGCGGCACGGCCCCCCAGTCGGCGTGCTCTCCCCGTCCTCTCTGGCTGCGGCACGGCCCCCCAGTCGGCGTGCTCTCCCCGTCCTCTCTGGCTGCGGCACGGCCCGCCCAGTCGGCGTGCTCTCCCCGTCCTCTCTGGCTGCGGCACCCCCCCAGTCGGCGTGCTCTCCCCGTCCTCTCTGGCTGCGGCACGGCCCCCCAGTCGGCGTGCTCTCCCCGTCCTCTCTGGCGCAGCACGGCCCCCCAGTCCGTGCTCTCCCCATCCTCTCTGGCTGCGGCGGCCCGCCCAGTCGGCGTGCTCTCCCCCGTCCCCTGGCTGCAGCAGTCGGCGTGCTCTCCCCGTCCTCTCTGGCTGCAGCACGGCCCCCCCAGTCGGCGTGCTCTCCCCGTCCTCTCTGGCTGCGGCACGGCCCGCCCAGTCGGCGTGCTCTCCCCGTCCTCTCTGGCTGCGGCACGGCCCCCCAGTCGGCGTGCTCTCCCCGTCCTCTCTGGCTGCAGCACGGCCCCCCCAGTCGGCGTGCTCTCCGGGCCTCAGCTTCCTTCTCAGGCCCTCCCTGTGGGGTCCTGGTGAGCACTCCACAGCGACGGCCACCTGAGCACTCCGTCAGGGCCGCCATGGCTGTGCCTCCCACCTCCCCCTCTGCTCTGGGCTCTAGGCCAGCCTGGCCAGGCTGCCCGAGGTGACTGGCCACACCCCGTCCCCCACCTCGCCGGCCCCGCACAGCCCCTCCCACTGGAGGGCACTGACCCTGAGGGCCAATGCCTGCCCGCGTCTCCCTCTGCCAGCTGGGCGGGTCTCCTTCACCTCGCTGCCCAGCCAGGACCGGCCCTTGCTATCTCCCCTCGCAGGTTCTGGCCCCAAAGCAGGTCCTGGCCCTGGGCACCCTCTGTCCTGTCCCCACTGCCTCTGCTTGCATCTGGGCAGGGCAGAGGGTACTCACCGGTCCCCATGGTCCGAGTGGCACGCGGCCCCCACGCTGGCCAGCAGCGTCTGGCACTGTGCGAGCACCAGGCGGCCTGCAGAGAGAACGCAGGCCTGAGAGCCGAGACCGCACCCTCGCCCAGTCCCGCCTGTATGGGGTCTCCCCTCCCCCACCCCGAGGCCGCCCACTGGGCCATCCTCGACTGGGGCGAGAACCAGAACCCACAGCAGGATCCAGAGAGACCCTCCCTCTCTCTAGGCTGCAGAAAAGCAGCCACTGCTCTGCCTCATGAAACTGGCCTTGCAAACCGTCTTCCTGGTCGACTGCCCTCCCGGACACCTGGCACCCTGGCTGGTGCCCTCCTGCCAATAGCTAGTTAGCACTGGGTGCCCCAGCAGCCGCTCAGAGGCACTTAGCACAGGCAGTGAGTACAAAGCCTGCCCCAGAAAACGGGGGTGGCCGGGAGGCTTGGCTTCCCACGGAAGGGGCCTGTGGGCTGGGAACCACGGAGACAGCGTGACAGCCCAGGCCTCCAGAGCTGTCAGCGACGGCCGTCCGAGGTCTTCCCCGTGGCCCCGCATGACTGCGGCCTCCACGACACCCACAGACAGGCGAAGCAGCGCCCTCTCCCAAGAAGCCAGAGCTGGCCCCCAGGTGCCCCTGCGTTCTCAGGGCCGCTGGGACCTCCCCAGGCACAGAGCGGCCCACGCTACCTGCACCTGGAACAGGCAGCCTGGAGTGCGCACCTCGTCCGTGGCTCCCCAGGCTGGGTCCCACGGCCGCTCCAGCGCTAACCCCTCCCCTTCCCCTCCCACACATGGCGAGGGGCTGAGACGGAGGTGGGCCTCGAGCACGGAGGCCGCGAGCACGTGCTCACCTCGCCAGCACCGACAGGCAGGCGCGCGACCGCCCCTCTGCCTCCCTCCTGCAGGTGGGGACGGGCTCTCAGGCCCGCGAGCTGAAACCCGCCACCCGGGGCCGACCGGGCTCACAGCCCTGGGCTGAGGCGGCCAGTGCCGAGCAAGCGCCTTTAAAATGTGAGCTGTGTGGAGCGGCGGCGGCAAGGGGTCTGAGCATGCACACGGGGGAGATGGGTCGAGCAGCCACCTTGAAGCCGGGGTCCCCGGATGGAGAAGTTACAGGTGTTGGGAAGCCGCTCGGTCCCCGGGAACCGGCTGTTCAAGTGGATTCTCTCGCCGAACTCGGCCTGAAAAGGTAAGTGGAGACTCGGTGACGGCTTCTCAGAGCCAGCACTACAGTGTCGCTGGACTTTCGCTTCGGAAAACCAAACTTCAAGGTTCTAAAACACCCCATCACTAACATCTACCTCCGCTAGTGCCGGGGACGGGCTCTGGAGCACAGCTGATGCGGAGAGTGCGCCTGGGCCCGTGCACGGTCACCGCGTGTCGCACTGCACCCCCTTCCCTCTGTCCCCCAGCCCCGTCACATCCCACCGTGCACAGCAGGGAAGGCGGGGCACGGGGCACACGCCCCTCCCATGGGAGACGCCCCTCGGCCTCGCACACCCTCCGCTCCGAGCTCACCTCCAGCCTCTCCTCCAGGTAATCGCGGACGTCTCTCATGTGGGCCTCGTAAGCCTCACAGTTCTGGGTCACCAGCTCAGCGGCCTGCGGACACACACGATTTGATTCTGGTTACGACAGAAGGCAGGACAGCAGAGCCTTAACCCCACAGCCGGCAGTGCCCGAGGCAGGGAGAGTGATTGCTCTGCTCCTTCCAGAACGAGAACCGCAGCAGACCTCTGGCTGAGGGCCGCCGGCCTGGTCACCATTATCTGAACTTAGATCAGGGCTTCCTGATGGCTCCAGACACCGCAGACACCACAGAGCAGCCAGGCGGGATCCCAGCCCTCGGGGAGCTGATTTCCAGAGGGACCGAGGGACAGCACAGCCCTCTG
Organism: Tupaia tana; assembly: GCA_026018925.1. Lineage (NCBI taxonomy): Eukaryota > Metazoa > Chordata > Mammalia > Scandentia > Tupaiidae > Tupaia > Tupaia tana. The sequence continues at coordinate 3,378,773 of JAKSZU010000001.1, forward strand.
TGCTGTGAGGGAGCCATACTCGGTGCGGTGTGGCCAGCCCGGCCACTGTGGTCAATGGCCTGTAGATGGACAGCCCGTGGGGCACAGGGCACAGACACAGGGATGTCCACAGGGTTGGACGTGGGGACGGGATGGCTGGAGCCAAGAGCGAATGACGCGTCGTTCACAGCGGGTGGCCGTGAACGCCGGCAGGAGGGAGGTCCGTGGTATATTCCGGACACAGACAGACCGGCAGGGCTGGAGGCTGCATTAGATGCCGGGGGCAGGACAAGGAGGGACCAAGGCACCCCTTGATCTCTGAAGTGAGAACCTGGTTGGTGGGAGACACCTCAAGGTGAGGGTCAGCAGGAGGAGAGTGACCAGGACCCAAGGAAATGTCCATAAGCAGCCAGGGATGTGGGGCCCTCAGGAGGAAGGTCAGGCCTGTGTGACGTCGGACTCAGACGTGAGTAGGGGCTGGTGTGACAGCTACCGCCAACACCGCCAGCCAGCGGGTGAGGGTGGGAGGGCGCTGGCACAGGGAGGGCCGATGGGGCCGGCCATGGCGAAGGCTGCTGAGCCTGAGGAGACGCCAGGGGCCAGGGCACGGCTGAGTCCTCAGCAAGTTTCGGGGAAGAGGAACAAGCTGCCTGGCCGAGGAGAGAGGCAAGGGTGAGAGGGAGGGCCGCAGGGCCGAGGAGGCGTTTAAAGGCTGGGACGCTCCAGCAGGAAGAAAGTGAGGGTGTACCAGGGGGCACTGCTGGAAGGTGCCCTCCGGAAGGAACCAGGGACCTTGGCTCGGCCCGCGGTGTGTGCAGGGGCACCTGTGCTGGACGCTGGACGGAGTCGGGCTGGGCCGGGGCCGGCTGTGGGGCCCGGCCGAGGCCATCAGGGCTGGGGTGAGCTGAGGCTTTCGGAAGCTGCGACTAATGCCCACCTTGCAGGCAGGGCCCAGGAGCAGCTGGCGTAGGGGCCTCATGGCACTCTTCACTCAGGGCATCACGTGCAGGTCCCGGACTCCCCCTTAGTGCACTGCCATTGGGGAGTGTCACCCTGGGAGTCACGGTCTGATGTCTAACAGGCCCGCGGTCGGGCAGAGTGGAAGCCCCTGTCACTCCGGGTCACAGTGAAGCCATTCATGCTCTCCCCAGGCGTCTGCTCTGGGGACACTGAGGCAGACACGGCCAAGGCCCTGCCCTATGGAGCTGACAGGTGTGGGGGAGGCTCACAGATGCGTAAGATGTCACATGGAGGTAAAGCTTGGAAAAGGGAGAGATGGCAGCAGTGAGGGGACACGGGCCCCTGCAGTGGTGGCTCACAAGGGCTGCTCACAAGGCCTTGCAGCAGAGGCATGGGGCACAGGGCAGCCCTGCAGACCCCAGACCCACGGCGTGGCTGGCACCGTCTTTGGTCGCAAAGCCCATGTGTGTAGCACCTGCGCAAACCTAGCTCCTGGAAGGTACACAGGGAACAGGTGGGACGGGGAGGGCACCTGGGGCTGCACTGGGTTGGGGCAACCTCGAGCCCATAGGTCACCTGGGGACTAGGAGCTGGAGCTGCCGCCAGCGCCCGTTAGGAGCAAGCCTGCCATTTGCCCTGGCTGTTTAAGGACATCTCCGTATTTGAGAAGTGATGAGTCAAAGGGCCCTTTGTTTTAGATGGGGTGTGCCACCCTACAGACCCCAGAAAGTGGTTCTCTGGGCTGGTCAACAATCCCAGGCTTTCCTTATCACCCCACCTTTCGGATCATAAAAATATGACCTCCTGACCGCCCTGGGCTCCCCTGGGGTAATGACAAAGCAGCTACTGTGCTCAAGGTCACAGGCTTACCTTCCCAAGGCCGGCAATCATTGGGGTGTTCTCTGTCCTGGAAGAGACAAGGGATTAAGCAAGACAAACAAATGTCCCAGGAAGGATGCCTTCCTACACAAAAGTCTGCACTAAATATAAACAAAATCACACCAAAGCCTTTCTCAGAACAGGTACCCATGATGCAGCCGCAGCCCGACACCCTCCTGCAAGGTTGCTGCTTATCCTAGCCAGTGACTGCATGGCCTGCCATGGTGTCTCTGGTGGCTGTCAGGCCTGGGCCCTTTTCCTACCTGGGGAAAGCCCTTCTGAGGCCCCAGAGCATGCCTCTCCCATGATGCCACACCAGGGAGAGTCTGAGAAGCTCGTTCCTGACTGTTGTTTTCAGCTGTCAGGGTAAAAAGTGATAGAGAATTCTTTGTACTAGAGAGTGCAGGCTTCGGTGAACAAGGGTGTGCATATACGTGTGAGTGCGTGCATGTGTGACACATGCTTGTGCACCCTTATGCACAGGACGGGTCAAGGGACCCCTGGGAGCCAGTGACTCTCATACTCTGCTCTAAAGCTGCAAATCAGACCGCTTCACTCTATTGTTGGGAAAAACAAACATTAACTTAATTTTCTTAAGTTCTGGTGAATAATGCTTTCCTAAATCTCGGTGCTGGCTGCTGCTTGCTCACGGATAGTAATGCGTTCTCTGCAGCCTCACCAGCATTCCGTGTCGTCACTGTTGTTATATTTGCTGTTCTGATGGCAGGGTGGCCATGACACTGCACTGGGGCTTTCTTTTGCATTTCCCTCCTAACTAATGCTACTGCACGTCTTTCCAGGAGCTTCTTCGCTCTCCACTACCCTCCTCAGTGCAATGTCTCTGTCCTTTTGCCCATTTCCTGGCATGGCTTTTTGCTGTTCAATCTTGCAAGATCTCTAAATATTCTAGAGACTACTCCTTTGTCAGAGCTGTCATTTGGAAGTATTTCAGTACTTCCCATGGGTAGTCTGCCCCTTCGTCTTCTTCATAAAGCCTCTTTTCCAGAGCTAAGAGACTTATATATCAATTTGGGAGAATTGACATGTTTGCTATGTTGAATTTTCATTCTAGGAATATGGTGTGTCTATCTTTTTTGATTTCTTTAATTCAACTTGTACAGTTTTCAGTATATAAGTCCTATACATATTCTTAGATTTATGTCTGAATATTTATTTCAATTGCTATTCTATTTTTAAAAATTTTATTGCCCACGTATTACTAAGTTATAAATAAATAAACATACATAAGAGATTTGTGTGTGTTTGCGTTCTGTGACCATACCATATGGCACATTTATTAGTTCTAGTTTTCTTGTACATTCCTTGGCGTTTTCTAAGTGGGCAATATATAGATTGTCTATTGGAACAATTTTACCTCTTCCTTTCTCATCTGTATACCTTTGACTTCCTTTTCTTGCCCTAGAAATTCTAACACTACGCTGAATGAACATGGCGACAGCAGATATTCCTGTTTTGTTTCTGATCCTAAGGGTAAAATAGTCAGGCTTTCATCAGTAAGTAGGACAGGCGCTTTTCTGTAAGTTCTCTACTTAGGTTGAGAAAATTCTCCTCTATCCTATTATTCTGGGGGTTTTAAACATAAATGGGTGTTGAATTTTGTCCAATGCTTTCTCCAAATCAAATGACGTGATCTTATTTGTCTTCGTTATTCATTAACCTACTAACATGCTGGATTACCATGACTGAATTTTGAATACTGAACCAGCCCTGCATCCCTACAATAAACTCTACTTGGCCACGGTGTATAATTTATGTATTGTTGAATTCTATTTGCTAGAATTTTGCTGAAGACTTTTGCATCTATACTCATGATGGATATTAGTCTGCAGCTTTATTTATTTATTTGTACTGTCTGTCTGATTCTGATACCAGGGTAATACTAACTAGCTTCATAAAATAAGCTGAGAAGTGTCCTTTCCTATTCTATTTTCTGAAAGAGACTATATAGAAATAGTGTTAATTCTTCAAACATTTGGTAGAATTCTCTGATGAAATCACTTACACCTTCTGGGCCTGAGATCTTTTTTTTTTTTTTTTTTTTAATGTCAGAGGGTGTACACACATGCAAGAAAGAAAACCCCAGTGGGGCCTGGCCATGCTGCAATACTTTCTCCGTTGATTCTCCATCCTATCAGGATCCTGGGCATGCACGGGGTGGGATTCAAACCCTAGTCGGCCATGTGAGATCTGGCTTCCTCTGTGCAACACCCTGTTGCTGGGCCATGAGGTCAGTCTTTTTTCGGAGGAGGTTTTAATTTATGAATTAAAGTTCCTCATAGTTACAGGGCTATCCAAATAATTTATATTTCATACAGAGTTGTGGTATAGTTTCCGTTTTTGGAAGAAGGAATCCATTTCATCCAAGTGGTCAGTTTCGTACAGGTAGAGTCGTCTGCAGCATTTTCTTATTATCTTTCTTATGTCTGTGAGGTCTGTAGTGGTAGCTCCTGTTTCATTCCAGATACTGTATTTTCTCTATTTGGTCAGTCTTGCTTAGAGGTTTACCACTTTCAGTCAGTTCCTATGCTGCATTTGAAATTAGTTTCTTATAGATAGCCGAGAGTTGGGTCATGGTTTTCTAATGAACTAATCTCTTTCTTTTAATTAGTATATTTAGACCACTTAAATTTAATATAAGTAATTATTGATATGTTAGGGTTTAAGTTTGTCATTTTGTTGTTTGTTTTCTATTTCTTTTCTCTCTCTCTCTCTCTCTTTTTCTGTTTTAGGTTTTGCCACAGTATGCATGCACTTAAAAGACAAAGAGACAGAAAGAGGAAAGTGAGAAATCATCCCCCAGAGGAATGACCACACAACAATCCCTTTTCCTCCAATCTCCTTAGGATTTTGGGCATGCACACACACATGCCTAGTATGATTTTCAAGCCACCGGATCTGGGATTCCAACTGTGGTGAGCCATGTGGGAGTCAGCACCTTAATTACCATGCTACCTGCTGGCTGTTTCTTCTTTAAATATTTTTTTCCTTGCCTTTCAAGGGTTATTGAACATTTTTTAAGGATTTGATTCTGATTTACACACAGTGGATTGTGTTGTTGTTTTATCACCAGCTGGCACATGTGCTCACTGGGGCTGGGTGGGTGGGAGGAGCACAGGAAAGGCCCCCCCGGTCGGGCGTGGTTGTGCTGCAACTTTCTCCTCCATTTTCCCATTCCATCAGGATCTTCGACATGCACAAACAGGTGCCCAGAGTATTTGTTGAGCTGCCAGGACTGGATTTGAACTGTGGTGAGCTGTATGGGCCCCAGCTCCTGAGCACAGTGCATAACCACGGTTATATAGGCCGGCCCTATAGACTGATTCTGAGTGTCTCTCATTATACGGATTTTAGTGTTTGCTCAAGGTATTACATTATACATATTTATCAAACTCTTTGCAACCCATTGGTGTTGTTACTTTACCCATTTTCAAGTGGAATGTAGATACCTGGGGACTGGCAGGTGGCGTGGTGGTTAGGACACTGGACTCCCACATGGCCGACTGCATTGCAAGTCCCAGACCTAGCGGCTTGCTTTCTCACGTTCCCTTTCTCTGTCTGTCTGTCTGTCTCTGGTCAAATTAAAAAATAATAACAATAAATAAGATGAAATAAATAACTTTTTTAGAGATTTTTGCCTTAGGGCACATGCACTTCCCAGAGAGAGAGAGAGAGAGGCAGAGACAGTGAGAGGAAAAATGAGAAATCACTGAGGGGGCTGGCCACACTGCAATTCCTTCTCCTCCACTCTCTCTGGGATCTTGGGCACGCACGCACGCACACCTGATGTGGTTTTGAAGCCACTGGGTCTGGGCCTTGAGCCACAGCCAGCCAAGTGGTAGTCTCGTTCCGTAACTGCTATGTCATCAGCTCGTCCCAAAATAAACAGTTCTTTTAAATCTTTTCACATCCTTTCGCCTCCCTCTATCTTTGTCTTTATAAAATAACCTTAAATGTTTCCTTCATGTGCATTTACAACCACAGCAGGCATTGCTGTGATTTTTGCTCAAGCTACCTAACAAAATTCAGAAAACTCAAGAAAACCTTATTATATTTGGTGACAAATTTCTCTTAGTTTTCCTTCATCTGAGAATATCTTGACTTCCCTTCGTCCTGGAGAACAGGCTTTCTGGATACAGGATTCTGGCCTGGCAGTTTTCTTTGAGCACTTGAAAACCATTGTGCCTCTTCCCTCGGTCTCCACAGTTTCAGACGAGGAATCCGTTGTCATTCCTGTAAAGTGTCATTTCTGTCTGCTTTTGAGATTTTGTCTTTAATTTTTACAGGCTGTATGTCTTGGCATGTATTCCTCTGGGCTGATCCTATGTGGAATTCGCTCAGCTTCCTGAATCTGTTGGATTATGTCTCTTGCCAAAATTGGGAAGTTTTCCAGACATTACTTGTTCAAATACGTTTGCAGCCCTGTCTGTAGAGTTCTGTCTCCTCTCCTTCAAGGGCTCCAGTGAGATGAGTGTTCCCTGGTTCCCCAGCCGTGGACACTGCCCACTCCCCAGGCCTGTCCCTTCGTGCGCAGATTCCTACCCCGTCTGAGCTCGCTGGTTCTTTCCTTGTCCTCACTGGCCTGCTGTGGAGGCCGACTGAGGCGAGCTTTTCACTTGGTTACTGCAGTTTTTAGCTCTAAAATGCTCTCCTGTTCTCTGTATCTTCTTCCTCGTCCTGACACTGTGTGTTTGTTTGTTTCAGGTGGGCTCAGAGTTTCTCCCTGGAGAACCCCTCCCGTGCTGTGTAACTGCTGCCAGGAATTGGAGCATCTGCCTCAGCTCAGTCTACTCAGCCACTCGTCACCTTTCTTCATCCATCTGGAGATCTCTCTTGTTCTTGGTACGATGCATAATTTTTAAAATTTTTTTAGATTTTTTTTTTCATAGGGCCCATGCACTCACTGGAGAGACACAGAGAAAAAACATGAGAAACCATCCCCCAGGAAAGCTGGCCATGCCGCAGTCCCTTCTCCGTTCTCCTCTAGGGATTCTGGGCACACACGCCTGGTGTTTTTCAAGCCACTGAGTCTGAGACTCCGACTGTGCAGTCGGCCCTCTGCCATCCAGCACCTTAACCCGTGCCACTTGCTGGCCCAGTCATTTTCGATAATGACAGCCCGGTCTCACTGGCCGTCCCGGGCCACCGTGGCACTGTGGGGCAGGAGCAGAGCCTAGTGCCTTGCTTAGCTCAGCTGCCACCCAGAGGGAACGTGCTCCATTACTGACAGCACGGACGGGAGTCGGGGCCTGTGTCTCCACCGCCTCCATGGTGAGGTGATTGCTGGCTGGCGCAGTGACAGTCCCGTACCCCACGTGGCCTTCTCTGACATCCTGAGGGGTGTGGGTGGAGGGCTGAGCCTCCTCCCAGCCGCGGCTGTGTGGAGGGTGACCACGCCCCTGCGGCGTCCGGCTCAGCAGTGCAGTTTCTGTCTGTTTTCTGCCTGGCGAGGCGGCCCCTTTCCTGCTCCGCTGGCAGAGAGCGGGCTCCAGGTGGGGTGCCCCGTGTGCCCTGGCTGGCCTTGCTGGACTGCTGGCCTCTTGAGCTCGACCTGTGGGAAATATGGGGTAAGAACACCCAGGGAAGGCCCTGCCGCCCGCACGCTGCCATGCGTACTCTGATGGAGAGTGCAGTGTTGGCTTAGACGTCACTGCACACGACAGTGGCACGGGAGTGTCAGAAAGGAGTCCCACGTGGGCCTGCGATTCCCACGGTCAGGACAGCAGCAGGTCAAAGTGACGAGGAGTTGGGCATGCTGGGGCGGTGACAGCAGAGGTCCCTGTACCTGCAGGAAATCACCCCTGCAAGGCTGTGGACCTCGAGTCCTCGTGGAGGGACCAGCCAGCAGGCCAGCTGCAACGTGGTGACGGACTGTGACATCTGAGTGCTCCCGGAGGCTTCTCGAGCTTTCACTGCCTGAACCAGCCCTGAGGCCACTGGCTGAGAGGGCCGGATCGTACACGGCTGGCCGTGGTCTGAATCCTGGCCCTGGCAGCTTGGCCAACGCTCCAGGACTCTGTGTATGCATGCCCAAATCCCAACAGGATGGAGGAATGGAGGAGGGATTGCGCGTGGCCACGCCCCACGGGGGCTGCCCCCTCCTCCTCTCTCTGGCAAGTCCACGCATTCCCTGGCAAAATTAAAAAAAAAAGTCACTGCTCTACAAACGGCCCCAGCCCCAGCCACAGCCCGAACACTCTACCTTACCCGGGCCTGAAATTCCGCTCCTGTCCACCTCCAAACAGCATGGGGTGCAGGGGGGTGAGCTCGCCGAGCCCTCGTACGTACAGGGCACCGACCCTGGGACCGTAGAACTGCAAGGAGAAGCCACTTAGCCAACGGGAACGCACAAGGACCCACTGTGACGGTGTGCTGCATGTGCAAGAACACAGAACACACACTCCGGGACGCAGTCCCTGGGCTTCCTGCACCCTTAGGGTGCTCGCCCATCGCCGCTTTGAACAAGCCAGAGCCACAGAAGCCTTCGGGTGCAGGACAGAGCCCGGGCCTAATGGGCCTTCCCTCCCTGCACGCCACGGGGTAGGATTTGTCAAAGGAGAGGCGCTGGGATTAGAGGGGGCCAGGCCTTTTCCTGTGTGTGGTTCCATGTTTAGGGTGATATGACACAAAGCACACAGGGGCCACAGCAACAGGCCAGCCTGGGAACTCCTCTGCACGCTGGCTGAGGACCGAGGACCGAGCTTCACGCCGGATGCTCGCCAGGGACCAGAGGGGTGAGCAAAGGCTCCAGAGGGCTTCGCTGTTAACTCCTCCCCACGCTCCCCTCACGGTGAGAGCTGCTGAAACCAAAGCTCCCGCCGAGGAGCCGCATGTCAGTCTAACCCTTCTGTCCTGGGGTCTGCGTGTGGGCTGACAGGTCCCCGCAGAGGGCACTGGTCACCCGCTTCCCCGCCCGCCTGGACTCTCATGCAGGCCCCAGGCCCCAGCTCTGCGTGCCCAGCCCTCCCGTCGCTGCTATCCCCGACACGGTCCTCGGCAACTGCATCCTAGCCCCGTTGGTCTCTCCCCTCTCTGCAGCATCCGAGGTGCTGTCACAGGGCCCCGGGGCCTTGCGTTAAGGGCACTCGGGCCCCTAGACTGAAAAGTGAGGGGTGGCTGCAGGAGCCTTTGTGCCAGCCAGCACCTTCGCCCCGGGGGGGCAGCCCGAGACACACCTTGTGCCCCACGATGGTGAGGAGGTCCACGCCCAGGTCGTCCACGTCCACGCGCCGCTTCCCCAGGGCCTGCGCCGCGTCTGTGTGCACGAGGATGCGAGGCAGCCCCGAGGCCGCCCGCTTCTGGTTCAGGGCTCGAACCCGCTGACTGATTTCAGGGACAGGCTGCAGTGGGGACACATGTCGAGCAAGCACTTTTCAGTTTGTGGAGGACTGAACGAGAGGACTAAGAGGCAGTTAATGAGGACAGGCAGGAAGTTACAAAATTGAAGAACGGAGAAAAAGAAGGGGCCCGAGTCCAGAAACATGAAAACCCAGCCCGAAATTAAGCCACCTTCCTCCCCCAAGATATCTTTGTTAAAACAAAGAGGCCGGTCACCATGACCACGCCCGTCTCGTTGTTGGCCAGCATGATGGTCACGAGGCACGTGGTCGGGCGCACAGCCGCCAGGACGTCCTCGACTTCCGCCTGTCCGTGCTCCCTGGACACCGGGACGAAGGTGACTGCTGAGGTCAAACACAGTGCTGAGTTAACCGCCAGGCGGACCGTCTCGACAGCGCGTAGCTATGGCTCAGTAAAACCGCTTTCCAAGGGCCAGCTGGGGGTGGAGGCTGCCGGGTCTCACACAGGCAGCTATGCGGTTCGAGTCTCAGACCTGGTGGCTCGAAGGGGCACACGGGCACATGTGCGTGCCCAATATCTCAAGAGGAGAATGGAGAAGGGGCTGAGGTTGGCCATCTCTCCCGGCTCTCTGGCGAGCACACATACCCTATGCCAAATTAAAAGGGAAAAGAGAGAGAAAAAAATCAAGCAAGCTATTTTCCAGGTATAAAAGTAACATAGTAAAAGCTCAGGAAACTACAAAGAATAAACAAAAGCCACCCACCGTTACCATCACCCCGGAATAACCACGGCCGAGGGCTGCAGCCCCAGTCGGCGGGTTTCCTCCACGGAGCACACGCCTGCGAAGGCCCCTCTCCACCTGTGACGGCGTCTCACGGCCACGGCCACGCTCCCTCCCTCGGCCCTGCGCCGCCTTCGTGGAGCGGTCAGGCCGGCGTTTCCAGGAAGGATGCCGAGACGGCTGCATGGCCACGACCAACGACCCAGCCTGGACCCGCGCCGCACACCACGCGTGAAGGCAGCTCCCAGTGCACCGGGGACCGAGCGAAGGCAGACTACGGAACTTCTTCTTAATTGCCAGAGGGCATGTGCACTTGTCAGAGAGAGAGACAGAGACAGAGACAGAGAGAGGCAGAGAGAGAGAGAGAGCCGGTCCCACAGCGAGGCATGCCATTTTCCATCCTGTCTGCTTCACTTCCCCTCTGTCAGGATTCGGGACATGCCTGCACACGGGTCTGGTATTTGTCAAGCCACTGAGGCTGGGACTCGAACCACGGTGGGCCGCGTGGGAGCTGGCTCCCTTACGTACTAAGCTATGGGACCATCCCAAACTATAACAATCTTACTAGGATAGACAGGAGTAAATGTTCATAACCTTGAGCAGGGCAAAGCCTAATTATATATGACAAAAGGAACCAAAAATAATTAATTGAATGACACAAAAAAATTAAAAAAAAAAATCTTATCTTTTTTTCAGAGATTCCATGAAGGGAGAGAAAAGAAGACCCTAAGAGTGGGAGAAAATATCTGCAAATCATATATCTGATAAAGAACTTGTCCAGCCTATATTTTTTAAAAAGCCTTACAACTCAATTAAAAACCAACTGATTCCATTAAAATATGGGCAGGAATTTGAAGAAACATTTCTCCAAAGAAGAGATACACCAATGACCGATAAGTCCATAAAAACACGCCTGGGACCATTAGCCATTAGGGAAGCGCAAGTCAAACCACGAGTCACCACCTGTCACCCACTAGGAGGCGCTAATGAAAGCTAAGACTGTGGTGAGCGGGCGAGGACACTGCAGCCCACACTCGGAGCGTAAAACGGTGCCGCTGTTGTGGGAGCAAGGTCAAGGTTTAACACAGAGTTACCCAGAAGTCGTCAAAGACAGAGTTACCAGGTGACCGGCAAGCCTGCTCTTCGCGGTCCGTGCCCCAGAGAACCGAAAACCAGCTCCCGCACAGAAGCTGCCGCAGATGCTCACGGCCCTACTCCTGACCGCTGGGGTGGGAGTGCCGTCCGTGCCCACCGGCTGATGAGCGTGAGACGTGCACACACCAACGCTCCGCTGGTTCTCATCCATAGAAAGGAGCCTTAGGAATACTCAGGTGCGCTGTGGGTGAACCTGGGAGACAGCCACAGGAGTCTGCGATCTCGCGTGCCATTCCAGGGACTCCAGGACAGGACGGCGACAGAGATGAAATCGCTGGCTGCCTGCAGCTGGAAAGGAGCACTCACGGCTGACTGGGGCAAGGTTTTGCAGGGCGACGACACGCTCCGTAACTGACTGGTGACGGCTGCGGGCCCGCACGCCCCAGAGGAGTGAAAACCATCTCATTAAAGCTGACCAGCAGAGACCCGCTGGGAGGCTGGAGGTGGAGGGAGTCCGAGGAAGCCTTCAGGAGGTCAAAGGTCTCCATGTTATACCAGCAAGTCGAGACACCCATGCTCAAGTCAATACCGAGAAATGAGTATGTTGCCAGGGTACTTAGCAACGAAAACGCAAATGCAGACGGTAACCACAAGGCAAACTGGAAGAGCGGTTGCCTCTGAGGACTGGGGGCAGGCAGGGGAGGAGCATTTCCTTTATTTGGTAAGTTTTTACCACAGGGCACATGTGCTCACCAGAGAGAGACAGAGATAAGGTGAGAAATCACCCCATGGGAGGATGATCACGCCATTATCCCTTCTTCTCTGTTCTCTTGGTATTTTGGGCACAAAAGCACATATGACTGGTGTGACTTTCCAAGACACCGGCTCTCGCACTTGAACCATGGTCTGTCATGTGGGAGTCAAGTGCCTTAACCACACCCCCTGCTGGTCCTGAACCATTGCTTTTTCTTTTTTTAAAAAGAATTAATTTAATTTTATAAATAAATAAATATATTAATTTAAAAATTTGACCAGAGAGGGACAGAAGTGAGAAAGTAAGCCACTAGGTCCAGGACTCAAACTGTGGCCAGCCAGCCACGTGTGAGTCCAGCGCCCTTACCCACCATGCCACCTGCTGGCTTCCCTGAACCATTGCTTCTTACTTTACAACTTTTTGTAATATTTTAACTACTTCTCTCACATGCATGTCTATACTTTGTAAACAAAAGGTTAAATGCAACAGTAACTACCAGTGATATATACTAAGTTGCCTTGGTAAGATACAGGAAAAGATTCCAGGAATTAAAAGTAGCTACAAATGTAAATAAGAAAGTTAGAGTTGACTTTTTCTTCTTCTCACTGTTATTTGCTGTAGGGCGTGCAGTTGCCACAGACAGAGAACATGAGAAGTCGCCCCTTGGGGGATGGCAGCGCTGCAGTCCCTTCTCCTCCAGCCCCCCCTTGGGATTTCAGCTTGCACACATGCACATCACCTGGCGTGGTTTTCCAGCCACCAGGTCCGGGGCTCAACCTTGCTGCCAGTCAGGAGGGATCCAGGGCTTTACCCTCCATGCCACCTGCTGGCTCCGGAGCGGACTTGTTTCTTTTTTCTTTTCTTTTTTTTTTTTTTTTTTAAAGTGGTAATAAATTTAATCTTGGAATCTAAATTCTTCATGGGAATATTTTCACTTATTGGCAAGAATTCAAGATAGCCCATGAAGAGAAAACCATTTCCAAGAGTCAGATAGGAAAACCACTAAGAAGGGCTTCACGGTCAGACCGTAGTCCTGCTCTACCCTTCGTCTTTGTGACTTTGGTTTTTGCTACGGAGTGTGCGCTCGTCAGAGGGAGGGGTAGTGAGAACTCACCCCCCAAGGGGGTGGCCCTCCACGTTCCCTTCTCATTCTCCTCTCGGGATTCTGGGCACGCACACGCACGAGGAATTGTTCTCAGGCCGCCGGGCCCGAGACTCGAGCTGTGCTCAGCCGGACGAGAATCCAGTGCCTTCCCCACCACACCGTGCTGGCCCCTCCCTAATCTTAAAGATGAAAATCACTCTCTTCTCACGCCGCATCTGCACAGGCAGGCTCCGGGAGAAGAGAGAAACCCGCAGACGTCCTTGAAGGAGCGCATTCACTGACCGTAACTGGCTGCCTCTCTCAGAGGGGCTCTTACGTTTTCACAGGTTGAAAGTTTGCCACTGAGAACGTGGCCTCCTGGGACTTCCCATCACAGAGGTAGGGGGCGGCAGGGCTGCTGACAGCGGGCCAGGGCCGGGGCTGGCTCCGCTCCTGCTGCCGCGGAGGCCGGGGCACCTGGCCCACTTCCGCGCTCACACCGGGGCTCCGGCCGGGGCGAGCCCCAGTACGGCGGGCGCTCGCTACCTGTGCCTCACACCGCCGTGCGTGTCAGGCAGCGGGGCCAACATGCAGCTACTGAAACCCGTGGGGAAGCACTGCTGGCCAACGTGTGCACCGCCTGCAGGTAAGTATTATCATACAAGAGGTTCAGACACCGCTCGGTAATGCAGTGACAGTTCTACTCACCGGTCAGCACTCTTCCCTACGGTACGGGCTGGCGTCTCTGTGACCGTGTGGCAGCCTGCTTCCCGGGCACGTGGTGGAGCAGCCAGGCGGGGCCACCATCCACCAGGTGCCGGAGTGACACATGGCACCCGACAGGGGCTCCCTCATCCCACAAGGGTCCCAGGCTGGCCAGGGCCAGGGCCACTGGCTGCACTCACCGGCGACTTGTTCCGACACCAGGTGCTCCAGGGGCAGCCGGATGGAGTCGTGCTCCACCGTGCAGGTGACCACGTGCGGCACGGCCCCCTCCCTCGGGCTCGGGTGCCCAGCTGCGTCCCCCCTCGAGGCTTGGTCTTCTCGGAAGTGTTTCACCGCAGAATGAATGACTAAGTTGTTTGACTGCAGAGACACAGCAGGAAGAGCATTTGCAAAAACCGTCCCCAGGGAAGAGTCAGAGCGACAGTCGCTCACTTGTTTTCATCTGTGGCTAACACTTAGAAAAAGAAAAAAAGCCTCAAAAAATTCAACTTCTTGGAATGCCAAAGAAAGACCCAAGAGCTAAACTCGAGAATTAATTTCCAGTCAATTACGCCTGTTATGCTGTCAGGCAACATTATAGATTCTGAAATTTTATAAATACGATGCAATGAGAATCCGCTCAGGACGCCCGCACTGGTGGGGTGCGTAGGAGTCGCCGTTTCGGGGCACGTGGTGGAGCTGGGACGGGCCCTCCCACCCAGTGGCTCTCGCTCTTGGCACTGCTCACAGCTACCCTTACGCCGAGGGGGCCATGCACGGGCCGCCCAGGTGTGGCTCTCTGTGTGCGACACCCCCGGGAGGGGCTACGCCTTCTGCGTGCCCACGGGGGAGGTCTCCAACACACTGTGGGGGTCTGAAAAGGCCAGAGAGACGCACGGCGCCCACAACATGGACGGGACGAGGCACGCACACGCAGCGTCGCCTGTGCAGGGGCACCCCGAGGAGGGAGACGGGAGAGGACCGTGCACATGCTTGTTCGCCGACCCCGGGCTCCCGTGGAGAGGACGTGGGAGCGGAGGAAGCGAGGGGTGCGGTGAGGACATGTGGAAAGCCCTCACTCTCACAGTTACACGCAGCAGGTGTGTAACTACGGAGGGTGCAGCGACACGCGTGCAGTCCCCGAGCGTGTGAAGCCCCTCCCGGGCCCCTAGTGCCACCCTGATTCTCACAGGGATCATGTCTGTACTGTCCGGCCGTGTTCCTTCCCGGGAACAGAGGGGACCTAGACCTCCTCTAGCTCGAGGCCACCTATTCATGGTGCGTGTCCCACCCGCGGGGTGGCCAGCTGTGGCACTGGTGTACGCACTGTGCTCAGGATACCCCAGGGGCCCCGACCGTCCCATGGCCACCCGGGAGGGCTGGGGGGCCGGCGTGGAGTCACGCCTGATCTGAGACCCAGCAAGCCGAGTCAGGGAGGGCGGGACAGGGACGGCGCTCACGCGCTTCTCAGATAGGCGAGTGGTTCCCCAGATACCCAGGTCCTTCCTCGGAAAACACGGATGCCCAACACAGCGGCCTGGGCCAGAGGAGAGGGCTGTTGGCCCTGTGGCTGCAGCGGCCCTGCGGTCCTCCTGGAGAGGCCCTCTGGCGATGGCCGTGTGAAGTGGCCCGCACGACCCGGCAGGCACGTTTCCTCCAGGCTTGGCAGGCAGCTGCAGGGCGCGCTGCCCCGGTGGCCCTCAGAACATCGGGGACACCCGTGTCCTCCCTGGGCCCTGACACCCCATGGCGCCTGCCCCCGCTGAGGTCGAGGCCCCGTCAGGATTTGGAGCACCTCCGCTGGGGCTGGGGTGGCTCTTCCTGGGGAGTCCCCGGGATGCACCCCCAAGTGCAGCTGCCAGCCGATACCCACGTCCACCCCAGCACCTGCCAGGCCCAGCCCTGTCTGGTTGTGAGACCAGGGAGGTGGCGCCCAGGGTGGGACCCATTTCTGACACAGTTCCCGACCTGCGCCGTGGCCAGCACCATCCAGCGACACAAGTGTCCTGGCTCCACAGCCTTCCTGCAGGAGTGCGGACACGCTGCCTGGCTGGCTCTTCCTCCTAGGACCACGTGGCCTCTCCCGGTGAGGCTGGCGTTCTTGCTTCCTGCCCACTTTCCTCCCGCAGCACAGCTTTCCACAATCGGCAGGAGCCCCTCCATGTTCGGGACACGGCGTCGCACGCTGCAAGGCTGCCCCCACCGTCGGGACCGCCTTTTTTGTTTTTTAATTGCTAGAAGGTGTGTGCGCTTGCCAGTGAGAAAACAGAGAACACCCCCGCTGGGGCATGGGCACGCTGCAGTCCCTGTCCCTCCACTTCTCCATGCTGTCAGAATTTGAGGCACACACGCACACACATGTGCCCAGAATGTTTTTCAAGTCACCGGGGCTGGGATTCAAACCATAGTCAGTCATCAGGAGCTGGCTTCCAACGCACAGTGCTTAACCGCTGGGCCACAGGGCCAGCCCACGCTTACCCTTGTTTTCTTCCTTGTTCTCTGATGAGCCAGTTGGTTTTGTTTCTGTTGTGACAGAATTCATCAGTGTTTCCTTCATGGTTAATGCGGTCCATATTTGATTTAAGAAATCTGATACTCTTGAATATCATGGATACTAACTCACCACCTAACAGTGTCATAAAGTCCACTCTTCGCAGCTGGCTTTGCTGAAGTGGACGTCAGTAACCCTCCACCACTCACTGACACGACCACCCTGTCTGCCACTCCGTCTCCACCCTCGGCCAGGATGAGCTTGTGACCTGCCGCCCGGGCCACGGTGAGGAGTGGGGGTGCTGTTACCATGGCTCCAGCTCAGCAGGTGGTCCTGGGCTGTCTTGAGCAGAGCGGGTCACATGGTCACACTCATCACATGACAGGGTCACACTTTTTTTGGGGGGGAGTTTTTGTTGTTGTTGTTGTTGTTGTTTTCTATGGGGTATGTGTACTTGCCAGAGAGACAGAGAGACAGAAAGCGAGAAATCACCCCCCAGGGGGGATGGCCACACCGCAATCCCTTCTCCTCCATTCTCCTCTCGGGATCTTGGGCACGCACGCACACATGCCTGGTGTGAGTTTAAGCCACCAGGTCTTGGACTCGAACCACAGTTGACTACATGGGAGTTCAGCGACAGAGCCATTACGCCAACTGCTGGTCCCAGGGTCACACGTTGACGGCTCTGTTTTGGGTCTGCTTTCTGTCCCTGCCCTGAAACCACTCATCAGAGCTTTAGGACAGGCTTGACTTCAGAGCCAAAAGTCTCCTCCTTGCCATTGGAATCTTCAGGAAGGATCAACTGCCCTTGGCCTTTTATTTCCATGAAAATTAGCCTGTGAGGCTCCCCCGGCAAAGTGTCAGAGGCTGCACTGAGTGCACAGCTCAGTTTGGAAGTGACGGGTTTACCACACGGAGTCTGCTCTCTGCACGTAGCTGGGAACCCTGCGGAGGCTCCCGTAACACGCCTAACCCCTCTGTGGGGCCCACGTGGCCTCCCCGGACCTCCTTCCCCAGTACTGGGCGCGTCCCGATGCTCTGGTCAACACCTACTTGTTGGGGTACGAGAGTCCAACTGGCTTTCGTATCTAAAGACTTTGCTACATTTTCTTTCACTCTAATGATTCAGCTGCAGATTCTTCTAGGTTCCTGCTTGGTCAGGTCGGCATGGACTGCCGCCGTGGCTGCCCTCCCAGAAGGTGATGGGAAGGGTAGGTGGGTGTCACCGACCGAGTAGAGGCCGGTGACGCTGCCTCTGACCACCTTCCACCAGTTCAGAGATGAGTTCCTCTGGGATGACTTAGATCTGAGCTCTTAGTAAGGCCGGGCTCCCCATGGTGCAGCAGCGCACGGCTGCAGAGCGAGAGGCTTGTCACTTTACCTCGGTGCCCCCCGAGGTGAAGACCATGTCCTGGGGCTTCGCGCCTATCCCTCATAGGGATTCGAAGGGACGAAGCCAGGACAAAAGGACAGGGCCACTGCACTGAAACAGCAAAGCGAAGCAAGGCCTCCTCACGACACCGCACGGCACCACCACCGCCAGCAGCGCCCGGCCTTCACTCACAGGGTAACGGAGCTAACCGGTCAGGCTAACGGGTAACTCCCAGGAGAGTCACTCTCTCTAAAACACAGAAAGCGCCCAGAGGACGCCAGCTCCCCAAGGCGCAGCAGCAGCCCAAGGCTGCAGAGCCGGAGGGCGCCGGCTCCCCACGGAGGGCGCGGCTGCAGAGCCGGAGGGCGCCAGCTCCCCACGGAGGGCGCGGCTGCAGAGCCGGAGGGCGCCAGCTCCCCACAGAGGGCGCGGCTGCAGAGCCGGAGGGCGCCGGCTCCCCACGGAGGGCTGCCGGCTCCCCACGGAGGGCGCGGCTGCAGAGCCGGAGGGCGCCGGCTCCCCACGGAGGGCGCGGCTGCAGAGCCGGAGGGCGCCGGCTCCCCACGGCGCAGCAGCGCATGACTGCAGAGCGAGAGGCTTGTCACTTTACCTCGGTGCCCCCCGAGGTGAAGACCATGTCCTGGGGCTTCGCGCCTATCATCTTCGCAAGGTTCTCCCGAGCCGCATCGATGAGCTCCTTGGCCTTTCTACCTTGAGAGACCAAAAGGGAAAGTCATGAACATGACCTGGCCAGGCCCCAGCCACGCGTCTGGACGAGCAGCCACACGCAAGGGACCGAAGGCTCTGAGCGGGCGAGGCTGAGGCCAGACGCACCACGGCCGGGAACACGGCACGGGACGGCCAGGAGCCACTCGGCCGTGGGGCAGCAGGAGACGTTCGCCAGCTGGTGGGAGCTACTGAGATGTACGGGACGCGACAGAGCCGACGCAAATACGGGGGCCGCCTGGACCTCCAGCTCCCCAGCACGGGGCTGGATTCTTCCCAGATGTTAGAGCTTGGCGAGCTGCGGCCGCCGGCTCGCTCCCCGCTCGTCAAGATGAGAGTAAAAGATGAAGGAGCGTGCAGAGACCGCGCTGTAAGACGGCAAAGACAGCTCATGCCTCCTCAGCAGGGCAGCGCCACGCCTCATGCTGCGGCCACCTGCGTGCGCTAGGACGGCCCCTGCCTCCCGCCCAGCCGTGACCCCGCTTCGCAGGCTGCAGGAAACACAGGAGCCGAGCTTCACACAGAGAGCAAGAGAGCCCCTGGGAGGGGGACCATTCTTAGTCCAGACCAGCGGTCCCCTAGCTTTTACAACTAATCAGTGTTATGAATAAAAAGAATTTGAATAGGCGCCACTATATATATATATATTTACTATAAATATATACTTACTGTATATATTTAAATAAATTTTCGTAATATAAACTTATATAAATACACATTTATAAATTTATATAATACTTGTATATTTATATACATATATTTAAATAAATATTTTTATACGTAAACATCATAAAAATAGAAACGTAAAAAGATGAGCTGAAAAGGAACACGCAAAGCAATTCTCACACACCTTAATGCTGCTGCCTGACTTTAAGTACTGAGGTCTGTGGTGCTTAGGAAAACCTAGTCCTTTTAACTGGTGGTAGGTTAAAGTCCCGCAATAAATGTCAGGAAGTGGGCGGACGCCGCCTGGCGCATGCCCTCGGCCCCACGTGGCATGTCCCTCAGACCCTGTCTGCAGCCTCACTCCATCCTACTCCTCCTGGATCCCGGGGAAAGCCCGTCTCTGAGCAGCCCGTGGGCCAGTCCCCGAGCAGCAGCCCTGCTTCCTTCCCGCCTCTGCCCAGCTGGATGCGGAGGTTCCCGACTCTGCCCAGTGCACACGCGCCTGCATGTCCGTGCTGCACCGGCTTTCTCTTGTTCAAAAATGGGTCTCCTCACTTACATAGAGCTCTACAAGAACTTCCCTTATTCCACTTACCAACAGGTCCAGAGACGTCGAAATAGGACCCAGGGGCCACCTCACTCACACGACCTACCCGTCAGGTCGCTAAGTTAAAAGACCAAGGTAGAAGTTCCAGGTGTTCAGAGGACGTGGAAGAACCGAACCGTCAGACACTGTGTGGAACCGAGAACGGTGAGAGCACCTGCGGCCAGCGGGCCAGCTCGTCCCAGAGTCAAAGACGCCCAGCATGCGATGCAGCCTCTTGAGCACCTGCAGCCAGCGGGCCAGCTCCTCCCAGAGTCAAAGACGCCCAGCATGCGATGCAGCCTCTCGCTGCTAGGAATTTACCAAGCTCCTACTCACCCAGAGGAGAGGACAGACGTCCGCCTGGTGACCTGGCATGAGTGCTCACCAGGGAGACGGTGGTAATAGCCCCAAACCGGATGTGGCACTAGTCAACCAGTGGACGAACAAATGTGTAGACAAAGGGGGTGCCACATCTATGCCAAGTGTGCCCCAACGGCAGAGACAAACTGCTGACATATCCATCGACGTGGACGGACCTCAGAGTGAGGGAGACAGGCCGACGTGGACGATCTCAGAGTGAGGGAGACGGGCCGACGTGGACGATCTCAGAGTGAGGGAGACGGGCCGACGTGGACGATCTCAGAGTGAGGGAGATGGGCCGACGTGGACGGACCTCAGAGTGAGGGAGACAGGCCGACGTGGACAATCTCAGAGTGAGGGAGACGGGCCGACGTGGACGATCTCAGAGTGAGGGAGACGGGCCGACGTGGACAATCTCAGAGTAATGACACCAACCAAAAGTAGCCAGGCAGAAGGCGTTTTCCATTCCATTTTTGGAAAGCTCAGCAGGGGCTCACGGATGCACACTCTCAGTGGCTACCAGGAGGCAGACCCTCCCGTGTTTTCCGCACAGCAAATTCCCCTCAGATTTCAAATTCTAACATTGTGAGCATACAAACCCATTCTATGACAAAGAGCGTTCTCTATTATTACTACTTGCATTTGTACCCAAGTATCCCAGAACGTGAACGGCCATGCAGCACTCACTGAGGGCACTTATCCCGCGGAGACAGGGCTGTCAAAGCAGCCTAAAGCTCCCGGCAGGCTTTGTTCAGGGGAGAACACGACTTCTCTCCAGAGCTGGCCTGACTTAGTTAAAATAAAAAGCCTTTCTCGGCATATAATTAATTCTCCATATTCTCAAATTAAGCACTTCAGAAAGTTCCCTGTCACTAGTGGAGAGGTTGGGTACAGGTCATGTGCAGACATTAGCCTGCACACACGCACCCAGCAGACCAGTAAGGTAATGAACGGCCAGGACCTGACTTTGAAAACCCTTTAGTTACCAGGTGGCTGTGAAATGTTTACCAAGCAAATGAACACAGAACCCTATCACACCCTCTAGGGGCTGTCACCAAATCGGGGCTTGGCAAGCCTGCTCTGCATGTCATTTAGTACATCAGAAACCACAGTTAAGATAATTCGTCTTCATTATCCCTAATAAACACTACATCAGAAAGGTAAGCATTGAACCTGCCCATTCAAAAACTGTAATTCTCTCAGATAGTTCCTGAAAAATTATTAGAAGCAAATTATTTCCCCAGATCTCCAATTTAATGTTCTATTATATGCTGAAGGAAACAAATAAGATAATTTATAATTATAATGAAAATAATGAATTTAAAAGTAATTTTCACTTAAAAAGAGGCTAGAAATACTCATGCAACTAAGGATTTAAAAGATACATTTTGCAAAATTTTTAAGGATTGACTGAGTTGAGATATAGAGGGCTTTAACAGACAATGTTAGTACCAATAACTCTTAAAAAGATGTCTTTTTCATCTGGGAAAGGGAGACATGAAAGCATTAAAGATGAAACATTAAAGGTTGAAGATTACGGTATCAACAAGGTTCAACTTACAAACTTGGATTTCTCAGGGGAAAAAAAAAAAAAAAACTACCAAAAATAACAGCTGAAAACTTAGAGTTCACAGAAAGCCTTCCCAAATAAAGCCATGCAGTGGGTGACAATTTCTCTGAGGCTTGAGCCCCGCCCCCACCTGTCCTTACCTCCCAGTGGAGCCTCGGGCCTTCTAGAATTACCTGCTGGGTAAGCACTGCTGGGGTTCCCCCAGGCCTCCCGCATGGCCTCGGTCACGGCTTGGATGACGGCCGGTTCCAGGGGCGTGGTTGCGTTGTAGTCCATGTACACCTTCCTGAAGGCAGAAATGCGTCTATCAGGGAGGAGAGGGGCAGGGACACACAGGCGCTCCCGAGTCCGGACGTGAGGGCAGGCCTCCGCTCCAGCCCACCACAGGCTTCCACTGCGGCACCTGGGAACGTCCAAATCCACGTTCCCAGGAACCTGGCATTTGCTGGTTTCCTTCCCAATTGACAGGAGAGCGTCTGATCAGATTTTCCAAGTTTCCGTCTGCCCCTTGGGGTTTGGGGTCTACTGGCCTGGGCCACCCAGCCGCCGGCCACGGAGGGCAGAACATGGCTCCGTCCAGCTGGGAGCAGGGGCACAGCGCTCACAGGCACTGCAGAGGGCGCTCTGTCCCTGCACCAGCCCTTCCCCTTCCCTGTGCCCATTCTGCCCAGGTGCGCAGGATCCAGGGCTCCGAGCGTCCATTCCTTCCCTGCGGCTGGGCAGGGAGCTTCCGCCTCAAGGCTTTGACTTTGCTCTTTGCCTAGAATGGCCACGGCCATGTCCCCTGCCCCGCTTCCCTGCCTAGGCCTTTGCTCCGACTTAACCAGCTCGGCGAGGCCTGGCGGCTCTGTGTGCAACTGCAGGTGCGTGCCGCCTCCCGGCACCAGTCCAGCTCCGACTCATGACGGTCTATGGTCTTCCTCGGCAGAGAGCGAACGGGACGCCAGCTCTGAGGCCCTCACGGCCTCTCACCAGTGCTGAGGACAGTGGCTGCCACTAGCAGGGGCTTGAACTGTAAGGTGACAAAGTATACCGCACAGAAAATATGAATCCCCGAAAGACCCTTTACTAGGGACGCTCTATGCGTATCTTTTTACCAATATCAAAAACATCCAGAATTGGGACCAGCAGTTAGCGTAATGGCTATGTTGCTGGACTCCCACGTAGTCGACTGCGGTTTGCGTCCCGGACCCGGTGGCTTAAAACTCACGCCGGGCGCGTGTGCGTGCGTGCCCAAGATCCTGAGAGGGGAATGGAGGAGAAGGGATTGAGGTGCGGTTATCCCCCCGGGGGGTGATTTCTCACTTTCTGTCTCTCTGTCTCTGTCTGGCGAGTGCACGCGCCCTATAGCAAAAAAACTCTCCAAAAAAAAAATCCAGAATTATATATCAAATAATCCTACCTGCTGCTGTTATGTCTCCTGATTTTTAAATAAACAAGTTAGGACCAGCAGTTGGTGTATGTTGCTGAACTCCCATGTAGTCGACCGTAGTTCGAGTCCTGGACCCGGTGGCTTAAACTCACACCGGGCGCGTGTGCGTGCGTGCCCAAGATCCCGAGAGGAGAATGGAGGAGAAGGGACTGAGGCGTTGCCATCCCCCTGGCGGGTGATTTCTGGCTTTCTGTCTCCCTATCTCTGTCCGTCTGGCGAGCGCACGCGCCCTATAGCAAAAACCTCTCCAAAAATAAATAAATAAATAAAACAAGAGTGTTCCCGTCACTCTAGGTGAAACCTGAAATAGGATGACTAATGGCGGCTGTCCGGCGTCTCCATGGCGTTCAGTCACCGTCAGGCCCCAGCCGCCCTCGACCTCTCTGCTCTACGCACTGAGTCCCGGGAAGCTCCCGCACCAGCCCTTCCGCACCAGCCCTTCCGTCTGCCCCTCCCACGACCAGGCCTCCCCACCACCTCCAGCTAGCAGCGTTTGCTGAGTGACCACAGCGACTCAATCTGTGGCTTAGCTGAACTGCTTCCTGGCTTGAACTTTAGATGAATACTTTATAGATTACTCCGTCCATAATTTGCTGCTTCCTAGTGCTATCGGTTTTGGCTGGGAAAGTTGAGCTGTCCCGGCCAAAGTGGAATGCCTGGTGACAGATGGTGTGGCCCCGTTTAAAGACAGACACGCACACTTCTCGTCCTCTGGGCTTGGGTAGAGAGGACTACCCCACACACACCCCTACAAGAAGACAGGACTGAACGCATTCCTGGAGTCCTGCAGCGGAGGGCTGCGCCCCAGGCCCGCACAGGAGAGGCGCCCTGTCGGGAAGCAGCAGTGTGGACGGAGCTCTGCTTCCCCGGAGCAGCCTGGGAGGAGGCAGGCTTGGGCCCCTCCTCCCGGTACGCCAGCGCACATGAAAGGTTAAACATTAAACACCAAAGGTTAAAGATTATGGGATCCCTCCCCGCACCCCCGGCTCTGCACAGCCCCTCTCCCTCTCCCTGGACCACCGCAAAGACGCCAGCCCCTGCCACCCCTACTCTCCAGGACAGCCACGGGTCCCTCCCGCTCAGCCCTCCAGGGACCGCCGAAGTCCTGCCTGGCTCTGTGGCTCGCGGCTGCCCGCCGGGCTTGGCAACTGTTTGGTCTCCCTGGAGGGCTTCCCAGAGCCGACGGCCGACTCCGGGATCTCTGGGGTTTCAGCCCACTGCCCTCTCCGGGGCCCCCGTCCAGGCCTCGAATCCACTCCCGACAGCTCCCGTTCCCAGCGCGGGACCCAGGCCCCGAGAGACCACCGGCCCTCCGAGAGTGGCGGCCGGCCTCTCCGGAGAGGTAGCCACCCCGAGAGCGGCCGCCTGCCAGCTGCCCTGTCCTCTCCCGAAGCGCCGTTCCAGCCCTGCAGAGGGACCGTCGGCCGGCCGCCCCCACGACCCTCCGGGCCCGACACCCCGACCCCTCCACTCGTGGAGCCCGGCGGGCTTCCTGGAGGAGGGCATCGGCGCGTCCCTGGCCCTCCCCTCGCGGCTCTCACCTCTCGGGTGGGCTCTTTCCTCCGCGGCTGCTGGACGGGCCCGCCCCCCGTCCCCGTGCATCCCTGCTCGGCGCCGCGGTCGCCTCCATCCCGGCCCCCACGTGGCCCCAGGTGCAGGACCGCGGCCCCCAGAGCTGTCCCAACTCGCGCGGCTCGGCGGGGAAGGCGGGGCCGCGAGGACCGGGGCGCGTCCGGATTGGCCACTTCGGCGGTGGGAGCGCGGGCAGGCCGATTGGCTGTGCGCGGTCAGGTGACGGGGCGGAGCCCGACGGTGTCACTGAGGCCCGGCAGAGCGTGGCCGGGCGCCCGTGCGTTTCCCGGGGAGCCTCGTGACCGCTGTCCCGGGCGCGCCCCAACGGCCGCGACCGCAGAGCTGGCGCGAGCAACCGGGCCTCGGCGCGGTCCAGCCCGTGGGACCCGCGCCCGCTCAGACCTGGGTGCAGGCAGCCGGCCGCACGGCGTGAACCAGCTGCCCCGCAAAGCCAGTCCACATGACAGCCACCAGCTGAAAGCTCTGCTGGCGAAGGAAGCCACACATGAGACGACACGCGGAAACGCCCGGGCAGGCCACGCGCCCATAGAAGGTGGCGTAGCGGCTGCTAGGCGTTGTGGGGACGGAGTGAAGTTAACGCTAGCGCGACCAGTACCTCGGGGGCGGTGAAAATGCCCTGCGATTACTGGCAATGGTTGCACCACCTATGACAATATAGAACCCACCGAATCGAACGCTTTAAGAGGGTTGTTTTTTTATGGATGAATACTGTTCTCTTGCACGACCAGACCACATTTTACTTGACTGGACATTTAGGCTGGGTCTAGCTATTATGAACATCAACGTGCAAGATTTTGCACGGGCATATGTAATGAGTTGTTGGTTATGTATCTAGGAGTACAACTGCTAATAATGGGAACTCCGTTTTATTAACTTGCTTAGGAACTGCCCACTTTTTCAAAAGTGGCTGCCCCATTTTGCATTCCCAATACCAAGATATGAGGATCCAATTTCTCAATATTCAGCAATATTTATTATTATTATTATTATTATTTTAATGATAGCCATTCTGGTGGGTGTGAAATGGCCTTAATTTACATTTTCCTAATGACTGATGCTGCTGAACATCTTTTTTTGTGTGCTTACTGGCCATTAGTCTATTTTTGAAGAAATGTCTACTTGTGCATTTTTTTTGGGGGGAGGAGAGATTTTTGCTATAGGGCAAATGTACTCACCAGAGAGACAGAAAGTGAGATATCACCCCTCGGGGGGATGGCCACACCACAATCCCTTCTCCTCCATTCTCCTCTTGGGATTTTGGGCGCACACACACGTCTGGTGTGTTTTAAGTCACTGGGTCCAGGATGTGAACCACAGTTGACTATGTGGGAGTTCAGTGACGTAACCATTATGTCATCTGCTGGTGCCTGCTTGTGCATTTTTATCTTATTTTTGCCAGAGAGCATATGTGCTCACCACAGAGAAAGAGTGAGAGATTACCAAAGGGGATAGCCATACCACAATCTCTTCTCTTGGGATCTTTGAGCACACATACACACTTGCACGTGTCCAGTGTTTTTTCAAACCACTGGGTCCAGGACTTGAATTATGGAGTCAGCCATGTGAGATCCAGTGCCTTAACCACCACGGCTCCTGCTGGCCTAGGTTACCGGTCTTTTAATTGTTGAATTTTAAAAATACTTCATTTACTCTAGATACCTTATCAGGACCTAGTTATGTCTCTGTCTGGCGAGCGCATGCGCCCTATAGCAAAAAACTCTCCAAAAAAAAGAAAAAGTAGGGTGTGTGTGTATACACACACACACACACACATATACACATACATATCTATATATGAAACTAGAACTGGAAAACTTCTGACGACAACATGCACGATTGAGCCACTATGCAGTATATTCTGGATGGGAAATCACATTTTGTATGCTGTGATGATGCTTACAGAATTAACGTAAACTAATTAAAAAGTTTTAGAAAAAATAAAACTGTTTTCCTTAAAATTAAAAAAAAAATGCATTAAAAATACCTATTTGATGACTGCAGTAAGCTATATAGGCCCAGCTAGGTGCTACTTTGTAGTATGTTCTTTCTACTCACCGAAGTTAACGCCTAAAGTCAGACTTGCGTTCATGGATATGTATATGTCAGCTGCGCTTGCTATTGAAGATATTTAGATTAATTAAGATCTTTAGTGGATCAATAAAATGTGTGTGTGTGTGGGGTGGGGAAGGCATAGAAAGCAACCATGAATACCAGAGACAGTGTGGGAGGTGAGTGGGAGATGGCAAAGGGTGAGAGATAGGTAATCAAAGATGGGAAAAAAAGCAAAATATACAGGAAACAAGAAATGGAAAATTATTTGTTGACGATAACACATATGTTGACATGCTTGACTGAGCCAATATACAGTGTATTCTAGATGGAAACTCTCATTTTGTATGCTGTAATGATGTACAGTGAATGAATGTAAATAAATAAATTTAAATAAAAATCAACTGATCATAGGTAAATAAGTTTATTTTTGAATTCTCCATATTTCTTTTTTTTAAAGAGTTGTTTGATTTTTGGTTCAGGACTTGATCCGTGCTTGGTCATGTGGGCCTCCAGTGTCTTCACTACTACACCACCTGAATTCTCCATTCTATTCTGTTGATGTATCTCTCTCGTTATTACTGCACTGTTTTGATTACTGTGACTTTGTACAAATTAGGTTTTGAAACAAGGAAGTGTGTGAGTTCTCAATTTGTTCCTCTTCAAGGTTTCTTAGCTATTCAGGGCCCTGAATTTTATCAGAATTTAGGATCAATGTGATAGGATTTGCACAGAATCTGTACATTAATTTGGGGAGTGCAACCATCTTAATAATATTGTCTTTTGAACCAACAATACAGGACAGCTTTCCACTTGTTTAGGTCGGTCATTTCTTTCAATGGTGTTTTGTAGTTCTCAGTCCACAAGTCTTGGTGTTTCTTTATTGAATCTATTAGGTTAGTGCAAAAGCAACTGAAGTTTTAGACCGTGAATTTTTTTTCCCTAGGCTTTGCCATAGGGTGCATGGGCTTGCTGACATGAGACACAGACAGAGGGCAAGTGAGAAATCACCCCCCAGGGAAAATGGCCTCGCCACAACCCCTTCTCCTCTCAGGATTTTGGGCATGCGTACACACACACCAAGCATGATTTGCAAGTGCCAGGCCCAGGACTCAAATGGCAGTCAGTCATGAGGGATTTCGGTGCCTTAACCACTGCACTGCTGGCCCCAAACGGAATTTTCAATTGTTATAACTAGGCTCACACAAATCTTTATTAATCAAAACTTATTTTGAACCATTACAATCAATGTATTTTTGCCAACAAGAAGTAAATTTATTTATTCCTGTAGTATAAAAACCCACGCTTTGGCATCTGATAACCTCTTGGAAAGCATCTGCTTCATTCTGCTGGTTGTGGAAGCATTTTTCTTGCAAAAAGTTGTCAAGATGCTTGAAGAAGTGGTGGTCACTTGGTGAGAGGTCAGGTGAACATGGTAGATGAGACAAAACTTCATAGCCCAATTTGTTCAACTTATTTTAAAAAAAATAATTTATAATTATTATAATTTTTAATTTGCTATAGGCACATGCATACAGCAGAGAGAGAGAGCGAGAGAGAGAAAGCGCGAGCCACTAGGTTTGGGATTCAAACGATGGTCAGCCATGTGGGAGTCCAGCACCTTAACCACGATATCACCTGCTGACCCCTTGCTCAACCTTTTTTTTGTTTTCCTTGAGGGATTTTTCTATAGGGTGCACGTGTGTGCCAGAGACAGAAATCAAGAAATCATGCCCTGGGGGGATGGCCACACCACAATCCCTATTTCTCGGCATTCTGGCCACACATGCAACATATGCCTAAAGTGAGTTTCAAGCCTCTGGGTCTGGGACTCGAACTGTGGTCAGCCAAGTGGGAGTCCAGCAATGTAACCATTACTCCATCTGTTGGTTGTGTGACATGCAGTTGGGTGTTGTGGAGAACTGGGCCCCCTTTGCTGACCATTGTCAGCTGCAGGTGGTGCCGTTTCGGTGCATCTTACTGATTTGCTGAACATACTTCTCAGATGTAAAGGTTTAGCTGGGATTCAGACCCCACCAGTGACCGTGACCTTATTTTTGGTGCAAGTTTGGTGTTGAGAAGTGCTTGGGGGACCAGCAGTTAGCGTAATGGCTATGTTGCTGGACTCCCATGTAGTCGACCGCGGTTCAAGTCCTGAACCTGGTGGCTTAAAAAAACTCATGCTGGGCGCGTGTGCGTGCGTGCCCAGGATCCCAAGAGAAGGGATTGTGGCATGGATATCCCCCTGGGGCGTGATTTCTTGCTTTCTGTCTGTCTGGCAAGCGCACGTGCCCTATGGCAAAAACAAAAAAGTGCTTTGGAGCTTTTTCTCGGCCCAAGCACTGAGCTGGTTGTGATATAAAATTGACTTTCTGTTGCAAATCACAATCTGATCAAGAAATGGTTCACTGGTGTTGTATAAAATAAGACACTTCAAACTGATATTTTAAAAACAACTTCGGTCAGCTCATGAGGCACCCACTTAACAAGCCTTTTCACCTTTACAATTTGCTTCAAATGTGAAGTAGGGCTGCTGAATTAGAGAATTCTTTGAATTTGTCCCCGTGTTGTTTATCGAGTTCTCCAGCATCAATCCTGTCTTTTATTGCTGTGGATTTCATTATGGTTTTACTTTCCTCACCTAGCTCCTTTCCGTAAGTTTCACCCTGTTGCCTTTTCACTCTAGTCTGTTGTCTACTCCGGACTTTGCTCTGAGTCAAAGGTGAAGCTTACTGCATTTTCCTAAACGTGGAGGTTTTTCCTTCTGAAAGTTCTTTTGAGCCTACATTTGTTTCCAGTCATGCTTAGCTTGAAAGTCTTCTGGATATTATTTCTCCTTTTATGAAGCCTTTTTTCCTTCAATCTCCCCCAGGCTCATCTAATCAAGCAATGAAAGCTCGATTTGGCACATATCAGCTGAGGTTAGGGTTGTTAGTTCAACCGGGTAGCCTCAGATGCCCTCAACCATTGCCTGGGTTGGTGTGGGCACCAGCTTCTGTGTGACCGCTGCTTGCAGGCTTGCATCTTGTGTACTGTGCTCTTTAAGTTTTGCACATTTACTCAAGAGTCAATAACCACACTGTAACAACTCATTCAGTATTGCAGATGGCTAGGATAAGCCCCTGTACTCCAGATGCCAATTAACTCCTGGGAAAGGCAAAAATATACGGGTTAGCTAGTGCAGTCCACAGCCTCGGTGCTTCTGGGAAAGATAAGGATTCCGCAGGAAGTTCTGGAACAGGAAAAGCTTCACAGCAGCAGGACCATGTGAACCAAATCTTGAAAGGAGTCCCAAGAGGGAAGCTGAATATCTGGGAAGAGTGGCCCTCATCCCAGAGCACGAGAGCACTGCTGGGAGGCCAGGGGCCCAAGCTCAGTGGCTCTGTACGCCGGGCACAGTGGCTTATTCTGCAGGCAGAGAGAAGGCATGGCATGGGCAAAACATGCTTTAGAAAGCTCTCTCTGGTGGAAATTTGGGAGGATGTGAGAGGCCACCCCAGCAGTTTGTTTTGGTTCTATTTTGCCAGGATGTTTGGTCATCCACTGTGGTCTCTGTCGCAGGTCACCGTTCCTGAGCTGGCAAGGTGCACAGTGAGGGCAGTGGGAAGCATGGAGTCACCTGTGTCTGGCTCAATCTGTATCTCTTTGCCAGACTCCCCAGGGTGGCAGGCTTTATCTTTTCAGACCAACTTGAGGCCGAAATGTCTTTGGGATAGGAAACAAGGTGACTTGCCTGTGCTGCACCAAGCTGTGGCTCGTCAACCTCGCCATGGTTAGGGGAAGAAAGGACACAAGTAAATAGGGCAGTTGGGACTGGAATAAAATTTTTAAAGTTGCTCTCCATGACTGGTTTGAGACACACCAGCCATCACACATTATATAGAAATGATGAGCGACTGGGAAGGTCAGTGAGGCTGGACAGCGGTGACAGAAACCCAACACCAAGGAGGCTTGCTAGGCCAGAGGCTTAAAAGCACCCCACAGGTGCAGGGAAAGTATGCCAGATGTGGGGACCAGCAGTTAGTGTAATGGCTACGTTGCTGGACTCCCATGTAGTCGACCGCGGTCCAAGTCCTGGACCCAGTGGCTTAAACTCACGCCGGGTGCGTGTGCGCGTGTGTCTGAGATCCCGGATCCCGAGAGGAAAATGCAGAAGGGATTGTGGCATGGCCATCCTCCCAGGGGGTGATTTCTTGTTTTCTGTCTCTTGTCTCTGTCTTTCTGGTGAGTGCACACACCCTATAGCAAAACCTCTCAAAAAGAAAAAGCCATATGTGACTGCACCAGAGGTTCAAGGAGACCAAGCAAAGTGCTGAACCTTCCCGGCTACTGTCCAAATCTCTCCTGGCCACTAGGGCCTCTCTGCCAAGCAGTTATTTGGTCCAGCCAGCAGTGTGTAGAGGTCGTGGGTCTGACTGTGGGTCTCCTCTCTTCCAGCACTGGGAACTTCCAGCTGGCCCTGACATAAGCTAAACAAATAAAACAGCAAATTACTGGAAGAATTCTGGCCCAGTGTGAAAGTAAGTCCCAAGCTGCGTTTTCTGAAGAGACCATCCCTCAACAGGAACGGGGAGACAGCCTTAGTTTAACAATGCATGGTTGCCAACGCCTCTACCATGGCTTCTTTTTAAAAACTTTTTCAAACCACAAGTTTTTCAATAACTCGATTCTGGTAATGTGTGGAAACCCAGCACGAGAGAGGGAAAGGTGAGGTTCCAGCCTCTCCAAGTTGTTCAACAGCGTCTGTTCGAGGCAGGGCCACAGAGAAAGGCTGAGAAGGTTTCCTTGGTTTTCACGTTCTTTGGCAAAAGAGAAGAATTTTCCCAAGACTGTAGAATGTATTTTACTAGATACATTTCATGATGAATAGCAAATCTGCAGTAAACTTTAATTTCTCAGACTAAACGTTTTCAAGTGGATGAAAGAAAACCCTGGACAGACAGTACATCAACAGGGAGGACGGGTCTGCCGAAAGCTCTCCATTGGGAGATGGTGTCTCCTTGTTGCATTTTTTATATGAAAAAAAAAAAGAAAAAAGAAAAAAAAAAGCTTGATTACCAGCAAAAGACTGATGTTAACAGGAATGTGTGACTTATTTAGAACACTTCTTAGGGAACAGGGAAGGTCTACTTAACAAAGTAAATTACATCACACCTTAAGTGATTTTATAGAAAAAGAAACTGAACCGACCAATTTCAAACTGCTCTAAGAATGTTCCACAGTGGTTCAGAACGATAGGGAGGTGAGAGCACAGCAACCCCAGGGGACACTGGGGCATTTTGCTTGCTTGTTTTTTTGAAAAAGGCTCTCGCTATAGTACCCAGTCTGGTCTTGAACTTGTGATCCTCCTGCCTCAGCTTCCTAAGCAGCTGGGACTACAGCTACACTACTGTGTCCAGTGAGCAGCAGTTGTTCCCTGAAGACACACGACGGTCTTTGGTGATCACCACTGCTTGGGTGTTTGCTTCCTCCCACCCCGTGGGCTTGACTGTCAGCCCAGGAGCCTGGGGGACTATTCCATCTTTCTGCTGCCCTAAGACAGATCCGCTGGGCTGCCAGCAGACGAGGGAGGGCCTGGCACTCTGTGGTGACTGCCTGGTTGTGGCCCAGCCACGGGGAAGGATGCTGCTTCCTCCCACACCCATGAGGTCTGTCCAGACAAGGGCACAAGTCCCAGGAGCAAGTGACCATTGACGCGGGGAATGTGCACAGGGGCTTCGAAACATCAGCTCCCCGGGCACTCGGCCACAAGTCCCTCCAAAAGGCTGGACATTCAAATGGAGTCCCTGGGAAGTATGTAGCTGCCCTCCTGTGACTTATTCTCTAGTACCTGCTGGAGTGTGAGCTCCCCCCCGTGGTTGGGGAAAACCATTTCAGCAGCCTCACAAGTGTCAGTGTTGTGGACGGCAGGTGCAATCAGTCACAACCCAAGACTGCACACTCCAAATGCACAGAGTGGAGACCACCACAGAGAGGGAGCGGGGCGTGAGCGAAAGGTGCGAGGCACATGAGAAGGCGCCGGCTGGTGGTACCTTTAGGGAGCCCACAGGGAGGCCTGAGCTGCCTCCCCCTCCTTAGAGGCCTATGGGAAAGAGTGTCCTAAGAGTGCTTGGAAAACACGTGGCTTCTGTACTACAGAACCTTAGCAAACGTGAATCCTCCTTCCGGGTACCCTCAGGCACCCCGAGAACCACGAATCAGGGCATCCAGGTGGAGTCATCACTGCCCCAGAGCTTCACCTCTTTGAGGGCCCACCTTCCCCCACTGTCCCCAGGGCTGGCCTCTCTGGCTGCCGTGTTTACAGAGTCCCACCCCCTGGCAGCTCAGAAAGCAACTGATTGGGGCATATGGGCCAGAGTTAGCAATGTTGCCTTGGGGGGGGGGGGGGCACCACGAAGGCAGAAGGTCTGAAGTGAGGGTCCCACGGGCCCCCTGGCCAAGCCCCCAGCAAGGTAGCAGCTGCCTACTACAGAGGGCAGAGCCTCGGGGCGCTCCTTGCGGGGAGAGGTAGTGGGAGGAAAATCTCTGGCTTTCCTGGACAGATGAGATACTTCAGTTATCTGGAAATACCACTTTAAAAGAATTCCTTAATCTCCATAAGAAGTGTTTCTATTGTGCAAACATTCCAGGGTCAGAATTAACTGTGGTTTCCAGCACTGGGAAGAGGAACAGTGAGTTATCACCTACCTCTCCCAGGCCTTCCCACAGGCCCTGAGTCACCAAGCTGCCCATTCCTTTCCCCGCTCTGTGCACCTGGGTATGGGCCGCCAGCAGGGGACCCCTCAAGTACAATGGGCACAACAGCAGATTATGAGCTGCATTCCTCACCTGCAGATCGCCACGCAGGCCAGATCTCACAGGACTTCTCTAAGAACGCAAAGCAAGCCTAGTAGGAGGTGGCAGCCAGGGAGCTCAGAGGACTAAACAGTCTGCAGTGGGACCTGACAGTGGGGACAGCAAATGGAACCAGATGGGCTTGCATTCTGTGCTTGATTTCTCTGGCTCGAGTGTCTAAAGCGCCGTAGTGAATCCTTTTGCTTGTCTGCAGGCCTGTCTCCCTGGCGTATGCCAACCTGACTGAGTGTGGCATTTGCTGCTGTTGATTCCTGGTCCTCCCAGGCTGGAAGGTCACTCCCAGGCAGGGCCCACAACCACAGTCAACTCGGCCACAGGTAGAGGGTCTCGGTGGCATCTGACATTGGGCTAGTGCCTGAGGTACCTCTGCTGTGTCAGGACCGTGCAATCTGGCACCCTGGTTAGTAGCCTCTGGTGTGACCACCGCACACGGCTGCCATGGAGACACCAAGCCCCGGCTGCTCTGGGCACTAGCCAGTTTCCTCAGCACATGTGAAAAAGGGCTCCCTGTCTTTTGTGTGTTTATTTTTATTTTTACCATCCAGAGCAAGCTTCAGAGAGCTCAGAAATGTTCCAGCCACATCTGGACCTGAAAACAAGAGCTGATTTTTGAGAGCCAACTGCTCGCTGCATTTGGACAGAATGAATAAGTATCTTTCATATTTTTTTTGTATTTCTCTTTAACAGTTGCTTGACCCAACATCTTTCTGTCTGCTCTATACAATGAAAATACAAACTAAATGAGAATAGAAAAAAATAATTAAAGCATTAAATTGTACAAATTACAAATCTGTTCCAAAATAGACTTACATTAAATAAAATACGCATTTCAGTAAGAGACCTACAGTGAATGACTGCATTCTGGGAAGCGTCACATCTAGGCAGGGCCGACACTTGTGGGAGAAGCTACCGAATCCGCACCCAATCACAGCTTGCAGCGGGGGTCTTCCTGCCGACCTGCGAGCTACGAGCACGTCATTAGCATCACGTGTGCAGGAACTGGCTTTGTTTGGGAAAAGGGTAAACAAGCTCTGGCCTCAATGCGAGTTCATTACAACCTCTCGGGACTCTCACCAGCCGCCTGCGCAGTACAGTTTCAAACGTAAACATGTTAAGGTAAGCAGACAACTCTTTAGAAGCCCAACCACATTTCCTTGGTGTATTTATGTTGGACTCTCCAGCTACAATGGCGGTCATGAAGATGGTCTTCTTCAGGACAGCATGGTCACAAGACGGGGACAATCCAGTGGGACTGAGAGGGCGCGTGAGGACTGGGGAGAGGAGGGGCTACCTCTTGCTGTTTCACGAGAGACAAACTATAACACACAGTCCACGGACCCGCAGTCTTCTCCTGTTATCATCTGGCATAACGCTTGATGTAGTCGTCCACTTTATTCCGGAAGTCCTCCTGCAGAGCCAGAGGATCAGGCAGAGGAGAGGGACAGGAAGAGTGAGTGAGTGTGAAGCAACACTAGGAGACAGGGCAGATCTATAAGGCGTGGAGGGGCCTGGCCTCTCGTCCTGCAGTGGCTGAGTCTGAGTGCCACCCACTCTCCCCGATTCTGGTGTCCACCATGAGCCAGACAGTGCTGGGTGTGCTGGGGCGGGGCCTGCAGGTCTGAGGGGGAGGATTCTAACAGCATCCTGTTCATTGTCCTTGCTTTGCCAGTAGAGAAAGTGAAGCCCAGAGAAATGTAGTCAAGGTCACCGAGCCAAGACTCTCTTGACCACAAGTGGGCATGAGCCACGACTACGACTCTCAGGAAGACATGGTTTCTACATCTGCCTTCCCAGTATGGCTGCCCTGGACCTTGCTGTCCACTTAAAACAGGTCCTCTGCACGGCCATGTGTAGCCCACCTTGGCATGACATCCTCTGCAGGAGGCAGGTGTGCTGCAGCTCCACCCTGACATCAAGGTGCCTAGATGGCCCCGGTGACAAAAGGCTGCTATAGGCAGGAAAGCCACTGCTCCAGGTCTGTCCCTGGGCCCGCTCTCCATGAGGTTAGAAGCAAAATCCCACAGGATTATACAAGTTGAAAATGACCCAGCATTCTTGGGCCTCCCACAGCACAGCTGCTAGGCCCTGCTATCCCCATGGGGCCACGCTGCTCCGTCCCATCACTGCCAGTACCCACTGCACCACTATCACAGCTCTCAGCAGGACGGAGCCCTACTTCTGCAGCTAGGCTCTCAGGCCTGGACAACGGGCCTGTTGTAGGTTCCTGCCCTATTCCGCAGCACTGCCTGCAGCCTTCCCTCTGGAGAGCCCGCCCTGGGTTACCCCTCCACAGCGTGGCACTGCCTGCAGCTTTCCCTCTGGAGAGCCCGCCCTGGGTTACCCCTCCACAGCGCAGCACCGCCCTGCTGCCCTCCTGCAGGAGAGCCCGCCCTGGGTTACCCCTCCACAGCACAGCACCGCCCAGCTGCCCTCCTGCAGGAGAGCACACCCTGGGTTACCCCTCCACAGTGCAGCACCGCCCTGCTGCCCTCCTGCAGGAGAGCACACCCTGGGTTACCCCTCCACAGTGCGGCACCGCCCTGCTGCTCTCCTGCAGGAGAGCCCGCCCTGGGTTACCCCTCCACAGCGCAGCACCGCCCTGCTGCCCTCCTGCAGGAGAGCCCACCCCAGGTTGCCCCTCCACAACTTGTTGGTCTAAGCAACTAGGTGGTGCTTCTCTTGCCTCCCTGCTGAGGGTGCCCCACCCAGTCTCAGGGTGCTTAGAACTCTGCCAGAGCAATGTCAGCTGGGCATGTGAGAGGCGCTGGCTGCTGGCCGCAAGGTTGCGGCAGTGAACCTGGCCTTCCACCACCAAGCCCGGCGGGTCCCACAGCACTGGCCCTCTGGACTGATCAAGCTCGCCCCGAGTGCAGCTGACCACCTCAGGCCTGGATCCGCACACGGACAATGCTTGTGGCACTCTGCCCAAGTACGAGGCCCTGTCAGTCAGATGCCCTATCCCAACAGCACTTCCCTCCCTCAAGGCTGGGACCACCCCCACCTCAGACCTCAGACCTCAGAAACCTGATTCCCCGCTGCCTTGTACTCAAACCCGTCCACACTGGGTGATTCTGATTCTGTCGGCTTGGGTTTTGTTATCCTTTCTCCTGCCTGGTAGGTTTTGATTATTTTGTTCCGAGGTGGTCTTCTTACACTTTACTGGAAGTACTCAGGGCCATTTGTAAGGAGGCCAGAGGAGGGCAGCCTAGAACAGACAGGGCTAATCTGACATGGCTCTCTGCCATGTGTGTGCAAACTGACTGACCAAAGGTCCATGTCCCTCTAAAATGCAAAGAGGATCGAACGTGTCATTCTGAGAGCGGCTCTGAAGCAAGAACAAGTAATTCCAAGATGCAAACAGCTACGAGGCCATCAGAAAAGTCATGGCATTTTTTTTTCTTGTTTTTCTCTAGGCAAAAATGCATCATGACTTTTCTGACAACCTAAGAACACACCTTTAGCTAAAGGTGTACACCTGGCCTCTCTAGAAGTCCAGTTCCCAGTGGGCCTCCCTGACACACCATGCAGTCTTGAAATGAAACAAAACAAAAACACAATTTGGTAAAAGCATAGGAAAACACAGAAGACTACCTAGTATATAAAGTTAAAGACAGACACAATCTTTGCCCCAGTAGAATAAGTTCTGCAGCTCTCATCTATGGAAATAAAAGCACTAGTATTTAAAGATGTGTATTGTTTGTGCGAAAAAATCCGCCAGGAAAAAAACCTCAGTGCCTCCCCCTCAAGAAGAAAAATAGTAAAGAGTATGGCAGAGCTGCCGTATGGAATATAATACAGTTCCTAAAATGAACGAGACACTTTTAATGCACTGACTTGGAGGGACAGGTGGAAAAAAAAAAAGCATCAAAGATTAGGCTGGCCTGGTCCACAGAGTTAAGAGAGCCAGCTAAGCATGGCCAAGCAAGGTTTGAATCCTAGCTCCGGTGGCTTGAAAAACACGTCAGGCATGTGTGCACGGGTGCCCAAGATCCTGACAGGAAGGAGAAATGGAGAAGAGGCAGTGGTATGCCTGTGCCCCACTGGGGGGCACTTTCCTTTTTTTGCTCTCTTTCTGGTGAGAGAAAGAGAGGGCACACCCTCTGACAATTAAAAAAAAAGAGAGAGCAATAAAAAAGTGGTAAGTAGAACACCGTTATTATGGGTAAAATGAAAACCAAATGCCACTGCATATGTATGAGCTCAGCAGAAAGTGGGAAGAGCAGCCTGCTAGGGACCCGGGGGCGCTGGTACACTGGCCAGCCCCCTGCGACATTCCCACACTGTTAATCAGGTAAAGGAACAACTATCTGCTTTGAACTACCGCAGTGACTACTACTAGGAAAGGCCAGCCAGTAACCACTTTTCTTGGGGATGAACAACACTTGGCTCAAAAGCTTTCCTGAGGTCACGCACATTTGGAATGACACTTACTTACAAACTGCTTTAAATTCCAGTTGTGTCCGATCAACCTCACTTTCCAACTTATCCAGTTAAGAAACAGCTGTAATTACCCACCAAGAGCATCAGCCTAGAGAGGCCTGTCCCTGGCTCACCTTGTCCCGCAAATGATGCTCTGCAGCTTCAATATTCAGTGGGTCATCAAAATTCAAAAGATCCTTAAAAAGAGAGAAACTCAGGGTAAATCCCGGAAGAACCTGGTTTCTGCAGTTACCCGTCTCTGGGTCATGAAGCAGTGGCTGCAATCTGCTAGCAAGTGGTGGGCAGCGGGAGAGCTGGACACACACCCCCAGCCCCTCTGCCATGAGAATACTGGACGTGTGGCAGTGTCCCACATGGTGACTGGCGGGCACCGGAGAGAAGTCAGGGCTATCTTATATGTAACTGTCGAAGTACGGGGAAGGTGGAGGAGACAGCTAGCACATTAGTTCTTATCTGACTGTTTGTCATAGGGCGCATGCATCACCAGAGAGAAAGAAAGAGAAAACTAAGAAATCATCCTCTGGGGGATGGCCACACTAGTCCCTACTCCTCCACTCTCCTCTCAGGATTTTGCACACATACATACATGCACCTGGCATGAACTTCAAGCCACTGGTTCTGGGACATGAAACGCTCTGTCATGTGGAATCCTGCCACCTTAATCTCTACGTCACCTGCTGGCCTTGACATTAATTTTTAATGTCATTTTTGATAATTGGAGTATTTGAAAACCCTCTCAAAATGGACATTTCCAAATAAAAATCTCATTTTTTTTTTTTTGGAGGTTTTCACTATAGGGCGCGTGCGCTCGCCAGACAGAGAGAGAGACATAGAGACAGAAAGCAAGAAATCACCCCCCAGGGGGGATGGTCATGCCACAATCCCTTCTCCTCCATTCTCCTCTCGGGATCTTGGGCACGCACGCACACGCGCCCAGCGTGAGTTTTAAGCTACCGAGTCTGGGACGCGAACCGCGGTCGACTACGTGGGAGTCCAGCGACATAGCCATTACGCTAACTGCTGGTTCCCAAAATCTCATTATTTTTATAAAGACTCATTTTTCTCTTTTATTTTGTGACTGACAACTTCACCTCTGTGAGTCTATGGTTTCCATTTTGACCTCCCTTGGATTTCCCCTTGTCTCTGGACTCAGCTCATAAGCACCACTTAGAGCCCTGCTGAGACAATGCCTGGAACCCTGGGGTCCCAGCCTCGGTGGGCACGAGACTGCTCTACCACCAGAAAGGATGGCGTCGCTCCTCCCTTCCTCCCAAGAAGCACGAGGACAGCAGACCAGAGCCTGGCCTCTCCTTGAGCGCTTCTGGGAAACAAGGAGGAGGAGCCCGTGTTTGCAGGGCAAGTCACTGCTTTCCAGGGCCTGCCACCATGACATCACGGAGCAGACAGCCACATTTCACTTTATGAATGATGCTGACTTTGGGGATTACAGTCCTGATTTGAAAATAACTGAATATGAGCAATGATATGTTAGAGAGCAAAAAGTAAACTGCAAACTTCTACGCTCATTCACAGTTGGAGAATTAGGCTCCGAGTCCTATAAATGGGCAAAAATATGAAATACGTATTACGTGAGACACCCAGCATATACAGACTACATCAGGCCCAGCCACTGAGGCTCTGCAGTGACACAGGCACCCTGCCAGGCTGGAACCCACATGGCTGTGGTTTCAGATCCCCAGGTTGGCTGGGAAACATGCCGGGTGCATGCATGTGCAGGACACGCAGGATCCTGAGAAGTTGCAGGGCTGGGATGGGAGGGTAACGGCATGTTTTCTCTCCTGCTCCCCTCCCCCCGGCCCACATGCGCATGCTCACTGTCAGGAAAAAAAAGAAAAAAACACTCCACTGGGCACATAAAAGTCCTTATCTTCTTTACCACACGTCTGACCTAGGACGAATTTATTGATTAGAGTAACTATCAGAGGGGTAATTAGGATCGCTGACCATGGCCATGACCGTGGCCTTGAGGATGATTTCTCACTCTCCCTCTTCATCTGTCTCTCTGCTGAGCACACACTCCCTATAGCATAAACCTAAGGGGAAAAGCAAAAAGTCCGAAGAGCCAAGTTTACTTCCTGGACTTCATTCCCACAGCAAGCTCCAGTCAGAACTGGTGTATGACTGAGGAACCTGGAGCTGACAAGATGGGTTCTGGAAGGACCCATCATGGTAACTGATGACAGTGACCACGTGTGGGCCTCTGGCAGGGCCTGAGATTGCGCGGGTCCTCCTCGGCTCTCTCACTCAAAACTGAAGATGTAAACATAGTTCAAGTCCCGCTCATCCTACGAGGCTCCAGAAATAGCACAGGCGCACCACAGCACGGCAGGCTGGGAGCCACAAGGGAGGCCAGCGTGTGGGTTCTGGGGCCACCGGAACACGCTGGGCCCGTCATTCCGGCTAATAGGAAGGCAGCGGCAAGAGGGTCATAACACGGTGAGACCCTGTCCAGAAGACCTCTGTCTTTCTCCCTCTCCCGATCATCACGGGGGAAATCTACATCCAAACCCAAATCACACAAATGCCTAGTACTGAGTCCAGGCCATCCCATCAGGTCTGACCTTCCCACGGAAGCCCAGGGAGATCCTGAAATCACTGCCGTGTTAGTCTCTCCGCTCGTGTTACCGTGTCCACCAGTAACTGCAGACGACAAAGTATGGCCAGCAGGGACTCCCAATTTAGTTGGAGGCTCTGCTAGTTTTCTTTCTGTTGACAATAAAAATAAAACGAGTGTGTCCTGCCCTGGGGGACAGGAGAAAGAGTGGGCCTTACCCTTTTCGCTTTTCCTCTCTCCCTCCAGTGGGTGTTCGTGCTCTAGAGCAAGCTTAAAAAAAATCCAAGGGGCATAATATAATGTGCTATTCTTTGTTGAAGATGAACACGGACACGCGAGCCTTGATTTGATTATCACACACTGCACCCATGCTTTGGAGAACCACATTGTACCTCACAAGATGCAAAACGATCAAATGCAAATACAAAGTTATAAAATAAACTTGAAATGGAAGCTTAAGCAAATAGAAAATGAAAACTTGGGATCTTGATCAATATAATACTTACAGTAAATAAAGAGTTTAAGCCCCAAACAACATCCTGAAATAAGGAAAACAGAAAACAAGTTTCAGACTCCTGTGAACTCTCACACCCCGGCCCACCTGTCTTCGGCATGTACTGCTTTCCTCCAGACAGGAAATGTAAACAACCTCTTTTCAAGTACAATGATGAACTCTGGGGATGTCCAAGAGACAAGCAGTTATAGGCCGAGAAAATAAAAATTAGAGAACACCAACTGCCCTCCAGTTAGACCTGGGCCAGGGAGCTCGACCCTGTGCCTCAGCAGAGCCCACAGGCTGGCACCTGTGCAGGAGCACTCTGTAAGTCACCTCCCACCTGTCATCAGCGGGTACAGTGCAGGCCTCTAAGGCGGCACCTTTAAAATAAAATCTGTTGTCTTTACTATCTACTTCCTCAAATTCCCACCATCTCACTGAATCATATTTTCACTTCAGTATTTTTTTTTTTTTTTTGAGAGGTTTTCACTATAGGGCGCGTGTGCTCGCCAGACAGACAGAGACATAGAGACAGAAAGCGAGAAATCAACCCCCGGGGGGATGGTCACACCGCAATCCCTTCTCCTCCATTCTCCTCTCGGGATCTTGGGCACGCACGCACACGCGCCCGGCGTGAGTTTTAAGCCACTGGGTCCAGGACGCGAACTGCGGTCAACTACGTGGGCGTCCAGCGACATAGCCATTACGCTAACTGCTGGTTCCCTCACTTCATTATTTTTAAGACTCAAGAGAAACTAGTATTTTCAAGGATCAGAGGTTTTCGTTTAAAATAAAATCAAAAGCCAACGTTGTTCTATCTGTGATGATTTGTGGCTTGTGACCCAGCCACGAATTCTCTCTCTGCCTCATCAGCGTCAGCTCCTGAGGCTCGTGCTGTTCGGGCCTGTCCTCCCGCTCACTACCACCTTCGCCTTTCTCTGCTCCCACCGACCTCCCAGTGTGAGCGCAAGGCCTGCGGCTGGGGAGGACAGATGGGCTGCTCAGGGGCCAGCACCATCATTGTGAGCAACCCTACCCCAGGAGGAGAGGCCTGTGGGGGAGTGGCAGGCCGAGTGGGGCCTGCAGCAGTGGGGCAGTCGGCAGAAGGCTGGAGGAGGGGCACTCCCTCCAGTCGAGGGGCTACGGTCTGACGGCGAGACACTTCTGGGTGTGGCAAGTGACTGGCAAGAAGGTCTGGTCAGGCTACCCACATGGCAGAGGCCATAAACACAGAGGCTGGATCCTGACTGCACCAAGGCGGCGTGCTCCCTGGTGCTGGATGAGGGCCCACGTGCCCTTTCTGAGCTGGCTCCAGGTTCCTACCTGGGATTGGACCCCTGACACCTGACAGTACTTCCTGGCTGGAGGGAACCAAAGGTCTCCGCACCACAGTGGACACCTAGCAGCCATCCCTGAACTGGACTCTTGGTGACCATGCACTTTCCTACAGCGGATGACAGCTGGGCTCTGAGCTCCTGTCTCTGGTCTGGAGTGGACCCTGACACTGGCCGACGGGGACATTCACCTAACAGACTGACTGGGGTCAGTGACTGCCTGAGCAGCCCCAGCAGTGGCAGTGAGGAGAGGGCACAGGGTATGCTGGCTAAGTTTGGACGAGACACACGCTGTCTTCCCGGGGCTGGCTATCCAGGCAAAAGACTGCAAGGATGCTCCTACCTTTAACGTCCTCGTGGGGGCCCAGCCAGTGCCGTCGATTGAATGTTCTCTCAGTAAGCTGCAAAGGAAATACACGACATTAGCAGGGTGTGGCCTCCAGCTCCCTGAGCCACAAGAACACTGCAAACAGCACAGGCCTCATTTTGTCATTACTTGTGTCACACGGAGACCTGCGTTTAGCGCTACCTGCCTGCTCCTCTGTGGACTCCAGTCCCCCCTTTTGCTGGGGAAGGACTTCTTCTCCTCCAAGGTTATAGGCACATCCAATTGTAATGTCTTCTGCTAATTTATCTATTTATTGTACATAGAGCTCTTTAGTCCCTGACATGGAAGTTTTAAGTAGGGGAATGCACGCTTAGGCAACACGCAAAGAACGTCTGTAATCTAGTGTTCAGAAAAGGATGTCCGAGGCCAAGAGCTTCTCCTGTGTCACGCATGACCCTAAATGATGCCCTGCTGAGCTCACTCAGTGTCGCACTCGCCCATGGAGGAAGGACTCCGTCTCCTTGTCTCACAGAGAAGACATACCAAGGGCCCATGTCTGGTGCAGTGTGCCCTTCGACCCTGGGTAGCTGCCCAGAGCCTGCGTTCTGAACTGCTGTTGACGCAGGTGGGTAAGCTGAGCTCCTAGCACGTGTTTTACTAGCTCTGTTCAGGAGGGGCTCCAAAGGGAGAACGTAGGACTAAATCCTGATAGTAGCCTCCCCTTGGGCAGGAGGATTGCGTGCAAGAAAGGGGTACCCAGAAGTCAGAGGACGGTGAGGTTCATTTCTTAGGCTGGCACGTGAGACTCATCTTCATTACTGCTCCAGCAACGTGCATAAGTGCACATTATACACACGCATAGACATGATCAGTACGAACTTTGAAAAACTAAAATCGTCCATGTTTTTTTTTAGAAATAAAATCACTTCTGCATTTGTTGAATCATCATATTGTGCTTGGGCTTTGTTGTATACGTAAGAGTCTAGGCTGACATGTTAGTAACAGGCTTTATAGAGTACTTGAGTTAGAGTACTTTCAAGTCTCCGTAAGTCAATTTGGATGAGGAGAAAATACAAAAACATAAAATTTGAATCAATGCAATAATCCCTAACTGACATAGCATGTGTGTTCTCACCAAAGAGAGAGGGAGGGAAAAAGCATCCCCTGATGGGGCACGATCACACTGCAATCCCTTCTCCACCACTTCTCCATCCTGCTGGGGGTTTTGAGCACACACATGTGCCCAGTACATTTTTCAAGCTGTCAGGGTCAGGATTCAAACTGTGTTGGTCATGTGGGATGTGGATCCCTTAACCATTAGGCTATGGGGCCGGCCCAATGCTATATTCTAAATACTCTACGAAGATCAGTGAAGAAAAATATAACCAACCTTAGGTAGACCATTGAAGTTTACTTTGTGGGGACCAGCAGGTGGCATAGCGGTTAAGGTACTAGATTCCCTTGAGGTTGATGGCAGTCTGAGTCCCGGACCCGGAGGCCTGAAACCCTCACTGGCTGCATGTGTGTGTGTGCACGCCCAAAATCCCGAAAGGAGAATGGAGGAGAAAGGACTGAGGCATGGCTATCGCCCTGGGAGGTGACCTCTCACTTTCTATCTTTCTGTCTCTCAGTAAATGTACGCATTCTATAGCAAAACTCTCTCTCAAAAACAAATTTACTTTGCGTGGCCAGCAGGTGGCATAGTGGTTAAGGTGCTGGACTCCCACCTAGCTGACTGGTTTGAGTCCTGGACCTGGCAGCTTGAAACTCATGCCGGGCATATGTACATGCATGCCCAAAACCCTAAGAGGAGAAGGCACCACGGCATGGCCGTCCCCCAGGGGGATGTGTGATTTCTTGCTTTCTGTCTTTTTCTGTCTCTCTGGTGAGCCACATGCCTGATAGCAAAAA
Organism: Tupaia tana; assembly: GCA_026018925.1. Taxonomy (NCBI): domain Eukaryota; kingdom Metazoa; phylum Chordata; class Mammalia; order Scandentia; family Tupaiidae; genus Tupaia; species Tupaia tana. Next base: position 3,423,111 of record JAKSZU010000001.1, read on the forward strand.
TCTTGCCAAAAAAAAAAAAAATGTTTTGAGTATTAAAGAAAAAACTCAAATCTTTATCCTACACAGCTGGTGGACATTTTTCTACCAAGCAGAGGTATCAATTACTTGTGGCTCTGAAACTTCCACAACTTACGGATAATGTTTTGGAAACTGCCTGTCAAACCCTACTGGCTTTTATGATCCAATGAGCAATGTATTCTCACTCCTCTCCAACATGCCTGGCTCAGTCCCCTCCCGCACTTCTCTATCAACAGCATGGCACAGGCAGGCTCTGTACCCGGGCAGGAAACTGGGGAACGAGTGCCACCTCAGGCGGTGCCTGGCATCTGGTGGCCATGGGTCTGGGAAGTCCCTGGGTGGCAGTGAGGCCCATTGGGGTGTGTGAGGTCCCCAGACTCAGAGGAAGTTCTAGCCTGGCCTCAGCAAAGTACGGTCAGTAGGAGTCCTGGTGACAAAGACACTTGGCTGGCAGAGGGATTTCCAGGCACCCAGGGACTGTGCTGGAAGCCTGGAGCCCAGAAGAAAAGGACAGAAGTGCCAATACTGAGGTCCCTGAACTCCACAATCCCACAAAGAACCTCTGGCCCTGTACCAGGAACAGAGTGATGTCCCTGAGCATGAGGTGCAAGAGGATAAGAGGGCAGTGGGCCAGGGCAAGACTCCCTAAAAGGGGGCAGTGTCCTTGTGCACTAAGAGGCTGTGTAAGCCCCAGGAGCCCCAGGCAGCAGCCAGGCCTGCCACGGGAAGACCTGCACAGAGGCTGCCCAGCAGTGGGCGCACACTGGGGCACAGCCGCGCTCAGCTCCCTGCACTCAGGAGCCCGCTGTGTGCTGAGCCACACTGCCTGCCTTTCCACACGCTGCACGCTGGGCCTTCTCGCTAACTCTGGCTGCCGTCTCCCTGGATTAAGTCCCTAGGAGCGCAGCTGACAAGTTCAGGAGCGAAGTATGATGAACGCAGGCATGCTACATGGCCAGGACCAGCAAAGTGCACAGATACGTCACCCTCCGTGAACGAGGGGCAGCCCGCACTCTGTCTGCTGGCCATGCACCTGGCACCAAGCTCCCCTGTTGGTATCCAGCAATATGGCAAGTGGCATGCTGCACCTGTGGTTTTCCTGTGCCTTTCTCTGGTTACCAGCAAGGCCGGACATCTCAGATGACTACTGCTCGTCTATGGTCTCCTTTTATGAATCACCTATTGGTAGCTGATGCTCATTTTGTAAGAGGAAGTGTCCATCTTTTTTTTTTTTTTTTTTTTGGAGAGGTTTTTGCTATATAGGGCGCGTACGCTCGCCAGAAAGACAAAGAGAAACAGAGAGACAGAAAGCAAGAAATCACCCCCCGGGGGGATGGCCACGCCGCAATCCCTTCTCCTCCATTCTCCTCTCGGGACCTTGGGCACGCACATGCGCCTAGGGTAAGTTTAAGACACTGGTTCTGGGACTTGAACTGTGGTCGACTACATGGGAGTTCAGCGACATAGCCATTACACCAACTGCTGGTCTCCATCTTTTTCATGATTGCCAGAACTAGTCACACATAAAGAACGTTAGTGATATTATCTTTTTTCTCTTTCAACACACACACACACACACACACACACACACAATTAGAGACTTTGCTATATATGGTGAGTACCCTAGCCAGAGAGAGAGAGAGACAGACAGTGAAAAGTCAAACCCCAGGGAGAGTTGGCCAAGCTGTAATCCCTTCTCCTCCATTCTCCTTTTGGGATTTTAGATATGCACGCACACAACCTAGTGTGAGTTTCAAGCCACCAGATCTGGGACTTGAACCGTAGTCCACCACACGGGAGTTCATCTTAACCACTATGCCACCTGCTGGTCCCATATTTTTAATATTAATGTGGTCAAATCTAACACTATTTTCCTTTTAGGCTTCTGATTTTTGCTTCAGGCACCATATTGCTAATTCCTGCCATGCTTTGCTAATAATCTGATTTCCCAGAGGGGGCAGCTGGGTGGTGTGGTGGTTAAGGTGGCTGGATTCCACATGGCTGAGTGCATGGTTTGAGTCCTGGACCTGGCGGTTTGAAACATCCCATTCCCTTTCTCTCATTCTAGTGAGCACATACGCCCTATAGCAAAACTAAAAAAAAAAAAAAAAAAAGGAACCAGAGACGCCTGCTCCAGAGCCTGTCCTGATGGAGGCAGAGGAGCAATGGGGAGGAACATGGGGGAGTCTTAGCAAGCAGCCAGCGTTTCTGTGACTTAGGGAAATGCTGGGGGAGCCAGCCGCACTGATAACCTGCAACTGAAGGGGGCTGAGTTTTAACCTATTGATACTTTAGGGAGGGATATTCCAAAGGAAAGATGCTTTTAACAAGATGTGCCTGGAGACCAGCACACAGCCTAATGGTTTTGTCACTGGACTCCCACATAGTCGACTGCGGTTCAAGTCCCAGACCTGGCAGCTTGAAACTCAGGCCAGGCACATGTGTGTGCATGCCCATGATCCTAAGAGAAGAAGGGATTGCGGCATGGCCATTCCCCCTGGGGAGTTAATTTCTTGTCTCCTCTCTCCTGGCAAGCACTTGTGACCTATAGCAAAAATTCCCTCTTAAAAAACAAAACAAAACAAAAAAACAAGAGGTGCCTGTGTAAAAACGAGGCTTATAGGAAAGAAAGGGAGCAGCATTTACAAAAGCAAAACAGGCAAAGGGACACTAACTGCACTTTGACAACGAAGAGTGAGGCTGAAGTTAGATTTCTGGCAGTCAGGACTGCCTGGCTCTGTGCCCCATCGCGGGTGGCTGGTGCTCAGGAGAGGAGCCGAGGGAGCACCGGTCAAGTGTGAGCACTGACGCAGAACACACAGGTCCTGGCAGGACAGGAAGGTGCTGAACACCAATGCTGGCCAGCTGCAGTTCCCAGCAGCACCTTACTACAGAAAGGGACAAAATGCAGGAACACAAAGTCCAGCTGCTTCAGTTACTTAAACCGCTCACACACCTCCAGCAACCCTGGGGAAAATCACTGGGCCCTGACTACCACGGTTAGGGGAACACACAGGCCATGAAATCCCAGGAAGCTGCCCTGCTCCGGAAGTGCTCCTACACATCTCGAGACATTATGGAAGAAAGGGCAGGCTGAATGTGCTGTCTGAGGGCTCCTTCACCAAGTCAACTTGGTTTCTGCTGGGTCTCATCAGCCATATTTTTCTTTAGCTAAAAACAGCCTCATGGAGTGTCTGTGGTCTTTCATGAAAACAGGGTTGGAGGTGCAGATGACAGAGTCATGACCCCAGGGGGCACCTCCTGAGCACCAGTGGGACTAGGTCCCGAGAGGGCAACAAGAGGATGCTGGTCTGCAGGCAGAGGCTCAGGGACTGGGAGGTGGCAGGCAACTGCAGCTACTCTAACCCAAACCTTCCCTGTTCTTGGCCAAGCCTCAAAATTTCCTCGGAGGAGAGTCCAAAAGATGATATAATGGTTACATTACTGGACTCTCATGTAGTTGACTGCAGTTCAATCTTGGACTGGCAGCTCAAAACTCTAGCCGAGAGCGTGTGCATGCGTGGCCATGATCCCAATAGGAGACTGGAGAAGAAGGGAAGGTGGCGTGGCCATCCCCCCCAGGTGGTGATTTCTCACTTTCTGTCTCTCTCTGTCTCTCTGGTGAGTGCATGTGCCCTATAGCAAAAAATTTCTCAAAAAAAAAAAAACCCAAAAAACCCCAAACAAACAAAAAAACTCACTCAGAAGAGAAAAACATACTGAAAAGCCCAACACTCACACTCAATGCTCAAGAATTCACAGAAGAGAGCAACTCACCTTAGACATATTTCACCTGTCTCTGTGATGTTGGGGTGCCAGATCCTGGTCAAGCATTTCACCTTGGGAGGCTGCCACAGAAACAGAGAGAGTCACCACGACCCAGGCCCCTATGCCCTGAGCCTCACCACGCCCCACCTGGCTTGCTCATGGCAAGCTGGCTAACAGGCTGGCTGACTCACCAAGCACACACCGAGCCTTAAGCACTGGCTCACTTCACCAACGCAGCAGCCTGTGTGCACTGCATCCACAAGGCCTCGTCTCCCAAGGAAGGTCGGCCACAGACCCGATGGCACCTCTCTACAAGCCCAAGCCATGCTGGTCACTGCCGCCCCTCACCCTCCTGGGCCTGAGCTGTAGAAGAGCCTGCAGAGGCTCCAGCTCCGCCAGGAGTCCACAGATCCCTCTGCAGAAAGAGCTGCTGAGTGGCAGCTGAACATTACTGCTCCTTACAAGAATAACCTGTGCCCTTTGCTGGATATTTCTGAAGATGCTATTGTCATGTGTTTCCCTAGATGAAAGTCTTAGTCCACTTTATGCTTAAAGAACAGAAAAAATGGGGAACCAACAGTTAGCGTAATGGCTATGTCGCTGGACTCCCATGTAGTCGACCGTGGTTTGCGTCCCGGACCCGGTGGCTTAAAACTCACGCCGGGCACATGTGCGTGCGTGCCCAAGATCCCAAGAGGAGAATGGAGGAGAAAGGATTGTGGTGTGACCATCCCCCCTGGGGGGTGATTTCTCACTTTCTGTCTGTCTCTGTCTGGCGAGTGCACGCGCCCTATAGCGAAAATCTCTCCAAAAAAAAAAAAAAAAAAAAAAAAAAAGAACAGAAAAAATGAAGTAAGGAGTACGTGACATCATTTTTGACTTTGCATATTTAAGTTCATTTAAGATGTCTCTATTATAGGGACTGGCAGGTGGTAGTTAAGGTGCTAGACTCTCACATGGCTGACCCTGGTTCAAGTCCTGGACCTGGCAGCTTGCTCTCTCGCTTTCCCTCTCCCTCTCTCTGGTCAAACTGAGGAATAAGAATAATTAATAAAATTAAATAATTTTTTTATAGAAAGATTTCTCTATTCCATACCTCATGACTCCACCCAGAAATAATTTCTTACAACTGATGTGCATTCTTTTGCAGTTTTCTTTTCTTTTTTTTTGGTGCTATAGGGCGTGTGCGCTCGCCAGACAGAGACATAGAGACAGAAAGCGAGAAATCAACCACCAGAGGGGATGGCCACGCCGCAATCCCGTCTCCTCCATTCTCCTCTTGGGATCTTGGGCACGCACGCACACGCGCCCGGCTTGAGTTTTAAGCCACTGGGTCCGGGACGTGAACTGCGGTCGACTACGTGGGAGTCCAGTGACATAGCCATTATGCTAACTGCTGGTTCCCTGCAGTTTTCTTTTTAAACTTATTCATTCCTTCCATGAGAGAGAGAGAGAGAGAGAGAGAGAGAGAGAGAGGTGGACAGAGACAGGCACCTCCAACAGGGTCTTCACGTGATTCTCCCCTTCCCTCAGCCAGTAAGAGCTTGGGCATGGGCATGTGTGCCCAGCATGCACAGGGAGCCCTCAGGACATGAACTGGAGACCTTTCCGTATGCCTTTGGCATTGTAGAGCACTGTGTGACTGCTGTGCCCAACGCTGGGACAGAGTGTCCTTCAGAAAGGCCGTGATGTGCCACCCTCCTCACTGCAGCCAGGGAGATGACCTCTTCTCTGGGTCCTCGTCTCATAGCAAGGCCTCCTTGTTGATATACAGTCTCATCAGAAATGTCATCTCATAAGAGGATCAACCATTGTCAAATGGAGCAAACGTTTTCTCTGCTTATCCTCTGGCATTTGTTTTTATTTATGCTACTTCCTGAAGGTGTGAAAGTTTCTTTTTTTATCTTTGATATACTTAGAAATACTTCATCTTCCAAATACTTTTCTGTCTTTTTTCCAGTACTCATAGTTTTCTCTCTTTATTTTACAAAGCAAGCACATTTAGGACCAGCAGGTGGCATGGTGGTAAAGGCATGCTGGATTCCCACATGACTGACCACAGTTTGGGCCCTGGACTTGGTGGCTTGAAAATTATGCCAGGTGCATGTGTGTGTGTGCCCAAAATCCTGCGAGGAGAATGGAGAAGAGATTGCAGTATAGCCATCCTCTCTGGGGGATGATTTCTCACGTTCCCTCTACATGCAAGTGCACACACCCTACAGCAAAAATCTAAAAAAACACACACAAACATCACCATTTTGGAACCCTGATTTCAAAATACCACAAAATCAAGAGACTACCCAAAAATGTAGACTGATTATGCAAATGCATGTGTCCAAAGACTAAAGAATTTAGGTTTAGAGTGAGTTCAACTGGATATACTCTGATTGGCTTTTCTGTAAATAAATGGGGATGCATTGTCAGAAGGATGGGAGTGCACCCTCCATTCGCACAGTGCTGGGCTGGAGGACGGCAGACCTTCCACACAGAGCAGGGCGTGTCAGCCCCCAGGAAACTGACCACAGGACAGGCGAGCGGCTCGGCTGAGTCACCGACTCTTAGGTGTATGGAGGAACCTGAAAGAGGGTGAGCCCGTCTCCCTCTCAATGGTACCCGTCCTACGGGGTTCCTGACACATGACCGCTATCCTCGTGCCCATGACATCTCCCACATGTCGGGTGTCCCTCCACATCTTCTGTAGTTAGATGCCAGCATAGGTACCTCTTAACTGCAGTCCCAGAACGGACAGCAAAACTACACCAAACTGTGGGCCCAGGTTCTGACACAAACACTGTGAACAGAGCTTGTCTTACAGCCCTATCCTGCCCCACAGCTAGACATTCAACACATACTGAGTCCCCCCCCCCACCTGACCAATGTTGGGCATTGCCCTTTACCCAATCACATAGCTCAGAATTTAGCAAATGACAAACGCTCCACTTTAAATCAACGAGGGACACAGACAGGCCATAGGCTACTGTTAACCATTTGGAAAATACAGTTCGAGCCACTTACAGCTGTATTCTAAGTTCACTAAGATTAAACACAAAAAGAGAACTTTGAGAGGACCAGAACGAAAGGCAGATAGCCATCTTGGGCTCAGAAAGCCCAAGTCAAGCATTTCATAACATGAAAAGCCCATGAATAAAAAGATTTGACTATAGTAGTCAAAAAAAAAAAAAAAACCTTTTATAGAATAAAAGACAAATGTGAACAAAGGGAATATTTATAGCATAGCTAAGAAAATTAAGTTCCATATGCTCCATATATCAGAATGCATAAACCCATAAAAATGCTAATACTCTAATGAAAAAATGGGACAAGGACATAAAGTAGCTCATAAAACTACAAATAGCTAATAAATAGGAAATAGTATTTAGCATTCTGCTTACTTAAGAAATGAAAATTCAAATGACAACTGTTTAATAGAAACCATTTATTTCCACCTACAATGACAAAAAGAAAAAAAAAAAACAGTGAAAAGACTACACCTTAGGGGTAGTTTAGGGGAAGAGAACTTTCAAACGCTGTTGGTGAGGACACCAACTGGCATAATTTCTCCCAACAGAATCCATCAAGAGCCTTAAAACTGAGCTTGGAGCGGGCATAGTGGTGTGTACCTGTAGGCTCAGCTACTCGGAAAGCTGGGGCAGGAAGACTGAGAGTCTGAGGTTAACCTGGGAAACTGTGCTCCTTCACCAAAAAAAAGGCACCCTGAGCATCAATTACTCGCATCCATCATGCTACGTCTAAGAACAAGACCAAGGGAAAGAGGCAGAGCGTGGTAAGCTGGGTGTCCCAGGCACGCACGAGAGCTGTGTGTGCTCCAGAGCCAGCGCGCCACCCCAGGCCAGGCGTTCCCACACCTGAGATCAGCTTTCTCCGTTTTTTTTTTTTTTTTTTTTTTAAAAAAAAGAAAAAGGTGACAGAAACCAGAGAGGTTCATAGGTTGAAAAAAGCCTAGCTCATCTGCGGGAAGCGCTCAGCCAGGGGCCAGTGCCAGAAGACTGTTAAGCACTGAGAAGCTGCTCTTATGAACGAAGGTGTGTGCCTTCACATACATATACACAGGAGTGTAACCTGTAAGTGTGTGTGTGTGTGTGCATTTTTTAAAAACTTGCCAGAGTGCATGTGCTCACCAGAGAGGACAAGGAGAGAGCACCCTCTGGTGGCCACCTTCTCCTCCATTTCTCTCTTCTCCATCCCGCTGGCATTTGGGACACACACACACACACCCACACACACACACACACACACACACGCCCAGCATGTCTTTCAAGTAGCGGAATCTGGGCCTCGAACTGTGCAGTCAGCCCCGTGGGATCAGACTCCCTTAACTACTAGGCTATGGGGGTGGCACATGCTCCTGTTAATTAAATGGCATGGGACGATGTCCACCAAATGCACTGTGGAGCCCCTGCCTTACAGCTGACTTTGGCACACAGGGGCACGTGCTGTACTTAAGAGACACTAAAAGTTCCTGGGGATTGCCTAAGGGTGCAGAGTTTTGGGTGGTTACATTCCACTTTTCTTTCTTTCTTTCTTTTAGTTATTTTATTTCTTCTTCTTCTTTTCTTTCTTTAAGATTGTTATAGGGCACATGTGCTCACCAGAGAGAGAGAAAGTGAGAAAGCAAACCACCAGGTGTAGGACTTGAACTGCAGTTGGCTATATAGTCCAGCACCTTGACCACCACACCACCTGCTGGCCCAATATTCTGTTTTTCATAGCCATGTTTTCTCAATTTCCTATGACTATAATCAGTCACACAAAAAGAAGCGGGGTCAGTGGTCATCAACATGACTGTTCAGCCAGCGTCTCTGGCTCTTCTCCTTCGGCACAAGGTAGAACCTCGAGGCTAAAGACATGTGAAGGGACAGGAAACGTGCTACCTCCAGGAGGTGACAGAGCCAAAGAGCAAAGGCCCTGTTCCCATGACCACATGACTAGGGGGCTGTGCAACACCACAGGCAGAGAGCAGCACCAAGGCCGGCCCCTCCTCCAGAACACCCCAGGGCTGGGCATGCTTCTCCTCTGGGTATCCCCGCCGCCCTGGGCATTGTCATCACCAGAGTCACCACCCAGCTCCTGGCTCTCTCTGGGCCTCTGCCCCGCTCTTGGGAGGAAGACTTCTAGTCTGTGCGTCTGACAGAGAACTAGCACCACTCAGGAGCTTGGTTAACGTCATCAAGTCCTCTTGGCCGGTTCCTGACACTGACAGAGGTTACTAGGGAGACTGCAAATTGTGAGTAAAAACCTAAGGAGATCTGAAATTTAGTTGCTGAGAATGTAGGGGTAAGGGCAGGTGAGTAGAAAAACACCAAACAAGCATTTTTCTTTTAAACGTTTTTTCACAAGTAAGGATCTAGTTTGTTGACTCGTTTTCCTGATCCCCACCCTTGGTACACATCTCCTCTGTAGGCACTATAGCTTCAGGGGTTCCAAACAACTCCGTATGAAGCACCAAATCAAAACCGGGTCAACCAAGTCACAGCGTGGAAGCACATGAATGCCGAGGAGCTCCACAATGCCCTCTCAAGTCGAAAGGCTGAGGACGGAGGCCTCTAAGTTACTCTCCCAGTCCCTGCCCCAGCGCCGTGACAGAGGGACGCCACAAACCAGCTGAGGTCCTGGCTGCTCCCTACGTGATTCAGCTTATGGGAGCAGAGGGCACCAAAACGACACAGCCACACCTGAGCCCCATGGTGCAGCCAGGAACTCTGAGACTCCTGGGGGATGCCACACTCACAGGCAGAGGTGCCAGAGACTCCACAAGGAAGGACAGAGCCCACGTTGGAGAAGCGCAGCCTCGGCACACAGGCCCTGCGGCTGCCGCTCTTCTGCAGCCCCGTGGGGGGCCTCAGTGGGACTTGGGCGTGGCACAAGAGAAGCTGCTGCCTGAAAGGCGTCTGGGCAAGGGGCAGAGGAGAACAAGGCAGAGAAGGGGCAGGAGGGCAGACACAGGCGAGGGCCAGGTCCAGAGATGCCTGCCAAATTCCCACACTTCTGGGCTCGAGAACATGGGGCTTTATTTCTGATGGAATCTGGCCAGGCTACCTTTCAGGAAACCTCCAAAGGAGGCAGTGTGTAAAGAGCAAAGTACGAAATCATTAAACCAAAGCTACAAGTCAAGCACTGCACAAGGGACTTGAAGAAGCCGCAGGGGTGAAGTGTTTCTGTTTTTCCAGGGCAACTGGTAGAGGGAGATGGGCTGGGGAAGAGAAGGCCAAGGGAGGGGACAGTCGCCGATTCATCAGGGAAACGAGGTTTCTAGTGTTAGCGGCTTTAGCCACTGTTCACTCTACATGTCACCTCTCCATTCCCACAGCAGGGGACAGGACGGCATGAGCGTTTTCTCAACACCTGGTGTAGAAGGAAATGTGACTGTTCAGAAGCTGGGCAGCTGCAGACACGAATCAGAGTCGGCCATTCAGCCATCTACACTGGCAAAGCTATCAGGTTCGGTCTCCAGCTTTAGCTTTTTGAACCTTGACTTTCTACACGCATAAAGACATGAGCAGTGAGGTTGGCCGCTAAGCCATCAGAAGAAACAGGCACGGTGGGTGGAGGCACCTGGCACGCAGAAGCTCTCGACAGATGCCTGTTCCTCCACCTTTCCCTCGCGCTGTGCTTTTTCCCTGTAATGAGGACAAAAACTCCACTACTAACTGATGCTTGATGTACCTGAATTGATGGCTTTCAGATTGCTCAAGACTTGTTTGGAAAGATTATCAGCTTGTGCTCAACTGTTCCCCGAACTATCCAAAAGGACAGTGCTAGGGCTTGGATGGTGGCTTGCCCCCCAGAGGGTCATGTTTTGGAAGCTTGGTCCCAGGTACAATGGCTTTGGGAGATGGTGAGAGCTTTAACAGGCAGAGCCTAATGGGAGGTACCGTTCAACGATTTGGGGGTGTGGAAGGTACAAATGGAGGAAGTGGGAAAGCTTGTTCTTCTTCCTGTCTGTCTCTCTCTCTCCTCTCCCTTCAGAACATGCTGTCTTCCTCTGTTTCAGTCGGCCATACTGTGAGGTTGGCCTGATGCACCCTGACTTTGGGTATGTAATCTCAGGGTGGCCCATGGCCAGCTGACTAGCAGCAGGTCTGGAGCCTGAAATACTGTACGCCTAGTGGTTTCCGGGAACCACCCAGCACCTGAGTTCTAAATATCTGTACTTAAGCCAAATCTCAGACTGCCTGTCCGAGGCAGCAGGCACATTCTGTCAGCCAGGCTTCTCGGCTATGATTTGGAGAAGATGGAAAGGCTTACCAGGTAGCTGAATGGTCAGATGAATTTTCCTGTCTTTGTTTAAAAATTAAATTTCTTTTTTTCTTTCTTGGACTGCCAACTCATCCCCACCCTCATAAATTATAGTTCAAAAAGAACATTTAATGTAGCAGTTCAGTGAAATCCATTTCCAGAGATTACAGTTACCCCGTAAAAATGACTTCCAGAGATTAAGGTCTGGCTTCAAACAAAAAAGAACTGCGGCCTCTGAAATGCCCCTGGTGACTGGGATCTGGGGATACCCTGCTTGTCAGACAGCAGGGACACAGTTACTGCAGTCACTGCGAGTTAGTGGGGCACAGGATGTCCCCTACCCGCATCCCTGCTAACAAGAGACTCCATTTTTCATCGCACCGTCAGATGCTTCTTTCCTAGTTGACAGCCAAGAGATTAGAAAAGATCAGGAGAAACAAAGAGATCTATATCTATACCTATACCTATATCTATATCTATAGGCCCTTAGAAAAGGCTGTGGAAAAATGTAAGGAATTAACATAAGAATTTCATTTGCTGTCGAAAATGTCTGAAATCCATGCATAGTTTCTTCATGATACACGTTCTCCATGAACGTTTTGAAGACTCTGCCTATATATAAATATGACTGAGCCAGCCAACTCAGCAGTTCGGAAGAAGACACCCCACCTTGTCACCGCATCCCCTCACACCCCACTGGGGACATGAGTCCTCAATGGTTTCTCACTGCCGAACTGACGATGCCCAACCAGCGCTCCGACTGTGAGCTTTCCCTCTTCTTGGGCATCGTTTCTGACCTAACCTCCCCCGAGATGGAACTGGCCTCTGCCCTCCACACCCATGCCCGCAAGGCCCCATATCCCCACATCAGCCAGAACACCCTCCCTGTGAGGGTCTGGGCCAATCGGGGTGACTCGAATTCAGTTTCTTCTTAAAAGCTTAGCTGGACTCAACCGTTTTTCAAACTGAGCATCTCTTTTCCTTCTCTGAACTCCCTGACTTGGCTCCCTCGTTTATCAGTCTTTCTGCTGTCTGCTCCCCTGCTTTCATCGCCTCACCTTCCTCCCTGCACCCCTAAGTAGTGTGTGTGTTCCTAAAAGCAAAGAAAGAATGTGACAGTATTTGGTGTGATTATTACCAAGTGGGGTTTTAGCAGATCCACACAAAGCAATGTGCAAAAACTGCAGTGTGTCAAAGGACAAGCTATCATTCCTCTGAAATTCTAAAATACCCATTTCATAGACTTTGGGAGTTTGGTGTTGTCCTACAGACAATACTACAATTTTAAATAAAATGCTTTTGTCTTCAGTGCCAGAGGATAATGACTGAGTTTTACACACAAAACATCAGTAGGCTGCCTGGCACGTTTGTTGAGTAAGTAAATTTCCTTCCGAAGTTCTAAATACTGCTTAGGGGGTGATATTAGCCACAGAAACCGCAAAAGTTCTGCACCCAGCCCCACGTGGGCATCTGTAAACAGGCAGCGCAGCCACCAGTCACAGGCACCCACCCGAAGGAGAATAAGAGGCTCAAACGCAGGCTACTCACCACCATGTTGTATGCATCGGGAACTTCAGTTTCAAACTGAAATTTTCCACCCTGGTAGTAACCCTCATCTATCAAAAACACAAAACAAAACAAAAAAATCCTTTAAATTAAAAAAAAAAAAGAAATAAAAAAGCAAACACTATGTTAGGGTATGGCAAATACAGAGAATCACGAGTTGAAATGCAGCACTGCACGTTCCTCGGTTCCTTCCTCAGACCCCGCCCACCAGGGGAGGCCTCCCCAGCCTGCCGTCCACCTGCACCTCGCAGGGTCGAGCACTCCTCAGGGCAGGGCTCCTTATTCTGTTGCCCCGGAACGGGACCTCAGACCCTACCTTGCGTCGTGTGCCCGGCACGGCCCCTCCTGATGTGTCTTGTGCCATTACTATTCGATCTGCCTATGAGACAGCCAGTCCTGGGGGAGGCCGACTACAGCTGACCTCAGCCCACACTTACCGAGCACCTGCCCTCTGCCTAGCTCAGATCGAGGCCCCAGGGATCCAACAGTGAACTAAACACAACTGTGGTCTCCTGAAGTGTTTGGCAAGATCTTTGAAAAATGCAGACCCTCTGGAAACGGGCTGGTGAGATGCCATGAAGACATCCAGGGTCAGGGTGTCACTGCCATGCCACCATCAGGTCTGAAGACCCCATAGGCAGCCCCTCTCCCTGAATGTACCTAGCCCTGGCATCAGAAAGCCAATGCAGTGAGGCTGAAAAAGCCCCCCAGGAATGAAATTCTCAAGTTGGAAACTGGAATCAGCACCAACTTCAGATTGGAGACTTAACTTCCCCCAAACACTGCCCACTGTGAACAAATCAGCAGTATTAAATCTCATCACTTCCTTCAATTTCTTATGTAAAAAGGAACACTTAGTACAATAGCAAGCTGTCAGTCTCAAATCCTCTTTGCTCACAAATTCTACTCCTCTGGGAACTCTGAAGCTGCATCCACATTTATATTACACAGCAGGTAAAACTGGCATTACCTGGACTTTGACATTTATATTCTTTGCCAATTTGGTAGAAGAGGAACGGTATTTTGCTTTAATTTTACATTTATCTGATGAATACTAGTAAAGATGATTTTTTTTTTTTTAATTTGCCACAGCATGTGCTTGCTAGAAAGACAGATACAGAAAGGGATGGTCATGCTGTAATCTCTTCTTCCATTCTTTCTAAATTTGGGGCACACGTGCTCATGCACCCACAGTATTTTCTTTTTGTATTTAACTCTATTTATTACTATTATTATTATTGTTTTTTAATTTGACCAGAGAGAGAGAGAGAAAGTAAGTGAGAAAGCAATATATCAGATCCAGGACTTGAACCACGGTAAGTAAGCCCTGTGGGAACCCACCACTTTAACCACCACGCCAGCTGCTGGCCCCACCCAGAGTATTTTTCAGGCTACTGGGTCCTGGAATCGAACCATGTAAGTGGCCATGTGGGCTCCAGCCACCTTAACCACATTACAGACTGGCCCGAGGCTAAAATTTTTTCATATTATTAGTGACTAGTGTGTTTTCTTCTAAGAACTGAATGATCGATACTCCTTAATTCTCATGTTACGGAGGTATTCACTGTCAGTTGTCAACATAAAAGGCTCTGAAGAAAGTCAGCCTTTGCCTATGATGTCCGTGACAAATGATTCCTGGTCTGCTGCTGGCCTTCTGTGTGTGCTGTTTCTGAACATTTGTTTTCCATTTTTAAGAAACTAGTTTTTCAGAATCACCAGGTGGTATAGTGGTTGAGGCGCTGGACTCCCACAAGTCAACTGCAGTTCAAGTCCCAGACCCAGCAGCTTGAAATTCACACGAGGCACATGTGTGTGCATGTCCAAAATCCCTAGAGGAGAATGGAGAAGGGACTGCAGCATGGTCACCCCCACCCAGGGCATGATTTCTTAGTTTCTGTCTATCTCTCCAGTGAGCACACATGTCCTACATGCAAAAATCTCTCTCTAAAAAAAAAGAAACTAGTCTTTCTTGATGGTTTCTGACTTTCCCCAACCATGGTCATATAAATACCCTCCTATATTTTCTTCTAGTAAATGTCACAGTTTCATATATTACATCTAACTATCCATCCATTTGTTCAGAGTTTGTTTATTATAAAAAAATAAGAATAAGGTATTGTTCTGGTTGGTTGCCTAACCATTCCTACAGTATTTATCATTCTGTCTGGTTCCCAATTATTTGATATATATAAATATTCACATATATATATATATATATTCATATTTATAAGTATATATTTGTATTTATTTCTACTTTATATGGCACCTAAGGTGTGGAGAACCGGGAGTCCACCCTTGCTCAGCAAAGGCTCGGTGATGCCAGTCTGACGCTCTGACAAGGACCAGTATGTGGCAGAAATCCAGTGTTGGCTTTGTCGTCGTCCCAGCTGTTGGAGGACCCGCTGGCACTGTCCTCTTCCTCAGGAGTGATGGCCGCTGTGTCAGACACCACGGGCTACTCAAGGCAGTGCTCGGCACCTCTATGGACATGCTGGGTTTAAGGCTGGCGTTCCCCGTCACCATGGTTTCGACACTGCTGCCCACCAGTTTCAGAGGTGGCATTTGGCCTAATGTGGCTGTGGCTTTGCCACATGCCCTCTGCCCCAGCACATTCTCATTCAATAGTTACTAGCACTGTATCTTCTCTTAACTCACTGAAAACAGAAAACGGACTGTTCTCAATCTTGTCTCTTTCAGGAAACAAATCTCTCTTGGGAACACGATCTGCTTGTGAATCAGTACTTCGTTCCCTTCCATGAAGCAAAGAGCTTTCAACCCAATTATGTTTGCTCGTTATTGAATATGCCCAGCAAGGTCACAGTCCCCCTTAAAAAGCAGCTGGGGTGCAGCCTGCACGGAGAAAAAAATCCAAGGGCATCTCTGTCTGCGAGGCTCTGTCCACACAGCCCAGCTGAGTCCCCCTTGGGTGCCCTTAACACCTGGAGCTCGTGCCACCTCTGGTGGAGATGGCAGCTGCCTGCCTCTGGAGCTGGAGGGAAGGCCCGCGGAGCTATCTATCCCAAGTCTGGGCAGGCCAGCTCTGCTGCCATCCAGGCTGCTGAGGCTGAAAACACTCTGCTTTTCAAATAACCCGGCTTTAAACACGACCAAGAAGTGCAGCAGGGAAGTGGCCCTCCCACCCCGCCGAAAGGCGCCTTCGGCCTTCCTCCCATGCTCTGGAGCCCACCCTCCTCCCCTCAAGGGACCACACACCAGGGCCCACTCTAGAAGGCCACTCCACATGTCCTCTGCCCTGGGAGGGACCTGCTGATGATGTTCTCGAGGCCAAGGCGTCCACTGGCTCTCCTTTTCTCAACCTCCCTGGCCCCCCATAGAAGGCCCAGCCTCCCCTCTGCTCTGTGCAGTGCTGCCCGAGGACATGCGCTGGCCGCAGTCAGCCCTGGGAATGAACCGGGCTAACTGTGGCTGTGCCCTTCCCTGTCTCCCGCCCACTCTGTAGGGTCAAGCACGGTCATGAAGAGACCCGGCTCGGGCTGGAATGTCTAAAGCTCAAAGACCGAAGAGGACACTGGCAAGGGTGACTAACGTGTCCTCCAGGAATTCCAATCCTGCGAGCCCTGTAAAAGGCAGCACCTCCTCCCAGCACACCACAGCCGCACCTGTGGGGGGGCCACACCTCGCCATGTGGTTAGGGCCCGGACTTGGAAGGGCACCAGCTCTCAGCGGCAGCTAAGCAGAAACGCAGGGCGGGGTACGACTGCTCCGGAGAAAGAGAGTCCAATTGGGGTTTGACAGTGCCTACAGCAGACTTTTCTAAGTTAAGTCAGCTGAACGCGCAGCTCTGAGCTTTGGAAGAAAACAGAAGGAATGGGAGAGAGTTTCACATGGAAAGGGCATGCTGAAATGATAGGTTAGAGTGTGTCAGCTCAGCTGCTGCGCACTTCAGGTAGACGAGACACTATGAAGTGGAGAGTGACAGACATGGCAGGGTGGGGGCAGGGTGCACGCTCAGGAACTGGGATGTAGGGACTCACTGCAGGCTAAAGCTTTCCAAGGCAGATGGACGGAGGAGCCTAACGGAGTAGTCGGCTGAGAGGTCACGGGCACTGAGATCAAGGTCACGAGGACGTGGCTCTAACCAGCCCTGCCATGCCCACTCCTCCTGTAAGGGCCGGCAGTCTCAGAGTTCACAGCTATGAAGTCGGAGGGAAGACGGACACCAGTGGCGAAGGCCTCTTTCTGGAGTAAGGTAATATTCATTCACAGATGCACCAGCTCACTCAGGGAAATGCTAGAAGTAACTCCACTATTCTCAAAGAGACACTTAGTGCACACGACTTATAGCCAAAAATCTCTCTTTTTTAAAAAAAAGACACTTTACGGGCATGTCATATTTCATCATCAAATTTTGCACCACGCTGCTTGCGGTGGTCACCTGCTCAGCATCTGGTGAGTGGCTCCCATGCGCAGGCTCTCTGCATGGTGGCACAGTGACGATGCCATTCTCCCAGAGACGGAACG
Organism: Tupaia tana; assembly: GCA_026018925.1. Classification (NCBI taxonomy): domain Eukaryota; kingdom Metazoa; phylum Chordata; class Mammalia; order Scandentia; family Tupaiidae; genus Tupaia; species Tupaia tana. The sequence continues at coordinate 3,440,202 of JAKSZU010000001.1, forward strand.
GGGATGGAAGCCCTCTGACGGAAGGTGACAGAGCTAAAGAAGCAGAGGGGAGGGCTGAAGTGGGGACCATGACGGTCACTCCTGGGAAGGGATACAGGGTGAGGCCAGCGAGAGGCCCAGGGTGTTCCTAGAACACTGTGGAAACCAGTGCAGGGAGGGAGGGAGACGGAAGGAGCAGAGCAGCCGAGGCTGGAGAGGTGAGAGGGGCAGACGTGTGCAGCTGTGTGGACCCGAGCGTTCGAGTGAAAGGGAGAGCTGAGCAGAGTGTGGGCAGAGAAGTCACACAAACAGGTCATGGGGGCGGGGCACCTGGGGGACTTGGTGCAAGCAGCCAAGTAAGAGACAAGGGAGGTTTAGCCAGGCAGGAGCAGCTCCAGTTGACAGACTCTGAGGGCAGCAGCTACAGATGGGCTGGCGGACTGGCATGCAGTGGGGGAAAGAGGAGTGAAAGAAGATGCCAAGGTCTTTGACCTTGTGGAAAAGACAGCTGCTGTCACTAAGGTAAAGCATAGCAAGGGGCACAGCTGTGCAAAGGTCAACCTCAGGCACGTAACTCTGAGGTTTCAAGTCAACGGCAAGGTGGAGGTGCTGAGTCGCTAGCTGACAACTAGAATACAGGGATGAGTCGGGCCCAGAGAGAGCAGCCTGGGGTTCGGTCAGTGTATAGGGGCACTCCGATCTCAGGAGGTAACGAGGCCCTGGGAAATGACTAAAGATCAAAGACAAGACAAAAGCCTGAGGTACCCCCAGTTTGAGGGGCTAGAGAATGAGGCAGACATGGGGCAGGTGGAGATAGAGGAGGACAGCCAGGGTCCAGAGCCCACACAGACAATAACTCTAACAGCAGTTCAAAAGAAATCAAAACAACATGGTATTGGCAAAAAAAGACAGGAGGACCAATGGAACAGAGTAGAGACCTGGAAATAACCCCCCAAATATATGGCCAATTGATCTTTGACAAAGGGTACCAGTCAATCCAGTAGGAAAAGGAAAACCTCTTTAGAAAATGGTGCTGGAAAAACTGGGTATCCTCCTGCAAAAAGATGAATCTGAACCCCTGTCACCATTAACAAAAATCAACTCAAAGTGGACCAAAGATCTAAACCTAAGACCACAAACTATAAAACTGCTGGTGGAAGCAGTTGGCGTAATGGCTATGTTGTTGGACTCCCATGTAGTCAACAGTGGCTCGAGTCCCAGACTTAAACTCATGTTAGGTGCGTGTGTGTGCGTGCCCAAGATCCCGAGAGGAGAATGGAGGAGAAGGGATTGCGGTGTGGCTACCCCCCCCGGGGGGGGGGGGGTGATTTCTTGCTTTCTGTCTCTCTTTCAGGCGAGTGCACATGCACTATAGCAAAAATCTCTCAAAAACAACAACAACAACAAAAAAAAACAAAAACAAAAACAAAACCAACTGCTGGTGGAAAACACTGGGGAAACTCTAGGAGACACTGGGGAAGGCAAAGACTTCTTAAACAAGACCCCCAAAGCACAGGCAATAATCCCCAAAATAGACAGGTGGGATTACACCAGATTAAGAAGTTTATGCACAGCAAAGGACATAGTAAATAGTGTGAATCGACAACCCTCAGAATGGAAGAGAATTTTTGTTAAGTGTGCCTCAGAAAAGGGACTGATAACCAGAATACAGAGGGAACTCAAGCAGCTTACCTGGAAGAAAATGATCAACCCAACTAAAAGATGGGAAAATGAGCTGAATAAATAACTCTCTAAGGAAGACATATGAACAGCCAAAAAGCCTATGAAAAAATGCTCAACATCCCTCATCATAAGGTAGATGCAGATCAAAACCACAATGAGATACCATTGTTGGTGGGAAGGTAAATTGGTCCAACCACTGTGGAGAACAATATGGAGGTTCCTCGAAGACCTTCAGATTGAACTAACATATGATCCAGCAGTTCCACTCCTGGGTATCTACCCAAAAGGCAGGAGAACACTTAGTCGGAAAAGCATTTGCACAACTATATTTATTACAACATTATTCATGGTTGCTAAGACATGGAACCCACCCACATGTCCACAACAGATGAATGCATTGAAAAAGTATGGCACATATACTTCATTCAGCCATAAAAAACAACAAGGCCCTGGAATTTAATAGAAAGTAGGCAAATATGGAAGATCTGCTGCTGAGTGAAGCAAGTCAGGCTATGAAAGAGAGAGATTGTATGTCTCCACTTAACATATACTGACTCTCCACACTCTATAGTAGAGACTGAAAGTCTGGAGAATATAAAACCATTAAAAATTGTCATGGACACTAGAGACAAAGTGGAAGGAAAGTGTGGGAGGGGAAAAACGAAGGCACGGAAAATTGGGGGAAAAATAGACAGGTAAGACATCTGTGGGACACAGATAATAATGATTTAGTATCTGTTGATGAGGATCTGTACAGTATTCTCAACTGGACTGAACTGAAGTGTATATCATGCTGGGTAAAGTCTCTTTAAAATCTAAATAATGGGGTCCAACAGAGGGTGTAATGGCTATGTTGCTGTACTCCCATGTACTCGACCGCAGTTCGAGTCCCGGACCCAATGGTTTAAATCCACGTGTGTACATGTGCACGTGTGCCCAAAATCCCGAGAGGAGAATGGAGGAGAAGGGATTGCGGTGTGGCCATCTCCCCGGGATGTGATTTCTCACTTTCTGTCTCTCTGTCTTTCTGGTGAACACACGCACCTTATAGCAAAAACCTCTAAAAAAAAAAAAAAGATAAATTAAATTAAATATGTATAAATAATATAATAAAAAGAAGTTATTTTACTAAGTAAAAAAAAAAAAAGAAATCTTTCACATCTAACTTACAGTTATAGAAACTTTGACAATAGTTCAATCAGTCCATCACTCAGTCAGTCTGTCTAGTTAAGAACTGGACAGCAGATGACAAAAAAATACTCCAAAGGACCAAAATATTTACATTAGGATGAAATTCTATGGAACAAATGAAATTAAACTATGAGTGCAAGAAGAAAAACTAGTAATGAAAAACTTCTGATCACTGAAGTAGAACTTGTTCATATACTTTTTTTGAAATGTATGATAGTGGGTGTATCTATAATATTTAGATTCTATACCTGAAATATCTCATAAAGAAATTTTAATGCTTTTATCTTAAATGTCATTATTTATAACACACTGAAAATTACAACCCATGAGAATCGGAAACTTGAAAGGCTGGAATGACCTTGTGCCTGCCTGAACGAGTTCATGGATCAGGGATCCTCAAACATTTTCTGTAAAGGGCTAGAGAGTAAGTACAGAGGTCCCTGTCACATTTCTTTACAAGAACATTGGTAAAAACCAATGTTGGTCCGAGGGTTTGCCAAAGCTGCCCCAGTCGGATCTGGCTCACAAGCTCCAGTCTGCCCACCCTGACTCAGACAACAATGTGCTGGAAACCGTGTGACATTGACTACACAGGAAATTGGATGCTAAGTCACTGGCTTTGGCTGTAGGGCCAGCAAGTGACAGAGCCACTTCTAGTCAGCTATCTAGCTGGGAATGGAGAGCAAGCAGAGCTTGGGGAAGGGAAGGAAAGATCAGGAAAGAGAGAGAGGAGAGACTGTATAAATGAGGAGAAGAGTGTGAGTGAAGCTAGGAGGAAAGACTGAATGGGCACCAGGGAGACAAGCTGGGCAGCAAAGGGCTCTGAGCCAGGGCCCAGGTGGGGAGCGCTCAGCTGAGAAGTGGGGGACAAGAAAGCCAATGTGGGAGACTGCAGACCAAGACATGAGGTCAGCTATTATACAGAGGTACTGAGATCAGAGGAAAAACATGGACATAATGAGGAAAGTAATGGATGACTGGGAAGGAAAAAACAGAGAACATCAATAGCTAGAAAATGTAACATCCGAAGTAAAAAATAAGCCTCATGACAAATTAGTCACTGAAGAAATAGAAATTATCGAAAATGAAGCACAGAAAGAAAAGTGAACAAAATTTTGTGATCCATGGGCAGTACAATTTACATGCAGATGTGGTTGTCTGAAAAGTTATGACACATTTTTGTACAGAAAAATATGTCATGACTTTTCTGATGACCTGATATATGTAAAAGATAAAAAATATAGGGACCAGCAGTTGGCGTAATGGTTATGTCGCTGGACTCCCACGTAGTCGACCGCGGTTTGAGTCCCAGACCCGGTGGCTTGAACTCACACCTGGCGCACGTGTGTGCGTGCCCAAAATCCCTAGAGGAGAATGGAGGAGAAGGGATCGCGGCGTGGCCATCCCCCCTGGGGGGTGATTTCTCGCTTTCTGTCTCTCTGTCTGTCTCTGTCTATTTGGCGAGCGCACGCGCCCTATAGCAAAAACCTCTCCAAAAAAAAAAAAAAAAAAAAAAAAAAAAAGATAAAATCCCAGAAAGGGGTTGCCAAAAAAAAGATTTATAAGAAACAGTGGTCAGGACCAGCAGGTAGCATGGTGATTAAGGCACTGAACTCCTACATGGCCAACTGTGGTTCAAGTTCTGGACCTAGCAGCTTGCTTTCTCACTTTTTCTCCCTCTCTAGTGAATTTAAAAATAATAATAAATAAAATTAAATAACTAATTTTTTTAGGAGAGATGTTTTTCTATAGGGTGCATGCACTCGCCAGAGAGACAGAGAGACAGAAAGCAAGAAATCACCCCCCAGAGGGGGATGGCCATGCTGCAATCCCTTCTCCTCTATTCTTCTCTTGGGATCTTGGGGATGTACGCACATGCACCCAGTGCATGGGTCCGGGACTTGAACCGTAGTCGACTACGTGGGAGTCCAGAAACATCACCATTACATCGTTCGCTGGCATTAAAAAAAAAAAAGAAAAAAAAGAAACACTGGCCAAATTTCTCCTAAATTTGATGAAACTGTAACTCGCAGATGCAAAAAGCGCAGTAAATCCCAAGTGAGATAAAAAGAAAGACAACCACTTCAAAGCATGTTCTAATCAAACTGCTGAAAATAGCGATAAGGAGAAATTCTTCAAAGCAGTCAGAGAATAAAATGCCTAGCACATGATGTGGAAGAAAGGATTACCACTGACTTCACCGAAGAAAAAAAGACAAGCCAGGAGGCAATAGCACAATGTCCTTAAGGTGCTGAAACTGTCAACTTAAGAATTCAACATTTAGCAATGCTGACAGAATTCATCATGAGCAAACCTGACTATAGAAAATCCCCAAGGATGTTCTTCAGACTGAAGGACATTAACAAGTGGAAACTCAGATATACAAAAAAGGAACGAAGGTCACAAATGGTATTTGGCTGTAAAGAAATGGACCACTAAAAGCAAAGATGATGTTGGGCCAGCAGGTGGCATGGTGGTTGAGGTGCTGGACTGCCACATGGCCAACAGTAGTTTGAGTCCCAGACCCAGGGGCTTGCTTTCTCATTCTCTCTTTGGTTAAGTGCATGTGCCCTGTAGCAAATAAAAAATATAAAGAAGATAAATAAAATTAAACAATTCTTTTTTTTTTAAAGCAAATATAATATATTTTAGGTTATGATGTATGTGAAAGTCCAGTGATAAGGAAATGGAAATACACTATTATCTAACCTTTCATCTTAAGAATTAGCAATGGAAGAGCAAATTAAACTGAAAACAAGCGAAAAGAAAAAAAATAAGAACAAAGATAAAGAGGAAAATGAAAATAAGGGAGAAAAAAAAATCAATGAAACCAAAAGTTGGTTCTTTGCAGAAATCAATAAAATTGATAACCCCCTAAACTCAACAAGAAAAAAAAAAGACATAAATTCAATTACTGGGAATTAAAGAAGCAACACCAATATATTCTATAGGACTGGAAAGAAGATAGATTAAGAATAATTTGTACTAATAAGTTTGAAAATGTGAATGATATGAACAAATACCTTGAAAGATATAAATTATCAAAGCTCATTCAATAGTCTTCTTTCTACTAAAGAAATCATATTTTTACTTAAAATATCACAAAAACAAAACCAAACAACAAAATTGCAGACCTAGGTGGTTTACTGGTACATTCTACCATTTACTGAAGAATTAAAATTAATACTAATTCTACACAAACACTTCCAGAAAATAGAGAAGGGAATTCTTCCCTATTCATTCTAAAACAGCATCATGCCAATACTGAAACCAGACAGACACATTACATGAAAAAAATCCTTCCAGAGGTGCAAAACTTGTTAACAAAATCATAGCAAATCAGACTGAACTAATGTCTTCAAATGGATAACAACAGTGTTAACACATGACATGTAATGAATGTACGTGTGCTTGCTGGAGAGACAGAAAGCGAGAAATCATCCCTGTGGGATGGCCTTCTCCACTAGTCTCTCAGGATTCTGGGGATGTATACACACGTGCCCAGCTTGAGTTTCAAACCACTGGGTCTGGGACTCAAACCGCAATCAACCACATGGGAGTCCAGTGCTTTAACCACTATGCTATCTGCTGGCCCCTAGACAAAATAATTTTGAAAAAGTACCACAAAGTTGAAGATATTACAAGTCACATAATGAGATTTCAAGGGCAACATAAAGTAATCAAGACGTCACTGTTCCTATACTCAGACATGTAGAACAATGGAATGGAATAGAGTCCAGAAATAACCCTACACAGAAGTCATGTCAGCAAAGGTGCAAAGGGGAAATGAGACCCTCTTCTCTAATGGTGTTCGAACACCTGGATGAACATATGCAGAAGGAAATGGATTTAAAAAAAAGGGAGACAGAAACTAGACTCTTATCTTGAACCATATGCAAAAATTAACCCAAAATGGATCAGGGACCTAACTGTAACCCAAAGCTACAAAACTTCTACTTAAAAAACTAGGAGGAAATCTTTGTATTTCTTAGACAAAGATTTCTTAAGCCACAACAAACAATTCTCAGGGTTATTTCACTGCTACAATAAGCTACAAGTCGCCACAGACTGTGGCCTACACGACCCAAACCTTATTAGTCCCAAATGAGATTCGCCAGGCTAAAGCCAAGGTGTTGGCAGAGGTGTGTTTCCTTCTGGTAGCTTCAAAGACTCCATTTGTGACCACCTGCAGTCAGGGGTTCACGGCCCACATTCCCCTTCAAAGGCAGCAATGAGTCCTTGCGCTGCACACCACTCTGACCTGTAATGGCTACGTCGCTGAACTCTAATGTAGTCAGCTGTGGTGTGAGTCCAGGACCCGGTGGCTTAAACTCATGCCGGGCATGTGTGCATGTGTGCCCTAGATCCCGAGAGGAGAATGGAGGAGAAAGGACTGCGGCGTGGCCAGCCCCTTGAGGGGTGAGTTCTTGCTTTCTATCTGTCTGTCTTTCTGGTGAGCACATGTGCCTTATAGCAACAACCTCTCCAAAAAAAAAAAAAGAAAGAAAGAAAAAGCGGGACCAGCGGGTGGCGTGGTGGTTAAGGCGCTGGACACTCCCACATGGCTCACCACGGTTCAAGTCCTGGACCTGGTGGCTTACTTTCGCACTTCCCCTCTCTCTCTCTGTCTCTCTCTGGTCAAATTAAAATAAATGGATGAATAAATAAAATTAAATAAATAATTATTTTTTTTAAAAAAAAGAAAGAAAGAAAAAGAAAACAAAGGTGTTGGACTCTCACATGGCTGACCGTGGTTTGAGTCCCAGACCTGACAGCTTACTTTCTACCTTCCTCTCCCTCTCCTTCTCTCTGTGTGTGTGTGTGTGTGTGTGTGCGTGTCTTGCTATGGTCAAATTAAAAAAAAAATAAAATAATGATAGATAAAATAAAGGAAATAATCTTTTGAAAATAAAATTAAAAGGTCTGTTCTATAAAAGACAGAATTAAGAAAATAAAAAGATAAGCCACAGACTAAGAAAAAATATTATAAAACACATGCCTGTTGGGCTGGCCCTACAGACTAGAGGTTAAGGGAGCTGGATCTCATAAGGTTAACTGCATGGTTCAAATCCTGGCCCTGGCAACCTGAAAAAATGCTGGGTGGGACACATGTGCATGTGTGCCCAAAACCCGGACAGGGTGGAGATATGAAGAAGAAGGGGCTGTGGCGTGACTACACGGCACAGGAAGTGCCTTCTCATTTTCTCTTATTGAGCACACATGCTCTCTGGCAATTAAAAAACAAAAACCTGCTCATCTGATAAAGATTTTTATCTAAAATGAAGAACTTTTGAAATTCTGAAATATAAAACAGATTTTTAAAATAGGCAATAGAGCTGAGCAGACATTTCTCTAAGGGAATAGTCATCAGGAAGATGTGAAGTGACACAACTGCTGTCACGTCCCTATTAATATCATAACTACTGAAATTTTAGAAACTAAATGCTAGTGAGAATATGAGCAGTTGGAATTCTCACGCATTGCTGGTGGGAATGCAAAACGGGACAGCTACCTCAGAAAAAAGATTCTCTCTTTCTTTCTTTTTCTTTTTTTTCAAGAGAGAGATTTTTTGCTATAGGACACGTGCACTCACTAAGAGACAGAGACAGAGACAGAGAGACAGAAAGCAAGAAATCACCTCCCAGTCAACAGCCAGGCTGCAATCCATTCTCCACTTTCCTCTCGGGATCTTGGGCACCCACGCAGGCCTGGTGTGAGTTTAAGTCTCTGAGTCCAGGACTCAAACCATGGTCAACTATGTGGGAATACAGTGACGGTGCCAAGAGTCTGTATTTCTTATAAGTTGAAGTGTATTACCATATAAGCCAGCACTCCCACTCCAATATATTTTCCTAAGAAAATGAAAACATATGTTCACAGAATAACTTAAAAGCAAAATGTTTATAGCAGCTTTATCTATAATCACTAAAAACTAAAAGCAATTCAAGTGCCTATCATCTGATGAATGGAGTCTCAAACTGGGGTATGTACATATGGTCAAAATAACAACACGTACAGTGACAATGGATGAAGCTCAGAAGATGTGCTGAGTGGGAGAAGCTATACACTGAGTTCATCTGTATGATGTTCTGGTAAAGGCAAAACTATAGGGCTAGGGAACCAGCAGTTAGCGTAATGGCTATGTCGCTGGACTCCCACGTAGTTGACCGTGGTTCGCGTCCCGAACCCAGTGGCTTACAACTCACGCCGGGCGCGTGTGCGTACGTGCCCAAGATCCCGAGAGGAGAATGGTGGAGAAGGGACTGCGGCGTGGCCATCCACCCTGGGGGGTGATTTCTCGCTTTCTGTCTCTATGTCTCTCTCTGTCTGTCTGGCGAACGCACGCGCCCTATAGCGAAAACCTCTCAAAAAAAAAAAAAACCCAAAAAACAAAAAACTATAGGGCTAGAAATCAGAGCAGTGCTTGCCAGAGGCTGAGGGTGGAGGCAGGAGACTGACTACAAAAGGACTCAAGCGACCTCTTTGAAAAAGTGATGAGAACATTCTGTACCTTGACTGTGGTGGTGGTTACACAACTGTGTGTTTGTCAAATGCAGAGAACAGGATATGAAGAATAATGAATTTACTGTCTATAAATTATAGTTCACTGAATATGATTTTTGAAAAAGATAAAGAAAAAGCTTATAAAAGACACCATCAGGAGGCACAGGAAATGGAAAGGTTGCTAGTAATTTTTTTTAACTACCAAGAAACTTAACATTTAAACACCAAGTCATTTGGCTATTTTAAGTACATTACACACCTAGTGTATTGGTGACCACCAGAATGTATTTATAACCATGGTAATGATGGCTTAAAAAAAATGCATTCCATGCTCACTCCAGGAAGCCTGGGTGTCCCACAAGTGAACGTGATTCTGAGCTGTGTGCAAGGCAGGGTCAGAGACCAGTGTGAGAGCAGATCAGATGTCTCTGTGTCTCAAATGGCAGGGTCACTACTCAGCAGGCGCTATAAGTGACGTATCACACAGAGAAGTTCCTGGAAGGTACAAGGAAAAGGGCAGTGGAAGTCCTAACCAAAGGCAGGTGACGCTAAGGCAGATAAATGTTGTAGGGGCTCACGTCACATTCCCATGGTACATAATAAGGAAACTGCCCTCTGTATTTTTAGGATTATTTGAAAGAAAGACTTCGCCAAAAAAACAAAAACTGTTCGTGAAATTTATCCCTGTCATAATGGTTATTTCCATATTAAAATTAGAACTCAATCTACGCAGAACCAGGGATGAGAGGAGAAGCTGCACGTCTGAGAGCTCGACATATTACTGGTAAACCACACACACGGCTCCATTTCCACATCTATCTTTCCACAATTACTTAAATGTTATTCCAAAATATTCAAGTGCGGAAACAAACCTGTGTATTTCTTTGGTCAGACATTGGGACTGCACTTTATTACACACTCGGAAACTCCTCCTTTAACTCCAAAGCTCTGAGACGACGCTTTAATGACCACTATCCAATAAGCTGCACTTCATTATCATGTGCCACTGGGGGTTAGAAGCTAAATGTTCAAATTAAAAAACATGAATAATCTAACAATTGAAACATTTAAAACAAATTTTGGCAGTTATATACATAACTATATAAGCGTCATAATCTAGCTACAGAATTCCCTAATTGGGTTATTTCTATAGATAACATTAACAAATAGGATGGCCCTAAAGGGGAAACAACACAAAGTTTATCAGCTGGTGAATGGATAAATTAGTATACAGCTACACAACAAAACTCACCAATAAGAAAATATAAAATACCGATTAATATAACAACATGGGTGAGGCTCGAAAGCACTAAGCTAAATAAAAGAATGTAAGACTTTTTAAAACACTAAAAAAAGAAAATCAAGGGACCAGCAATTGGCGTAATGGCTATGTCGCTGTACTCCCACGTAGTCGACCGCGGTTCGAGTCCCGGACCCGGCGGCTTAAACTCACGCCGGGCGCGTGTGTGTGCGTGCCCAAGATCCCGAGAGGAGAATGGAGGAGAGGGGATTGCGGCGTGGCCATCCCCTCTGGGGGGTGATTTCCTGCTTTCTATCTCTCTGTCTCTCTCTGTCTGTCTGGCGAGCGCACGCGCCCTATAGCAAAAAAAACCTCTCCAAAAAAAAAAGAAAAAGAAAAAAAAAAAAAGAAAATCAATGCTCTATTAATAGTTTCCACTCTAAAAGGCTACAAAAAAGAACAACAAAATAAACCCCAAAAGTTCATGGGAAAAAAGAATGAAAGTATTTCATTTTGGTGCAAAAAAATTCTGAAATTCGTATATTCGGCCAGTCCTATGGCATGGCAGTTAAGCGCTATGTATAGAAAGCTGAATCCCACATGGCCAACTGCATGGTTCGGGTCCCAGACCAGCAGCTTAAAAAACATGTGGAGTACATGTGCATACATGCCCAAAATACCAAAAGAAGGAGAGATGGAGAAGGAACTGCAGTGTGACATTTCCATCTGGGGGGGGGGGGGGGGGGGAGACTTTCTCTCTCTCCACAGTGAGCACACAGGCCTTCTAGCAAAAATAAAAAATTAAAATTAAGGGGCCAGCAGGTGGCGTAGTGGTTAAGACGCTGAACATGGCTGACCGTGGTTCAAGTCCTGGATCTGGTGGCTTGCTTTCTCTCTTTCTCTCTAGTGAGTGCCTGTAACAAATTTTAAAATAATAATAATAGTAATATATAAAATGAAATAATTCTTTTAAAAAATTTTAAGGAAAAAAACACACAATAATATGCATGTCACCACTCTCAAGTGCTGGTACGTATGTAGGACAATGGGAACTCCTCAAGCTTAGCTGGTCAGTGAACGGTACAGCTCCACTGGAAAGCTTCCTTAAAAGTAAACTACATGCGGGAACCAGCAGTTAGCATAATGGCTATGTCACTGGACTCTCACGTAGTCGACCGCGGTTCACGTCCCGGACCTGGTGGCTTAAAACTCACGCCGGGCGCGTGTGCGTGCGTGCCCAAGATCCTGAGAGGAGAATGGAGGAAAAGGGATTGCGGCGTGACCATCCACCCTGGGGGTGATTTCTCGCTTTCTGTCTCTATGTCTCTCTCTGTCTGTCTGGCGAGCGCACGCGCCCTATAGCGAAAACCTCTCCAAAAAAAAAAAAAAAAAAAAGTAAACTACATGCTTTTTCTAAAACTCAGAAATTCTACTCCTGTAAAACTGAAGGAACACGAAAAGTATGAGCATTAAGAAGCTTGTATGAAGAAAAGCCTGTATGAGGATATCTTGGCAGTCTTATTCATAATAGCCTAAAGCTGGAAATGACTCAAATGCCTGTCAAGAGGAAAGCAGATGACCAAATTACGACATATTCAGACAGTGAGGAAATGGGAACTAACGCTTATGCACACAACATGTGTGAATAAAAAAACATGTTTAAGTGGAAGAAGCTGGAGAGAAACAGTACAAATAAGATTCTATTTATGTGAAAGCTAAGAATAAAACAAATTTCTAATTTATAGTAACAGAAGCCAGAAAGGAATTGTGGGGGTGGGGAGGCGCAAGGCACTGGCTCTACAGGGGCAGAAGGGAACATTTGGGATGAGAGATGCTTTTTATCTTTATTGAGGTTGTGCTTACACAGGTATATTCAAATTAGTATGTTTTGTTGTTCTTATTGGTACCTCAGTAAGAGGGATTTAAAAAATAAGCCCTGGGACCAACAGATGACATAATGGTTACATTGCTGGACTCCCACATAGTTGACCACAGTCTGGGTCCTGGACCTGGTGGCTTAAAACACGCTGGGTGCGTGCGCATGTGTGCCCAAAATCCTGAGGAGAATGGAGGAGAAGGGACTGCAGTATGGCCATTCCCCTTGGGAGGTGACTTCTCTTTCTGCCTCTCTGTCTCTCCAACAAGGGCATGTACCCTATGGCAAAAATCTCTCTCACTCAAAAAAAGTGTCAGAGCAGCAGCACCGTACTTGCAGGAGGGCAGGCTGCAGCATACTCCAAGGCCAGCTGGGCCACCTAGGCACTGGCCAGGTTTTCCAATGCCTCCACCTCCCGAAGCCCCCGAGGGCTGTTTTGGCCAGGCTTTGGGTGTTTAGTTTGTCTTGTTTCATTTCACTTGCTAGTACTTTCTTCTTGTTTTGTGCAGACTTTTTTAAAATTTAGTCCCCCCCCCCCCCCCATCACCAAAGTACATTCCCATCTCTTCTCTGAAAAGTGTTGGCCATTCCAAAAACAAGCAAAACTATGAACTGTTGCTGAGTGTGAGTGGGATGCACTCTGCTGACAGAGTCCCAGGGTACTGCCTGTAGGTGGGCCAGTTTTAAAGCTTTTTGCTTCATACAGTGTCAAAACCTCATTGCTTAGGTGTGTCTCCTTTTAAAATCCATGGTATTTAGGTAAGTTCCTAGGGTTGGAGGCCTCCGCCATACTAATTCTTTTAATAACACAGGGCAGGAACCACCCTGGCTTTCTGATTCACTGATACCCCAAGTGGGGAAGGTACACAGCTTAGCATGGTGACAATGCCCGGACGTGAAATTACGAGGAATGGAAGTGCTGAGGTATTAAGTTCCAGGCACCGAGACACAAGGTATTTTCTTATCAGATAGGATGGTAATAAATAATAAAATCTGTAGCAATTACACTCTATTTTCAAGAACAATGATAAGAGCAGCACTAAAAATGGTGACACATGAGGGCTTCAAAAAGTTTGTGGAAAATGGAATTAAAGTAGTTTACTTTGGTGGAAGAAAAATTTGAAGATGCATAGTTTCTTCATCATATGCATTTCCATGAACTTTCTAAAGACCTCTTGTACATAAATTCAATAATCGTAACATTCATGTGATTCTGTAAGAAACTTCAGTAAAAACAAAAACAAAATGCTTGTGCAAAGGTTAGACTTGACAGAAATTCATCCTTTTAACAGAAACAAGCCTAGAAAAATCAAAAAGGTCTTTTGAGTGGCAAGAACCACAAGGTCCATATTCAGGAAATCGGGGTGGGGGCAGGGCACTGGAGTCCTGACAGCCACTAAAAATGCCCTAGAAAGGCAGAGGAAAGAAAATATTTTACTACAAGCACATAAATCTGAGGTCCTGGAGAACCAATCTTAGTTGCTACAATCTGAAAATATCCTAGGCTACCTGACTCACAGTAAATGACACTCCGGATAGTGACCTGGTCACCAGGAAAGCGCCAGTGTGCTCAATATCCCTTGAGAAACATGACTGAATGTGCCACGTGTTTAGGAAGGCAGTCAAAGGACCGTTAGCATTTTCATCATCTGATTCGACTAGCTCCAAGTCCTTCACTTATCTGTAGAGGTCAGGTGTGGGGCACACCCCATTTCCAACGGTGGTACTCTGGCATCAACTATATCCGAGTACTCCCCTCATCCGAGATTAGTCAGTACCTGGCTGATTGAAAGGACCCCAGGGTCCTTTTCAGAACCACCATACAGATTAAATGGTACTTCAAAAAGTTTTCATACACTTTTTTTTCTTTTTCCTGAGAAATTTTGCTATAGGCGGCATGCACTTGCCAGAGAAACATAAAGCAAGAAATCACCCCTGGGGGAATGGCCATGCCGCAATCCCTTCTCTCCCATCCTCCTCTCAGGATTTTGGGCATGCATGCACACGCACCTGGTCATGTGCATTTTAAAACTGAGCTTTCTCTTACTACTTTTTATACCAGAGGGATGTGCATACATGTGAGAATGGGGGAGAAGGAAGGAAGGAGGAGAAAGGGAGGCAGGGAATAAGGGCTTGGCCATTCCAGCCTGTCAGGATCCGGGCACACCTGGTGAGCTCTTCAAGCTGCTGGGGCTGGCACTCAAACTCTAGTTCTGCTGGGCAGTGCTAACCACCCTGCTACAGGGCTGGGCCCTCTTGCTATTACTATAAAAAAAATCCCTCCTACCCACCAAGAGGCAAGACCAGGGCTTATTCTTAGGCTCATTATCACCTACCAAAAGCCTGTGTTCTCTTCCACTTTTTAATTAACCAGTGACTCATTACTGTCAGCTTCTCACTCCTTTTCTACATCTAATAAAATGACACCCCATATTTCCACCACACCCTCCCTTCCCTCTTGTTAATTCCTGTCGTCCTCCTTTCTTCCTTCCTTCCCCACCTAGCCTGGGGCACACCTGCAGCCCCTCTACTGCCCAACACTTAGACACCAGAGGGCATCTGCCATCCTGCACCTGCACCATCACTAGAAAGAACACATGTCATTCCTCTTGCTGTCTAGCATGAGCGAGAAGTATGTTGCCAGTCTGGGAAACATGAGATCAGACTCTTTTTGGTCCAAGGACAGGACAGCTAGTAATCTCTTGCCTACTTCCGAATGCCAGAGCCCAGGCCCAAGTGCTCTGCACTCAGTATTTATCTAATGCTCACAATGCTCCCTGAGAAAGGTCCATTTGATCCCCACACTGTACACAGGTAGGCTGCAGCTGAGATAGGTCAGGTAACTTAACCAAGGTCACACTGCTACTAAGTGGGGAGCTGAGTCAGAAACTACCTATGACTTCAAAGCCATCCTCTCCACTGCACACTGGCCCCAGGCATCATTACGTCTGGGTGTTAAGCTCATCTCACTATGCCTTATTTGACTACAAAGCCTATGTCCTGTCTTCATACAGAATGGTAAAAAAAAACTAGGGTAAAATCAAGCCAACGATTATAGATTTGGGAAGGCTCTCAAATGTGTTATCTGAAAATCCCCTTCCCACTTCAGTATGTAAGAACATTACCTGGGGTCACTGTGAGCTGAAAGCAATGAAGCTTGTTCGGATCAGGAAAATATATTTTACACGTACCTGCAAAAGAAACAGCATGTCAAGAAGGTCTGGCAGGTGGCTGCAGTGGTGTACTGAGGGCTAAACTAGGACCACACACAGAGTCCCAGCATAGAGGGTACATCTGGCTTGTAGACTTAGTCCGGACCACCCTTGGTTTTGTGTGACAATTATGCCAATATGCCCAAATTGCAAAATGGTCTTCACAGAGCATGCGCGTGGGTGTGTTTTAGCCTTACTATTGGGTCATCAGAAAAGTCATAATGCTGAAACCAGCAGTTAGCATAATGGCTATGTCTGAACTCCCATGTAGTCGACCGCGGTTCAAGACCTGGACCCGGTGGCTTAAACTCACACCAGGAGCGTGTGTGTGCGTGCCCAAGATCCTGAGAGAATGGAGAAGGAATTGCGGCGTGGCCATCCCCCCTGGGGGGTGATTTCTTGCTTTCTATCTCTCTGGCAAGCGCACGCATCCTATAGCAAAAACCTCTCAAAAAATAAAAAAACAAAAAGAAAAGTCATAATGCACTTTTGCATAGAAAAAAATACATCGTGACTTTTCTGATAACCCAATAGTTAATTCCAAATTGAATTCAGGTCGAATTCCCTTCAACCTTTAAATGGCCATTAAAAACAGAGGTCCTTCCATTAATTCCAAGAATTGCACTACTTTACTGAAGAAACCAAACCTCAAAGATTAATATACATGGGTAAAAGCTAAGTAAATACTGAGAAACCAGAAAAAGAGCCAGGCCAAACTTCCAGTCTGTTTCCCGAGCACCATCAGCACTTAATGCCCCATGGAAATGGAGGATAAAAACAAATGTGGCACCGAAGAGTGAGCACACACCCAGGGTTTACCAGGACTTACGTTTTTCCTTTTTCATTTATGTTTGTGCACACACACAAGGGAAAGAGAGAAAAAGCACCCCTAGCAAGGCCCCATCACACGGCAATCCTGCTTCTTTTCCTTTCTCCATCCTGTTAAGGAACTTAGTCATGTGTGGGCATACTGCAGCCATGGCTGGGGCTTGAACCCTAATTGACCATGGAAAATTTCTATGCACAGTGCTTAACCTCTGCATGATGGGGCTGGCACCACTGTTTTGCTGTTTGCTTGCTTGCTTGCTTCCTTCCTCCCTTTCTTTTTTCCTTGCCAGAGGTCATGTGTGCTCACCAGAGATAGAGGAAAAGGAGAAAGCAATCCCCACAGTATCTTCTCCTCCATCTCTCCCCACTTCGAGGATTTTGTGCATACAAGCATATACACCCTGAGTGTTTCTCAAGCTGCTAGGTCTGGGACTTGACCCACACAGTTGGCCATGTAAGATCCTGCTGTCTTAAGCACCATGCCACAAAACTGACCTTGTTTTACTTTAGGTATCTTCATGGCCCATCTGGTAACTTAGGTCACTTTGTGGGTGAAATCATGCTGGCTTGGCTGGCAACATTCTGTGCCCCATGCTCCCAAACAGAGGCCAGGAGTACCCCCTGGCAGAAAAGCTCCTGGTTACAGGACAAGTGGAAGCTATACCCATAAATGTAGGCTATACCCATATTTGTACCTTCTTTGATACTAAAAAATGGTAACTCCCCACAGAGTAAACACCCAAAGTATCCAGAAGGAATGTTCATAGTAATTTTCTATATTTGTATATAAACTCAAGACTATACTAGGCTAAGTACCTCAGTTCACCTACTGACTTTATTCTTATGAGTCATGCTAAAGATACTTGCTTTAGCTTTGTAAATGATAGAAATTTTCATTTAAAAAAAAAGGCCATTCAAACCCATACTAAGAGATCATCTAGTCTGAAGTTTTCAATTAAGACGGATGATATAAGGGTCCAGACAGGGTGTGCGACTCGCCTAAGATCACAGGTTACAGCAGAAGCAAGGCTGTTTCCAAATTACTAACTAGTCCATGACTCCTTCCCCTACTGCACCTCACTCCTGCACTTTACATCCTTTCAGCACCTAGTGAACACGTCAGACATGGGACACTGGGATATGACACATGAAAACAACAGAAGGATGTTGGTGGAGTTTCTTTCTCTGAGTGAGAGGTGGTTTTAGAGACCGCATTGTCAAAGTCCTTATTTTAGAAATCTTGGAGCCAAGGAGTTCAAGATGTTCTCCCAAATCACACATTTACAGCTGTGTATGGAATACTTAAAATGAGTTCATTTTTCCTAATCTCAACAAGAAGAGATAAATGCCATCTTTCTAGTGAGATAAACATAACAAAAACATATGATTAGGGTTTGGGAAATGTTTCACTGTTAGTTGAAACTGTTATCATACTGTTTTGTTTCTGGTTTTTTTTTTTTTTTTTTTGAGAGACTTTTGCTATAAGGCACATGCTCTCATAGGAGAGACAGTCAGAGAAACAGAAAGCAAGAAATCACCCCCCAGGGGAGATGACCACACTGCAATCCCTTCTCCTCCCAGGATCTTTGGGCATGCATACACATGACCCTCACGTGAGTTTCAAGCTGCCAGGTCCAGGACTTGAACCCTACTTGGTTACGTGGGAGTCAAGCACCTTAACCACTATGCCACCAGCTGGTCCCGGCATCATTCTTTTTAAAAATTACTGTCAGAGGGCACACGTGCTTGTCAGAGAGAGAGACAGAGGGAGAAAGCACTCCCGAATGGGGCACCATCCTGCCACAATCCTCGTCCCGCCATCTCTTCAACCCATAAGGGTTTGTGGCACCAGTCTGCAGCATGTCTGGTGCTACCAGTCAGCCCCTACTTGTTTATAATGTCTAGCATTCACCTTTGTTTTAATAAAGTTACAGATGTAGAAACCAATCCCTGTGAAATAGGTTGCCCCATCAGAACAAAGGAATTATCAAGGTGGAGTAGAAAACAAGAAAGGGTTAAGTTTAAAAACCAAAAGTTAAAAGCCATATTTCTGTTTTAGCTCAATGCAAGGGCTTTATTAAAACACCAGAAGTAAGTTTTCTCTCTAGATGAAGGCACAGGCTAGTAAGACTCCACCAGCATCTCAGTCTATCTGAAAGACGTTTTTTGTTTTTTGAGACAAAAAAGCCTGCATAAACTTGTACTCGCAGAGCTCCATGTTACGGCACTAGCTCACATCAAGTTATCCTATTTGCCTCTGTAAACATTCTAGAAAATTATGGAACTCTGAAGACGTATTCTTTGGTGCTTTCTTGTCTCCTCTTTAGAATCATAAGCAGCACGCTGGTGGAAGGTACAGCTCACCAGTATAAACTGATTTCAGTTTCCCCCTTCGACTTGGGAAAAGGGTAGGGAGAAGGAGCAAAAAGAGGAGGCGAACAGCACACTGTCTTAACCAGACCCCTTAAACCCAGGGCGAGGAAGTGGGGTGATACCTTTTTCAAATCTAAGTATTTAGTTAAAATCCTGATTTGAAAGCCAGTTAGAAAGTGTTATTTTAAAACACCTCTGATTAAAGTCCAACAACCTCTGTCAGGTTCATGCTAAAGAATATGAACAAATGAACCATCTCTTTGTGGCCTTTGACTAAAAGTCTGCATGCTCTTGCTGGGGGCCAATGGAAGATATGGTAAGAGTGGGAAGCAGAAGGCCCATTTTATTCTTTTTAATTTTTAAAATTTTTTTTAATTTTTAAATTTTTTTTTTTTTTGGAGAGGTTTTTGCTATGCACGTGCACTCACCAGACAGAGAGAGAAAGTGAGAAATCACCCCCCAGGGGGGATGGCCACGCCGAAGGACCACTTTATTGTACCTTGTCATTAGGAAAATGTCCTTACCTACGTCAGTGTGGGTCTCACTATGTTGCCAGCCTTGTCTGGTCTATCCTTCCCCTTGCTTGGAGCATCTTAGCACCACACTCCAATCTACTGAGCTAACTGGCCACACTCCTTGGAGCATTTTAAAGCAAATCATCTCCTCTATAAACACTTCAGTAGGTATAAAGAAAACCTTTGAGGCTAAGTAATCCAGTGACTTTCAAGACATCTCTGACTGAGACTCACAGTGAGAAACGTACTTTACATCACAACCCACTATACCCCTACATAAATACTACATGTTAAAGACAATGTTCGAAGAAACAACATGTATTACCCTCACAAACTGATTTTGGCCCACGAGAGGGTCACTGACCCATTCATTGTCCATCTCACTGGAAGTGGGGGTGGAAGGCCTCTGGAAGATGGCCTCTATAGCAAATCTAAGTCCTCTTTGGCACTCACCTAGACCAGGGGATCACTTACAAAATAATACACCTTTGGGACCAACATGCGGTGTGGTGGTTAAGGTGCTGGATTCCCACATGGCTGACCACAGTGAGTCCTGGACTTGGATGTCTGAAACATGCCAGAACATGTGTATGCATGCCTAAAATCTCAAAGTAGAACGGACTGTGGCATGGCCATCCCCTGGGAGGGTGACTTCTTACTTTCCCTCTCTCTGTCTCTCTCTGTGAGAGACACAACGTGCTATATGGCAAAAACCTAAGAAAACAAACAAAAAAAAATTGACCTTCATAAACAGATATCATCAGGTTCAGAACTATTTTTAAATTGAATGTGATAATGAAAAGTTGTAATTCAAAAAAGGTCAAAGCTTCAATAAAATATTCAAAGCTTTCAGACTTTGAAGGTTTTATGACATATAAGTCTCGGAAAAGAATTAATGAAAGAAAAAACAAACACCTGACACATGTTACATAAATGCCTGCTAAACAGGCATTCTAAGTGTACCTTACGACTGAGGACTACAGAATCGGGCCTGTGTCCTGCGACAGGAACGATCAAGCAAGGTGAAGACAGTACTTGTCAACAAGGCATATAATTGCTCTACCTCAAACACAAAGACAAATTACAGACACATACTTTCTGGGCCAAAAAGGTAGCATCGTCAGAAACAAAAATGAAGCTATTCATAAATATATATGTGTGTGTGTATGTGTGTGTGTGTGTGTGTGTGTGTGTGTGTATATATATATATATTTATGTATGTATGTTTCAATGTCAAGAGGACACAGGACAGGACGCACATGAAGAGACAGAAAGCTTAGCCAAATTCACCTCTGCTACACTATGGAGATAGAAAGTATTCTGAATGTGCAGAGAGTACAGAACCTCATTCTTACTATATGAGATTTTCTAAAAGGCTCTACCTTTTTTTTTGGTATAAAATTAAATATACTGGGAACCAGCAGTTAGCGTAATGGCTATGTCGCTGGACTCCCACGTAGTCGACCGCGGTTCGCGTCCTGGACCCAGTGGCTTAAAACTCACGCCGGGCGCGTGTGCGTGCATGCCCAAGATCCCGAGAGGAGAATGGAGGAGAAGGGATTGCGGCGTGACCATCCCCCCTGGGGGGTGATTTCTCGCTTTCTGTCTCTATGTCTCTCTCTCTCTCTCTGTCTGGCGAGCGCACGCGCCCTATAGCAAAAATCTCTCCAAAAAAAAAAAAAATTAATTAAATATACTTTATGCTAGGCAAGGTATTAAAACATAAAACAAGCTTTCTTCATGCAATGATTTTGTGGTACTTAATGTTTGATTGGATATGCTATACTTACAAGGTAAATTAGCTTCAAGTTCTGCAACCTCTGTAGAAACAAAGAGATGATTATTAGTCACGTTATTCCACATAAAATCACCAGTTCTAAATTAGCAATGTCCTCTACACAGAGAAGAAAAAATAAATAATTTGGACAAATCAAAACCTTGTCTAAAGTTTAGACTTTAACTCATTCAGCTGCTTTCAGATACATAAAGTGATCTGCAGAAGGCCAACCAGTCAAGGGCTCTTGAAAACTCTTTTAAAAAAATGAGTGACAATCATTTTAAACTGACCTAGAGACTACTCACAGGTAAACAGTCACTATAGTGCTTTTTCCAACTGTTACCTTTAGTGGAACTACTCCCCTTAAAATATGATTCATATATACCTTGTGTCTGTCTTTTCCAGACCTATTTTCCAGTTGCTTCCTTATAGGTCCATTACTTGGTCCTACTTCTCTCCCTTGGGACCTCAGACCACCCTCTTCTATCAGTCACTCATTCAGTGTTTAAGCCCAATGCCCCCTTCAGGATAAAACCATGAACCCCCTACACCCCCACAATCCTGCTAGTAAAGAACTGAGTTATTCTGCTACAAGGAAAGATACCCACTCTTACCACTTCTATTCAACACATTACTGGAAGTACTAGCAAGAGCAGTCAGACAAGAAAAATAAGTAAAAGGCATTCAAATTAGAAAGGAAGTAAAACTCTTTCAGTCTGCAGATGACATGCTCCTGTAAGTAGGAAGCCCTAAACACTCCACAGGTCATAGTTGGCATGCAGTACCTGAGTCAAGACACAGCAGAATCTGCTGGCTTTTCCTCAGACTGTCCAGAGGACAAGTCCTGCTTCACATAGTCATTTTGAAAATAAAGTTCCAGATAACAAAAGCTATTTCAGGAGGATAATGGAATTCTAGTGCCTCTAAAGTGTGGGGAAGCCAATGCTCTTCTGCACAGAACTGTAACGGTTCTTAAAGTTTGTGTAAAAAGCATATGCCGCATATCAGTTGGCTATGGCTTCACTTTCCAAGAATTCTCTTCAGTCATTCTATCTTGCCATCATTTGAGTCAATTTCGTTTAGCTCTCCAGGGACAAGTAATCTAGTAAATAACTGAGCTCTTCTTTAGAGATCAATATTTATTGACTTGTGCTAACTGCCAACAGTGAAACAATCTTTACCATGGGAGAAAAAAAAAACTCTACAAAACTGTTAAAACTAATAAATTTCAGGAAAGTTTCAGAATATAGTATCAACATACAAAAACAAGTTATGTTTCTAGACACTTAAAATGAACTATCCAGTGGTCAGCATGTGGTGTGGTGGTGAAGGAGCTAAGACTCCCACATGGCCAACTGTGGTTCAAGTCCTGGGCCTGGCAGCTTGAAAATCACACTGGGCACATATGCATACATGCCCCAAAATTCCAGGAGGTGAACGGAGATGGACTGTGGCATGACCATTCCCACTGCAGGGGGTAGGTGATTTCTCACCTTTCCTCTCACTGTCTCTCTTGTGAGTGCACATACCCTATGGCAAAAATCTTAAAAAGAATCTCACTTAAAGTAGCATCAAAAATAAAAATAAAACACTTAGGAATAAATCTCAAGGAACTGAAAGTCTGAACAACAAAACTATAAAACATTGACGAAAGAAACTGGAGACACAAAGAAACAGAAAGATATCCTGTGTTCATGGATTAAATACTGTTGTTAAAATGTCTATCCTATCTAAAGCGATCTCCAGATCAGTGTAATCTCTATCAAAATTATTGGGTTGTCGGGGAAAGTCATGACACATTTTTGCATAGAAAAACATGGGAAAATATGGCATGAACTTCTTGACGACCTAATATAATGTCAGTTTTCACAGAAATAGAAAAAACAATTCTAAAACTTGCCTAAAATTTGACCTTCAAAAGCCAATGCAATCTTGAGAGAAAAAAATTTGGAGGTATCACACTTCAAATTATATTACAAAGCTAAAGTAATCAAAACAGTATGGTACTGGGGCCAGCAGTTAGCGTAATGGCTATGTCGCTGGATTCCCACGTAGTCGACCGCGGTTCGAGTCCTGGACCCAGTGGCTTAAACTCACACCGGGCACGTGTGCGTGCGTGCCCAAGATCCGGAGAGGAGAATGGAGGAGAAGGGATTGCGGCGTGGCCATCCCCCCGGGGGGTGATTTCTCGCTTTCTATCTCTCTGTCTCTCTCTGTCTGGCGAGCGCATGCGCCCTATAGCAAAAATCTCTCCAAAAAAAGAAAAAAAAAAAAAAACAGTATGGTACTGACATAAAAAAAGATGTACAGACCAATGAAATAGAGGGCACAGAAATAATCCAAGCATATACAGCCAATTTATGGACAACCAGGCACCAAGAAGACACCATAAGAAAAGGCTAGCCTTTTCAATAAATAATGTTGGTAAAACTGGATATCCACAGGCAAAAGAAAAAACTACACAAAAATCAACTCAAAGTGAATTAAATTTTTTTTTCTGGTTTATTTTTAACACTTGTCAGGGCTTTATTCAAAACACAGTTACACAAAAAAGTATTAATTTAAAAGTTTTTAAAGGGGAGATTTTTGAGGAACTTAACACATTATATACATACTGCCATACAAAGATCATTAAAATAGGACCAAAATGTCTACAAAATATAAAACCCACCGTTACTTATTTGCATGAAAATACCACCCACAAAGCTAAATTAAGTCTTAAAAGTTATCTGGAAGTTCTAAGTGTTATTTTCAAACCAAAGAACTCTAATTTTGATTGCACAATAAGATGATTGATGGAACCAGCAGTTAGCGTAATGGCTATGTCGCTGGACATAGTAGTCCATGTAGTCGACCACGGTTCGAGTCCCGGACCCGTTGGCTTAAACTCACGCCGGGCACATGTGCGTGCATGCCCAAGATCCCGAGAGGAGAATGGAGGAGAAGGGATTGTGGCGTGGCCATGCCCCCTGGGGGGTGATTTCTCACTGTCTCTCTGTCTCTGTCTGGCGAGTGCACACACCCTATAGCAAAAACCTCTCCAAAAAAAAAAAAAAAGAAAAAGAAAAAGATGATTGATAAGAAAGTCAATATATAGATTCCATTTTAAAAAGAACTATTTGAGGGAACCAGCAGTTAGCGTAATGGCTATGTCGCTGGACTCCCACGTAGTCGACCGCGGTTCGCGTCTCGGACCCGGTGGCTTACAACTCACGCCAGGCGCGTGTGCGTGCGTGCCCAAGATCCCGAGAGGAGAATGGAGGAGAAGGGATTGCGGCGTGACCATCCCCCCTGGGGGATGATTTCTCGCTTTCTGTCTCTATGTCTCTCTCTGTCTGTCTGGCGAGCGCACGCACCCTATAGCGAAAAAAACCTCTCCAAAAAAATAAAAAAGAACTATTTGAGAGTCTGGCATAGTAGCAATAAAGAATCTTTAGGGACTAACAGGGAGGGCATTTCATTTGTTAAAATTAAGAGAAAAATATTAGTCTTTTGGAGATTCCAATTCCTCCACTAAACTTACCCCAAGTGTTTTTCTTTCAGTCAACTGTACAACTTTTTTTTTTTTTTTGAGATTTTTTGCTATAGGGTACGTGTGCTTGCCAGAAAGACAGAGAGAGACAGAGAGACAGAAAGTGAGAAATCACCCCCCAGGGGAAATGGCCACACCACAATCCCTTTTCTTCCATTCTCCTCTCAGGATCTTAGGCATGCACGCACACGCGCCCAGCATGAGTTTAAGTCACCAGGTCCAGGACTCGAACCGTGGTCGATTACATGGGAGTCTAGCGACATAGCCATTACGCCAACTGCTGGTCCCAACTGTGCAACTTCTTTAGTTTCTCCACAAATAACTTCATAATTTGTATTTTAAAACACCAAGTTATACATTTTAAACTAAAAAAGCAGCAGCAGCAGTACTATACTCAGTAATTTAAATGTGTTCCAGTATAGAAGTATAACTTCAGTTAATTGGCTGACACTAACTTTTTAATAACATACAAATAATCAAAACAAAGGGGAAATTTTTCAGAGAGCCAATATTTAAAAAACCAATTGCCTTGAATGTGGAGCCTCCATGACAAAGAAAGAGATATTTGTCTACTCATTATAATTTATTTAGTAGCATATAAAGAAACATCACATATCCAAATGCTTTGTTTTTAATGGACATCTACCTAAAAACAAATCTTCATTCTAATATCGACTTAGTTTTGAGTATTTTTCTAACTGCCTAGTATATTCCAATCAAATGCTATGTATCTGGTAATGTTTCAAAACTATAGGAAAAAATAATTGAAAGTGGGACCAACAGTTAGCGTAATGGCTATGTCGCTGAATTCCCATGTAGTCAACCGTGGTTCGAGTCCCGGACCTGCTGGCTTAAACTCACGCTGGGCACGTGTGCGTGCACGCGTGCCCAAGATCCCGAGAAGAGAATGGAGGAGAAGGGATTGTGGTGTGGCCATCCCACCTGGGGGGTGATTTCGCGCTTTCTATTTCTCTGTCTTTATGGCGAGTGCATGTGCCCTGTAGCAAAAACCTTTCAAAAAAAAAAAAAGGAAAGTTCCACTCAGAAAAAAATAGAAGTACGTTGCAGAGTAGGGTCCAAATCGTTTGGGAAGAAAACTTCACATTAATTATCAACAGACAATTGTTCTGACTTTTCAGAATACTAATGCTGCTTCTAAAAATTTCCCCCTGCTTCTTTTCTTTCTTCACCCTACTAATACCATCTCAAATGTTGCCACCCAAGATTTACAGTAAGCAGAGCGTATTGTTGAAATGATCAATAATAGTACTCATCTCTCAGGAAATATCCAACTGCTTTCACTTTGCTTGTTTAAAACCCAGACACTGAAAAAGTGGTTGAGGTATAAGACTAAAGGTTTTCCTGGGTATCCACAAGTTTCCCAAATTTTTTTGAGTTAGTAGGGGATGAAACAAGAAGGGAAGGTGATCATAAAGGAATTGCTAGAGGAAAAAGAACACACACCTAAAAACAAAGCAAAATACACAATGGTTGGCGTGTGTGATCTGCAGCCTGAAGAAAGAGCTCAGCGGCATGTGTCTGGACTTAGTAAAAGCATGTTCTCCTTCAAAAATAAAATCTCATCGGTCACCACAAAATTCATGAACTGTATTACTGAATAAAACCTCCCCAAACGATCCATGAACTATCTCAGTTTACTATTTTGCTTCTATGTTCCAAGTCACTCATGTGACAAAAAGCACCCAAATACCATAGCCAAGAAAGAGCCATTGCCTTCAAACTAAAGCTCTCTGGATCATCTCTCAAAAATAACCAACTTATCATTCAAGAGATTATGGTCATTTCATATTACAGCTGACTGTAACTTCAATTAATTTATAAATAACTTTAAAAACGTATGAATGGAGACGGACTGAGGCTGCAGGACCGACCCTTCTGAATCTCCACGCATCCCCACCGTTTCTCCTCCTTGGACCCCAGGTTGGTGGTCTGGGACTTTAAGGCGAACTCCCACCCCACCCCACCCGCAATCCGGATCGAGCCGGCCAGCAGTTCCGGGCTCCAGACAACTCAGGCTGCAGGCCCAACCAACCTGGTCCTGTCACTCATCCTCTGACCCTTTCCCACTAGTCTTTGGACTCTTTGAATGCTGGTGATTTGCGCACCGCGCAATTTCCTTTTTTTATTCTGTTTTTCTTTGCTCTTGGGGTGTTGCTTATTCAGTCAATTGAAGGCTCACCTCTCCTTAGAGACAGTGAGGACTTTGGGCCATCCAGGGTAGTGGCAACAGTTAATGGTAATTGTGAGCAACAGGTTGGCCAACCATAAGGGAAATCATCAATTTTCTAAGCCTGTACAACTTTTAACAATCAGTTAGGAAGAAACATATAGATTACCTGATGACTAGGAACAATCGCAGAGGCTCAAGAAATATGAGCAACCAAGAAAAGGCCTCTCCCCCAAGGGAAATCATCAAGCCTACATCACCCACAGTCAATACAGTGGACGTCGTGGACATGTCTGATAAGGAATTCAGATTATTTGTAGTGACCAAACTAACTGAGATGGAAGAGAAAAGAGACAAGGAGCTCCAGGAGATGAGGAAGTCCTTCAATGACTTGAAAGAAGAAATGGATACCTTAAACAAGAACCAGATGGAACTTTTAGGATTGAAGAATGTGATACAGGAAATCAAAACCTCCCTTGAAAGTATTAAAAGTAGGTTAGACCAGGCAGAAGATTGAATCTCCAACGTAGAACGCAAAACATCTGACCTAGAAAAAAGTTATCAAGAAGATTGAGAAAACAACCATGAAAAATGAGGATAATATACGAGGAATACTGGATACTATCAAGCGCCCCAACATCCGGATAATTGGTATTCCAGAAGAGGAAGAAAATAATAAGGGCCTAGATAATTTATTCCACAAGATCCTGGAAGAAAACTTTCCAAATCTAGAAAGGCATTCAAGTATCCAGACCCAGGAAATACATAGGACCCCGGGTAGAATCAACCCAAGAAGATCTTCTCCAAGGCACATTATAGCCAGACTGGCAAAAACAACAGACAAAGACAAGATACTAAAGTTGGCAAGAGGGAAACGCCAGGTTACTTACAAAGGTCACCCCATCAGGCTAACATCGGATCTCTCGGCCGAAACAATGCAGGAAAGGAAAGAATGGGGAAGCATACTAAAAGTGTTGAGTGTAAAACAATTTCAACCAAGAATACTATACCCGGCAAAATTATCTTTCATATGGGAAAAAACGATAAAAACATTCTCGAATAAACAAAATTTGAAGGAATTTACCAACTCCAGACCAGCTCTTCAAGAGGTTCTGAAGGGAGTATTATACCAGGAAAGCTAAAAAATCAGAGACAGTTATACGAGAACAAAAAGCAACCAAGAAAATGGCTCACTTAATGATAGGATCAGGTACGGAAATATCGATAATTACATTGAATGTCAATGGATTAAATTCTCCAGTTAAGAGACATAGACTGGCTGAATGGATAAGAAAACAGAAACCCTCTATCTGTTGCCTACAAGAAACTCACCTTATGGATAAAGACATACATAGACTAAAAGTCAAGGGCTGGAAAAAGATACTCCATGCAAATGGAAATCAAAAAAAGGCTGGAGTAGCGATATTGATCTCAGACAAAATAGATTTCAAGACAAAGACTGTAAGAAGAGACAAAGAAGGGCATTATAAAATAGTAAATGGGATAATCCAGCAAGAAGACATAACCCTTATAAATATCTACGTACCCAACTCAGGTGCACCTAAAGATGTGAAGGAAAGACTGCTGGAGCTAAAAGGAGAGATAGGGAGAAATACTATAATTGTTGGAGATCTCAACACCCCATTATCTCCTATAGACAGATCTTCTAGACAGAAAATAAATAGAGAGATACAGGACTTAAATGATACTATAAATGGAATGGGCTTGACAGATATCTATAGAACTTTCCACCCTACATCCACAACATATACATTTTTCTCACCTCGACATGGAACCTTTTCAAAGATAGATCATATATTAGGACACAAATCAAGCCTTTATAGATTCAAAGGCATAGAAACTATACCCAGCATCTTCTCTGACCATGATGGAATCAAACTCAAGATTAATTTCAAGACACAACCCCAAAAATACACGAACACATGGAAACTGAACAACCTACTTCTGAATGACTTCTTCACTACTGAAGAAATTAAGGCTGAAATAAAAAAAATTATGGAAACTAATGTTGAGTACACAAGTGTCCAGAATCTATGGGACACAGCAAAAGCAGTCATAAGAGGGAAATTCATAGCAATTAGTGCGCATAAGAAAAGGATAGAAAGATGGCAAGTAGATAACTTATCATCATGCCTCAGAGAATTGGAAAAACAACAACAAACAAACCCCCAAAATGCCAGGCAAAAAGAAATAATAAAGGTTCGAGCAGAAATAAATGAAATAGAAAATAAACGAACCATACAGAAAATAAATGAAAGCAAAAGCTGGTTCTTTGAAAAGATTAACAAGATCAACACACCATTGGCTAGACTGATTAAGAAGAAGAAAGAAAGAAACCAGATTAATCAAATATGTGATGAAACAGGCAATATTACCACAGACATAGCAGAAATACAAAATATCATTAGAGGATACTATGAGCAACTTTACGCCAACAAACAAGATAACCTGGAGGAGATGGACAAATTCCTGGATGCATATAATCTACCAAGATTGGATCAGGAAGACATAGAGAACCTAAATAGACCCATAACAAGCCAGGAGATTGAATCAGTAATAAATAACCTCCCAACAAAGAAAAGCCCAGGCCCAGATGGCTTCACTTGTGAATTCTACAAAACTTTTAAGGAAGAGTTAACCCCTATCCTACTAAAATTATTTCTAAAGATTCAAAAGGAAGTAAACCTTCCAAATTCATTTTATGAAGCCTCCATCATCCTCATCCCCAAAACAGATAAAGATATGACAAAAAAGGAAAACTACAGACCAATATCATTAATGAATATAGACGCGAAAATTCTCAACAAGATACTCGCAAATCGTATCCAACAACATATAACAAAGATCATTCATCACGATCAGGTAGGCTTTATACCAGGGATGCAAGGGTGGTTTAATATACGCAAGACCATAAATGTAATACACCACATTAACAGAAAGAAAGATAAAAACCATATGATCATCTCAATTGATGCGGAGAAAGCATTTGATAAAATACAACATCCTTTTATGATTAAGACTCTCAGTAAGATTGGTATAGAAGGGTCATTTCTGAACACAATAAAAGCAATCTATGAAAAACCTACAGCTAACATTATACTGAATGGGGAAAAGCTGAAAGCTTTTCCTCTGAAAACAGGTACTAGGCAAGGCTGCCCACTTTCTCCACTGCTCTTTAATATAGTACTGGAAGTCTTAGCTATTGCAATCAGAGAAGAGAATAATATTAAAGGTATTCGAATAGGCAAAGAAGAATTGAAAATATCTTTATTTGCAGATGACATGATGGTATACTTAGAAGACCCAAAGGTATCCATGAAAAAACGTCTTGAAGTAATAAGTGAATACAGTAAGGTGGCAGGATACAAAAATCAATATCCAAAAATCTATAGCATTTCTATTTATGAACAACAAGTTGAACGAAGCAGAGCTGAGGAAAGGAATCCCTTTCACTGTAGCCACAAGGTGTATAAGATACCTAGGGATAAACCTAACTAAGAAAGTCAAAGACCTTTATAAAGAAAACTACGAAAATCTTAAAAGAGACATTGAAAGTGACATAAAAATGAGGAAGGACATCCCATGCTCCTGGATTGGAAGAATTAACATAATCAAAATGGCAATTCTACCCAAATTAATCTACATGTTTAATGCAATTCCAATCAAAATACCAGAGATATTCTTCAGAGATCTGGAAAAGGCAATCATAGAATTTGTCTGGAACCATAAAAGACCTCGTATTGCAAAAGCAATCCCGCGGAAGAAGAATGGAGTAGAAGGCATATCACTCCCTGATCCCAAGATATACTATAAAGCTGTGGTCATCAAAACAGCATGGTATTGGCATAAAAACAGACAAGTGGACCAATGGAAGAGAATAGAGACCCCAGAAATAACCCCCAAAGCTTACAGCCAACTGATCTTTGCCAAAGGATATCAGTCAATCCATTGGGAAAAGGAAAACCTCTTTAGTAAATGGTGCTGGAAAAACTGGGTATCCACTTGCAGAAAGATGAAACTGAACCCCCATCTTTCACCATTAACAACAGTCAACTCAAAATGGATCAAAGATCTGAACCTAAGACCTCAAACAATAAAACTACTGGTGGAAAATGCTGGGGAAACTCTGGGGGACATTGGAGTAGGCAAAGACTTCTTAAACAAGACTCCCAAAGCACAGGCAATAATCCCTAAAATAGACAAGTGGGACTATATTAGACTAAGAAGTTTCTGCACAGCAAAGGACACAGTAACAAGTGTGAACCGACAACCCTCAGAATGGGAAAATATTTTTGTTACATATGCCTCAGACAAGGGACTGATAACCAGAATACTTAGGGAACTCAAGTGCCTTATGCGAAAAAAAAATTATGAACCCAATTAAAAGATGGGAAAATGAGCTGAACAAAAGTCTCTCTAAGGAAGACATACGAACAGTCAAAAAGCATATGAGGAAATGCTCAACATCCCTCATCATAAGGGAGATGCA
This sequence comes from Tupaia tana, assembly GCA_026018925.1. Taxonomy (NCBI): domain Eukaryota; kingdom Metazoa; phylum Chordata; class Mammalia; order Scandentia; family Tupaiidae; genus Tupaia; species Tupaia tana. The sequence goes on from JAKSZU010000001.1 coordinate 3,471,610, forward strand.
GATAAAAACTACAATGAGATACCACCTAACCCCTGTCAGAATGGCAAAGATTAAGAATATAAAAAGTGGTAAGTGTTGGCGGGGATGTGGTGAAAAGGGAACCCTCCTACACTGTTGGTGGGAATGTAAACTAGTTCAACCACTGTGGAGAACAATATGGAGGTTCCTCAAAGATCTACAAATAGAGCTACCATTTGATCCAGCAATCCCACTTCTGGGTATTTACCCAAAAGACAGGAGAATGCTCAATCAGAAAAGTGCTTGCACATCAATGTTTATTGCAGCATTATTCACAATTGCCAAGACATGAAACCAACCTAAATGTCCACAAACTGATGAATGGATTGGAAAAGTGTGGTATATATACTCTATGGAATATTACTCAGCCATAAAAAATAACAAGACCCTGGAATTTGATAGAAAGTGGTCAGATACGGAGGATATATTGCTGAGTGAAGTAAGCCAGGCTATGAAAGAAAGATATTGTATGTATCCACTCAATATATACCGACTATCAGCACTCTATAATAGAGAGCAAAAAATTGGAGGACATAAAAGCAGTGAAGGTACTTAATGAGAATAGGACAGTGTGGAATGGGGGAAGTGAAGAGAAGAGGATAGAGAAAGATAACAAGTGAACAATAGAGAGGCAGGATGTTAGTGAGAAACAGATATGTCTTATTAACTGTTGATGTTGACATGTATGGTATTCTCAACTGGATTTGTCTGAGAAGTATTTCATGATGGGCAAAGTATCTGTACAAGCAAAATGAGAAATAGCAATTGACTGTTTTAAAAAATAATTAGAATAATAATAATAATGATTGGGGAAAACATAGAAAAGATATTGAATGTTGAAGTGGGGAGATCAATGTCTCTGTACTGACTGACATGCATGGCATTCCCTTTTGAAAAAGCAATGTAATACACTGTAAAGTTATATGTAATTCAATGTAATATAAAGAAGAATATGATGATAATAAAAAAAATTTAAAAAAAATCTTTACACAATATTTTATTATATTAGGGCTTCTCAGTGGTATAAATGCCTAAAGATTTAACCGCAAAATAATTTGTAAAATTGTTGTCCATTGGGGCTGGCAAGTGGCATGGTGGTTAAAGGCGCTGGACTCCCACATGGCCGACCACGGTTCAAGTCTTGGACCTGGTGGCTTGCTTTCTCACTTCTTCTCTCTCTCTCTCTCTGTCTCTCTCTGATCAAACAGGAAAATAATAATGATAATAAAAGTTAAATAAAATAATTCTTTAAAAAAAAAAGTATGAATGAAATTCACCATACTACATTTGTGAAAAAGTGATCATGTTTTAATTCTGGGCTAGAAATGACTAGCCCAGAATTAAATTAATTAAATTAATACAGTGAGCTTGAATTAGAAAAAATTAAGATTCTAAATAAACTGCTAGGGACTTTCACAATGAGGGAAGGGTCAATGAAAACTTTTCTCTACATATGATATGATCACTAACAGATTAGCAGATCTTATTTGGAATGACAAGGCAAAAACAGTAAAACCACAGTTTTCCTATAAAATAAAGTTATACATTATCTTCTGTAGGGATAGCTATCATACACAAAGAAACAAAGGTGTGATCACTCTATTGCACAGCCAGGAACATTAGGGAATCCGATCTCAGAATGATCTCGTCATCTTCTTCCTCTCCATCACCTCAACATCTCGTTTCCTCATCTCTCCTCGAAGATCTTCATTTTCCTCTTCTTCTTCTGCCCCTTCTTCAACATAGTCATCATCATCTTCTTCATCCTGAATTTCTTCTTTCATCAAATATGAGAGGCCTACCTCCTCTCCTTCTCCCAGTTCTGGGCCTGCTTAATCTTCATCTTCCTCCTCATCCTCATCATCTTCCTCCTCCTCTTCCTCATAGCCTTCAGGTGGACCAGCCTCATCTTCATCATCTTCATCTCCGTCCTCATCATTCTCCTCTTCAGAGTCTGGTGCTTCATTACCTTCCTGACCAAATACATCTAAGTAGGTGATTCGCTGCAGCAGTTCAAAAATACTTTCTCTATAATCTTCCAGGTTTGTGATCTCACAGTTAAACAAGTCAAGACTTTTCAAATTTTTAAGATTTTGCAGAGCTTCTACTGTACTGAGATCTTTGATTTTGTTTCCACTTAGATTGAGGTAGGTAGGATTCGGACATTTCTGAGACCAGCAGTTAGCATAATGGCTATGTCGCTGGACTCCCATGTAGTCGACTGCGGTTCGAGTCCCGGACCCGGTAGCTTGGAACTCATGCCGGGCGCGTATGCGTGAGTGTCCAAGATCCCGAGAGGAGAATGGAGGAGAAGGGATTGTGGCGTGGCCATTTCCCCTGGGAGTGATTTCTTGCTTTCCGTCTCTCTGTCTCTGTCTGTCTGGCGAGTGCACATGCCCTATAGCTAAAACCTCTAAAAAAAAAAAAAAAAAAAGATTCAGACATTTCTCTGCTAGGACTTCTAAGCCTCCAGAAATTATGCTGTCACTAAATTCCAACTTTCAAAGTTTATTTCAGCTGGGAAACCTGGCCAGTGAACTTAGCTCCGCATTAGCCACACTCAGAAACTCTAGTTCTTTAAAAGTATACTTCAGACCTTCAATTTCCCCCCACTGACACACAATTATCAAGGATTAACTCTGTCACCTCCTCCGGGGATCTGTTCCTTAACTCCAGCTTAATCCCCTTCTTCACCTCCATGTCCTCCTCCTGCTCTTCTGCCACTACTCTTCTCCCTTCCCCTTTCCTGCCTTCCCTCTACCCCCAACCCTAAAAATTTTAAAGATTTGGAAATGAATGAAAAGAAATGCAAATATAAATGCCCACTACCACCAGATAGGTGTCAGGGAGAAAGAAGATAGCAAATGGAGTCCAAGGAGCCGGGACTCTAACTCGGCTGCCGCCACTTCCTTGTCCACAGATTCGCGCGCGCGCACACATCCCATGGTTCCTTCCCCTTCAATGGCTGCTCGGAGACTCGAATTAAATTCTTAAACATAAATAAGATCTGAAACTGTAAAACTCCTAGAAGAAAATTCAGGAATAAATTCCTTGATGTTGGCCTTGGTAATGATTTTTTTCTGTATCACATCAAAAAATGAAGCAACAAAAACCAAAATAAACAAGTGTCATTGTATTAAGATAAAAAAAAAAAAAAAAAAAAAAAACACCCTGCAAAACAAAAAAAACGATCAACGAAATGAAAAAGTAGCATACAGACTGGGATAAAACACCTGCAAATCATGCATCTGACAGGAATTAACATCTACAATACATAGGGAACTCATACAACTTAATAGCAAAGAAGAAAATAACTGTATTAAAAAGACAAGCATAGGACTGAATAGACATTTCTCTGAAGAAGACAAAAAGACAGCCAACAGGTATATGAAAAAGTGCTCAACATCATTAAACACTAGGCAAAGGCAAATCAAAACTACAAAGTGGTATCTTTTAGCTTGGCTTTTATCGAAAAGGCACAAGCTAACAAATTTTGGTGAGGATGTAGAGAAAAGGGAACCCCTTTATCCTGATAGTGGGAACTTAAATTAATGCACTCATTATAAAAAACAAAACAGAGGTTCTTCTAAAAGTTAAATATAGAACTACCATATTACCTAACAATCTTTCTTCTGGGTATACACCCAAAGGAAATGAAGTCATTACCGCATAGTGATATCTGTGATGGATTTTCACTACAACATTATTCACAATAGCCAAGATACAGAAACAACTTAAACATCTACTAATGGATAAACGAATGAACAAACTGTGGTACATATATGCAACAGAACATTACTGAACCTTAAAAAAAGAGATCCTGCCATTTGCAACAACATGGATGAATACAGAGGACATTATACTAAGTAAAGCTAGACACAGAAAGAAAAACATTGTATGATCTCATGTACACGTCCAATCTAAAGCAGTTAAATATACAGAAAAAGAGAGTAGGTGGCCCAGGGGCTGGAGAGGGGTGGGGGAGGCAATAGTGGGTGGGAAATGGGGAGATGCTGACCAAAGGGTACAAAGTTGCAATTACACAGGATTAATAACTCTAGAGATCTAATGTACAGAATGACCAATGTTCATAAGACTGTAACATATACCGGAAATTTGCCCAGAGTGGATTTCAGGTGCTCTAACCACACACATACAAAAAGGAAACTAACAAGGAGGAAGTGGATATATAATATTGACTATAGTCATCATTTTACTACATATATGAATGTCACATATTTAATAAAAATATATACACATATCATAGTATTAGCTATTTATTTTAAAACTTTATAATAAATAAATAATTAACTAAAAGTGAAAAGGTGCAGTGTGGTAGGATGAGGAAGAGGCATACTCTGACATGACTGGGCTGCCTCATACAGAAAAAGTTCTATGGGCTCTTGGGTCAGAGAGATTCTCTCCAGCTCTGGGGTCTAAGGAAAGAAGAGGTTTCAGAGCTGGGCTCTAAGGAGTAAGTATGAATTTAGTCCTGCAGAGGTGGGAAAAGGGTATTCCAAGCAGATATATTAGCAGTGTGGCCAGAGCAAAGGTCCAGTACAATAGCACAGTGACAAAAAACAAGATAGGAGAGCAGGGACAGGGTGGTGGAGTGAGCTTGAAATTTCTGAGGCAGTTTCTCAGCTTTGCCTCAAGACGACGACTTTAGGAAGGGCAAAGTAGAGGTCAGGTAACCTGGAGCTGAACAACAGTCCCCCAGCAGGGACAGAGCAAGTTCAGGGCCCAAGATCAAATAGAACTGGTAAGTTTTGGCAACTGATGTGCGCTGGGGGTCAGAGACGGCACTGAGGGTTGAAGCACTGGCACCAAACGGAGGCAGGTGTGCCTGAGAGCCCTGCAAAGGGGAGTGTGAAGTCTAGGTGCACAGTCAGGGCCAAGAGCTCCTACAAAGTAATCGATCTGTTCTCGTCCGGAGAGTGGGTAAGACAGGCAAAGGAAAGAAAAAAGAACCTCTGCAGAAAGCAGAGGACAAGGACCAGGAAAAGATAAGGATGAGAAACAAGAAAGAAAACAATGAGAGTCATTAAGAAGGCGGTGATTCCATGAATGAGGACAGAGGGCCCAAGGGGAATGAAGCCCAAGGAAGGCCATGGGGACAGCTCAGACTCTGCTGTGGCATTCTAAACATCAGGGAAGTACAGAGGTGAGACCAGAGCACAGGAAGTGAAGCATCTGGTGCATGGTCAAGATACAGAGCAGCAGCAGCAGGGCAGTTCTTGTAAAAGTGAAGTGGAGAGGGGAGGGGAGGTCGAATGCTGGCAAAGCTGGGAGCTGATGGATCACCAAAGACACAGAGGGCTGGGGTGCAGAGACTCAGGGGACTATGCTATCAGCTATTCACAGAAAAAAGAGTGAACCTAAGTAGAGACAGTCTTGGCTCTAGGGCCCAGGTATTACAGGTAGAGCCCAGCACATGGGAGCAGGGCAGAGCAGGAACCAGAGAAAAGGTAGGGACCACACAGCACATTTGCTAACCAGGGAGTGAGTGTCCTTATGAACACTGTGAAAGAGCAAATCTCCAGCAGAGCTGAGGATGGGAGAAAAGGAGCAATGGTTCATCATTCTCTCCCTGTGAGTGGAAAAGAAACAAGGTATATGACTCGATGAAGCCTGGGAGTTCACCTTCTTGGCTATCTTGTGGTAGGGTGCTTTTAAAACATAGCCACTTGGGACCAGCAGATGGTGTAATGGGTACGTTGCTGGACTCCCATGTAGTCAACCATGGTTTGAGTCCCCAGACCCGATGGCTTAAATTCACACTGGGTGTGTGTGTGTGTGTGCCCAAGATCCTAAGAAGAGAAAGGAGGAGAAGGGATTCTGGCATAGCCATCCCCCCGGGGGGTGATTTCTTGTTTTCTGTCTCTCTCTTTCTGGCGAGCGCACACACCCTATAGCAAAAATCTCTTAAAAAAAAACAAAAAACAAACAAACAAAAAAACCAAAAAAGTCACTTGACAATAATCCCTCAAAGATTTGCTGCCTTTATGCTTATAAGGACCACACTGATCACTGGCTTTGTCTTTCCGGTTAGCAGGTCCTGCTCTTCACTAGATTAGGGCAGCTGAAGAAAGCAGAGGGCTGAGGGCCACCAATGGAGCCACCCTGAGACCAGCACATCCAATGGAGGGCCATGGCCCCACTCTGCCCCTGCAGCTCCCATAGGGCATTCATTCCAGTAGTGAAGAGCACACGGCTTAACAAATGAGTCATTCATATTATCATTTATAAATATCAGTCATGTAAAAATATATCCACGTTTTTAAAGCAAATACTAACATGTGTTATTCTATCATTATTTATATGATCTTCTTTATTCATGATAGTGTACACGAGCAAGAGGGGAGCTTCTTCCACAGGTCTGGTCACACCAAGATTCCCCTCCTCCAGTCCTCTGATACACTGTATCCAGGCACCTGCAATGTGCCCAGCTTTTCAGGCTGAAAGGGCCAGGGACTGACACGTGATCTAGCTGCTCCTGAGCAGGGTATTACCACTGTGCAATGGAGCTGACCCCATATTCTGGTTAATAAACAACCCACCAGTTCTTGAGGGTCTTCATCTGAGAGACTGTTGCTGGCCACTGGAATCCAGTCTTCACTTCCCCTGAGGCCCTGTGCAATGGAGCTGATCTCATATTTTGGTTAATAAACAACCCAAGATCTGATGGGCTGGAGGACTGGAGGAAGAGGATCATGGTGTGACCAGACCCTGAGGGTGCAAATATCTTTCTCTTTCTCTATCTATGTGGCATACATGTGCTTTAACTTCTTAAGAAAAAAAGTAAACTAGACCTAGTTTAAATAGATGATTCAATGACTTCAAGTAAATTGTGAAGTTGAGTATCCTCTGCTCTAATCCAGTTGCTGAGCTTTTAAAGATCCTGATGCCTCAGCCCTATCCCAGACCAACTGCAGCCACACATCACCTAAAGATAGGGATATGCTTGGGCCATGGTGGTATGGCGATTAAAGTGCTGGACTGCTACATGGCTGACCAAAGTTTGAGTCCTGGACCTGGAGGCTTGCTTTTTCACTTCCCCCCTCTCTGTCTCTCTCTCTGGTCAAATTAAATAATAATAATGATGATGATATAAATAATTATTTTAAGAAAAAAGATGGGGATATGCTCTAAAGCATCATCAGGTGACTTTGTTGTGCAAACATCAGCGTGTACCTACACAAACTTAGATGGTATCACCTACTACACCTAGGGAATCACTCAGGCTATATAGTACAGCCTACTATAATCTTGTGGGACATTGCATATGTGGTCTATTGTTGACCAAAACATAGTTATGAGGCACTTGACTGTAGAGCAGGTTCCTGGGCACGTGCCAGGGACCACCAGGAGCCGGGACTAGAACCATGGTTGGCCATGTGGGATCCAGCTTTCACTGTACAGCATTTAACTGCTAAACTACAAGTCTGGCCTTTAACTGTATCAAAAGTCTATCGGGGCAGGCTGCCTGTGGCTGCAAGCCTTAATGGCTGGAACCCATTGTTAATCTCCCTACCCCCTACTCGCCTTTGGACTTCAGGTTTATGTCTTGGGACTTCAAGACAAACTTGTACCCCTCCCCACCCCATCTGGAGACTAGTTCAAGCTAGCAGCCTTGCCAGACTTCAGGCTGCCTGTGGCTGCAGGCCCTAACGGCCAGGACGGTGGCTCATCCCCATTCCCCACATTTGCCTTTGGACTCTCAAGACATCAGTGTTTTAGACAGCAATGCACAAGGTGCACCGTGCAATCTTTTCTTTGCTCCTGAGGTGAAGCTCAGCAGCTTGGAGGTGCACCTGTTCTTTAGAAATGGGGAGGACTTTGGGTTACCCCAAACCAAAGACACCAGTGCAGGGTACTGGTGAGCAACAGGGAGGCAGAGCAGAAGAGAGATCACCAATTTTCTACTCCTACACACCTTTGAATGCTCCGAGATACCTTGAATAATTTAGGAAGGAATGTATAGATCACCAGATGACTAGGAACAATCGCAGAGGCACAGAATTTTTGTAGTGACCAAACTAATTGAGATGCAAGAGAAAAGAGACAACGAGCTCCAGGAAATGAGGAAGTCCTTTCATGATTTGAAAGAAGAAACAGATACCTTAAAAAAGAATCAAATGAAATTGTTAGGGATGAAAAATGTGATACAGGAAATTAAAACCACCCTCGAAAGTATTAAAAGTAGATCAGATCAAGCAGAAAAGATCGAATCTCAAATGTAGAAGACAAAACCTCTGACCTTGAAAAAAGTATCAAAAAGATGGAGAAAACAACCAAGAAAAATGAGGATACTATAAAAGAAATAATAGATACCATCAAGTGCCCACCATTAGCTAGACTGATAAAGAAGAAGAAAGAAAGAAACCAGATAAATCAAATACATGATGAAACAGGCAACATTACAATACAATAGAAAAGCAAAACATCATTAGAGGATACTATGAGTGACTATATACCAACAAACAAGATAACTTGGAGGAGATGGACAAATTCCTGGATGCATATAATCTACCAAGATTGAATCAGGAGGACATAGAAAACCTGAATAGACCCATAACAAGCCATGAGATTGAATCAGTAATAAATAACCTCCCAACAAAGAAAAGCCCAGGTACAGATGCTTTACTTCTGAATTCTACAAAACTTTTAAGGAACAGTTAACCCCTATCCTACTCAAATTATTTCTAAAGGTCCAAAAGGAAGGAAACCTTCCAAATTCATTTTATGAAGTCTTCATTATCCTCATTCCCAAAACAGGTAAGGGAATGACAAAAAAAAAGGAAAACTACAGACCAATATTGCTGATGAATATAGATACAAAATTTCTCTGCAAGATGCTTGCAAAACATATCCAACAACATATAACAAAGATTATTCATCACGACCAGGTAGGTTTTATCCCAGGGATGCAAGAGTGGTTCAACATATGCAAGACCATAAATATAGCACACCATATAACAGAAAGAAAGATAAAAACCATATGATCATTTCAACTGATCCAGAAAAAGCATTGGCTAAAATGCACATCCTTTCATGATTAAGACTCTCAGTAAAATTGGCATAGAAGGATCATTTCTCATCACAATAAAAGCCATCTATCAAAAACTTATAGCTAACATTATACTGAATGAGGAAAAACTAGAAGCTTTTCCACTGAAAACTGGTACTAGACAAGGCTGCCCTTGTTCTCCATTACTTTTTTTTTTCTTTTTTTCTTTTTGGAGAGGTTTTTGCTATAGGGCGCGTGCGCTCGCCAGACAGACAGAGAGAGACAGAGAGATAGAAAGCAGGAAATCATCCCCCAGGGGGGATGGCCACGCCGCAATCCCTTCTCCTCCATTCTCTTCTCGGGATCTTGGGCACGCACGCACACGCGCCCGGCGTGAGTTTAAGCCACCGGGTCCGGGACTCGAACCGCGGTCGACTACATGGGAGTCCAGCGACATAGCCATTACGCTAACTGCTGGTCCCTCTCCATTACTTTTTAATATAGTGCTGGAAGTCTTAGTCAATGCAATCAGAAAAGAGAACAATATAAAAGGCATTTAAATAGGCAAAGAAGAGTTGAAAATATCTCTATTTGCGGATGACATGATGGTATACTTAGAAGACCAAAAGGTTTCCATAAAAAAACTTCTTGAAGTAATAAATGAATACAGTAAAGTGGCAGGATACAAAATCAACATCCAAAAATCTATAGCATTTCTATATACAAACAAGTTAAACGAAGTAGAGCTGAAGAAAGAAATTCCTTTCACCAGAGCCATAAAATGTATAAGATACCTAGGGATAAACCTAACTAAGGAAGTCAAAGACCTTTACAAAGAAAACTATGAAAATCTTTAAAAGATATTGAAAAGGACATAAAAAAGTGGAAGGACATCCCATGTTCCTAGATTGAAAGAATTAACACAATCAAAATGGCAATTCTACCCAAATTAATCTACGTATTTAACGCAATCCCAATCAAAATCAGATGAATGGATGAAAAAAGTATGGCACATATGGGAACCAGCAGTTAGCGTAATGGCTATGTCGCTGGACTCCCACGTAGTTGGCCGCGATTTGTGTCCCGGACCCGGTGGCTTAAAACTCACGCCGGGCGCGTGTGCGTGCGTGCCCAAGATCCCGAGAGGAGAATGGAGGAGAAGGGATTGCGGCGTGACCATCCCCTCTGGGGGGGTGATTTCTCGCTTTCTGTCTCTATGTCTCTCTCTCTCTGCATGGCGAGCGCACGCGCCCTATAGCGAAAACCTCTCCAAAAAACAAAAAAAAGTATGGCACATATACACTCTATGGAATACTACTCTGTAAAACAACAAGACCTTGGTATTTGATAGAAAGTGGTAAAAAATGGAGGATCTATTGCTGAGTGAAGCAAGCCAGGATATGAAAGATATTGTATGTATCCACCTAATATATACTGACTAACCACACTTTATGGTAGAGATCAAAATATTGGAGGGCATAAAAGCAGTGAAAATAGCTATGGATGCTGAAGACAGTGTAGAATGGGGTTGGGGAGAAGGGAAGAGTATGGAGAAGTATAGCAAGAGAATAGAGAGGCATGACATTAGTGAAACACAGAAATGGTTTATTACCTGTTGATGATAACATGTATAGTATTCTCAACTGGACTGGTCTGAGAAGTATTTCATGCTGGGTAAATCCTCTGTACAAGCCAAATGATATATAGTGATCGAATGTTTAAAAAAATGACAATAAATAATAATAATAATTCGAAAAAATAATGAAAAGCTATTTGATGATGAGGAGGATAATATTATCTTTGTCTTGACTGATATGCATGGTAATCATGCTGGGAAAAGAAATGTAATGCCCTGTAAAGATATATGTGATTCATTGTAATATATATATATATATAAAAGACTATAATAATAAATAAAATTAAAAAAAAAAAAAAAAGTCTATTAGGGCCTAGGCCTCTAAATTTTTTAATTTTCCCTAGGTGCCCAAGTCCTCTCAGTATGCTGTAACAAAAATATCTTAAATGGTTGGCTTATAAACAACAGTTTATTTCTCACAGTTCTAGAGGCTACAAGGCCCAAGATCAAGGAATCACCAGTGGTTATCCCCTTCGAGTTGACAAACAAAAAGACGGACCTAATAAGCCAACTGCCCATAGGGCCGGAGGCTTCTTGGCAAAGTAGCTGCTCTTCCTTGCATGACCTCACCACCCAAAGGACATTCCTCTCATCTACGAGGTAATAAAAATTTGTGGATATTTTTAAACTGCTAAAGTCTTGCCTGTTACAAGATGCTAGCATCTCTACCACACAGTGGTCCAGCATTTCTGGGAGGTACCTGGTACCTTGCATGATTCTGTGGCTGTACAACTTCCTTCTGGGAAACTTGACTCTTCTCCTTTCTAACTAAAGAGCAAACCACAGAGCCCACTTGAAGCATGGCTCCTCTGACATGGCAGATTATAAAACCTACCTGACTACCACACTGTCCCCCACACAGTAGTGACTCACTTCCTTCTGCCTGGGGCCACTGGCCAGTTAGGGTACTTGCTGTCTCCTTGCCACCCGCCACATGAAGCTGTGCACACTTCATGGGTAGGAACTATACAATCTGCCTGGCCCCAGCCCCTGCCCTGCAAATTCAGCACCTGGCACAGGGCTGGGCATACGCAGGTGCTGGGAAAATATGGGACACATGAACACACTCGCTGGTGAGTGACAGTGCTGCTAGGAGTGTTTTCTGAGACATCAGGAGCTCTTCCTCTTACACAGCTGGGGACAGAGAAGACATTCCAAAGGTGCTATGAACTGAATTTGTGCTTCTCTCATTCATATATCAAAGCCTAAATCCCAACGCGATGGTATTTGGAGGTGGGACCTTTGTGACACAACTAGGTTTAGATGAGGTCATGAGGGTGGGGCCCCTATGATGGAATTGGTGCTCTAATCAGAAGAAGGATCTTCAACTATGTGAGAAAACTGAGGAGATGGTAGACCTGAATCTGTCAGCCTTAATGAGGAACCTGAACCAGGACTTCCAGTCTCCAGAACTGTGAGAAACAAATGCTTATTATTTAAGCTACCCAGCTGGGGTACTTTGTTACAGCAGTACAAGCTGCCCAGACAAAGGCCAGTCACACACACAGATGGCACTTTTTAGCAAAACTCAACTCTGACCCCTGTCAGACAACACAACAAAGCAGTGGGGACCTTCAACTCAGGTGAAATGATAGCTCCTTCCCAGGGGACTTGGTTACTTCCTTCCACCTAAACCACTGCCTGGCAGATTTCTTTCTATGTGTTTATTTTTAATTTTTAAATTTTGCTATAGGGCACATGTGCTCGTTAGAGAAAGGTGGAGAGAGAGGGGAAGAAAGAAAGCATCTCCTCTAGGGGGCATAGCCATGCTGTAATCTCTCTATTCTCCTCTCAGGGTTTTGGGCATGCATGCACATGTGCCTGGCGTGTTTGCTAAGCTGCTGGGTCTGGGACTCGGCCATATGGCCCACATGGGATCTGGCAGCCTTAACCACCACACCACTGGCTGGCCCCAAGATTTCTTGAACGAGGACTTTATCTCTTGGTCTCCCATCTGTCTTTATGCATTAAGGTCCTTAACTCGTACCTCCACATTCCCAGCACCCAACCCCAGTGCCCTTATCTAGGATACACACAGATATAAGCCCCTCCAGAGAAAGTGATGCTCCAGCTGGGCCCCACATCTAAGTGCTCACACTCTGGTAAGTAAGTAAGTAAATAAGTAAACAAAAGATTCAAGGGTAAGTTAAGTCGCCATAAACCCGGTGCCTTCCTGGTCCCACTCCCTCCCCTGCTTAGCAGTGGGCTGTGTCTGGGAAATCCAAACGTGATGCATTTACCCACCAGGCTCTCCTGTCATTAGACTTTATGTCCTTCAGAACATAAAATGCCAGTAATCCCCATGGTGTCTACCTGATGCATCATGAAGCCAGGCTGTCTGAACACACACCTTGACCCTCCTTTGTTTCGCGCTGTTATACATTTAAGAGATGCGAACATCTGTCATGAAATAAAAGGTGCTGCAAATCAGGAGCACCTTCTTTTTTATAGGCCTCATGACCCTAGGAAAGTGCTTTTGCATTTAAAAGCTGTAAAAGTGGGACCAGCAGTTAGTGTAATGGCTATGTCGCTGGACTCCCATGTAGTTGACTGCGGTTTGAGTCCCGGACCTGGTGGCTTAAAACTCACGCCGGGCGCATGTGTGTGTATGCCCAAGATCCCGAGAGGAGAATGAAGGAGAAGGGATTGCGGTGTGGCCATCCCCCCAGGGGGTGATTTCTTGCTTTCTGTCTCTCTGTCTGGCCAGCGCATGCACCCTATAGCAAAAACCTCTTCAAAATAAATAAATAAATAAATAAAAGTTGTAAAAGTTTGTTTAATAAATAAAGGCAAAATTTATACATGAATGAATGCAAATTTGCCTACACACACCCCTCACACATGATGTAAACCCTTTTCCAAAGATAGTCTTCCTCCACCAACCTGTGTAGCAGAAGAGACTACAGCTCTGCACTATATGTTATTAATTCTGTAAAGAGAACTCATTTTGCACAGGACTCCCTTAAGCTTTGACCTGAAAAAAATAGGAAAAGATCCTAAGAGACTACCCAATGCAACTCCCTCCCCTTCACAGACTGGAAACTCTTGTGCTGAGAGTTAGGAAAAGAGGAAGACAATGACGGCACTGGGTCCTGTGGCCTCTCCAGTGCCTATTCTCTCGGTAGGCTTTTTTGCAAACCTGACACAGAATATTCCAAGTGCATAAGACACACCAGGATCCTAATCCCATCTCCTTGCCACTAGCATAAGTCTGCACAGTACTTCCACTGTAAGTGACAGCAATTTCAGTTTCAAGTCTTTCCAACAGGTATTTCTCAACAGCAATGGCCACTTTATATCCCCAAAGAGCCTCCAGCCCAACTTCATTTTGCTGCTTCAAAAGACACGTCAAGTAGCATGCATAAACTCTTCAAATGGCAAGTCCAGGAAGAAGTTCTAACCTCATTCCCATTCCATTTTACTATGTGAACTCTAGGACAACGGAGACCTAGAAAATGGATGTGAAAACAGCTCACACGACGATCACTACCTTTGACAAGCAACTTGTCTCTCACAGAAACCCGTCGAGTGGAGTCTGAGGCTGTGGCTGCTGACCGGGAGCCTTTGAGACCGTCATCTCGCTTCAGCTTGCTTGCCAGCGTTAGCATTACTGCTGCCTTGACCCTGGAACACAGGAGTGAAAGTGGGGTTCAGCATCAAGTCCCTAGACAGTGACCAGACACTGAGGAAAATCGACAGGTGAGTTTTTTGTTTTGATTTTTTCCTATATTTAGTTGTAGAAAAATTATGCATACATTAATAAGTCTGAATTCCTTCATAATGAATTTAAGTAATCTCTATGCTATCCCTCTGTGAGTCTAACTTTAAAGTATGATTTAAAACAGTAAAAAAGGAGAGCTGTACATTTAACACTCATTGGCACTCACTAGGTGTCAGCCTCCAGAGCCCCCATGGAACATGCAGTCCAGGGGGCCCCAGAGCTTCCACCCAGCATGGCCCCCAGTGGGTGTCCTGTGGGCCCAGCACTTCGTTGGTATTTTAAATCATTGTAACCCAGGTTTCTCGCATAGCTTCTTACAGCATCCTCTGCGTATGCCCAAAGACTGTCAGATTTTAGTTTCTATAGTTCATATTACAAAGCAAGGCACTGACTATGATTTGAACTACACTCAGCCTTATCCATACTGACACGCACACCCCAACCCCCTAAGAAGTACTGGTCGGGCTGGCGCTGTTACTTCATGGTTGAGGAAGCTGGAGCCCACACGGCTGACAGAGCAGTCTGAATCCCAGCCCCACTGGCCTGAAAAACACACCTGGCACATGTGTATGTGTGCTCCAAATCCATATAGGATGGAGAAATGAGGGAGGGACTGTGGCATGACCACACCCCTGGGGGGAAGGCTGCCTTCTCCTTTCCTCTCTCTAGTAAGCGCATGCATTCTCTAAAACATGGTGAAAAGGGGGAAAAGCAGTGGCTGCACTAGTCTAAAGGCTTCAAAAGACACGTCAAGTAGCATTCATAAACTCTTCAAACGGCACATCTAGGAAGAAATTCTAACCTTATTCAAATTCCATTTTACTATGTGAACTCTAGGAGAATGGAGACCTAGAGGGACCAGCAGTTGGCGTAATGGCTATTTTGCTGGACTCCCATGTAGTCAACCGCAGTTTGAGTCCTAGGGCTGGTGGCTTAAACTCATGTTGGGTATGTGTGCGTGCGTGCCTAAGATCCTGAGAGGAGAATGGAGGAGAAGGGATTGCGGCATGGCCATCCTCCCTGTGGGGTGATTTCTTGCTTTCTGTCTGTTTCTCTCTGTCTTTCTGGCAAGCACATGCTCCCTATAGCAAAAACCTCTCCAAAAAAATAAAAAGAATGGAGACCTAGAAAAATGGGTTTTCCAAAGCCACTCAGATGCTAGAATTCACCACTGGCAAACTAGATACCAAAAGTCCCTTTTAGGGATGATGGAAATGTTTTTTGCCTTTTTTTCTTGTTAAAGAGACTTATTCTATGGGGTATGTGCATTCACTAGAGAGACAGAGACAGAAAGCGAGAAATCACCCCACGGGGGATGGCATGTTACAATCCCTTCTCCTCTGTTCTCCTGTTAGGATTTTGGGCATGCATACACATGTACCCGGCATGTGTTGGTCGGCCACGTGGGAGTACACCATCTGCTAGTCGCGATGGAAATGTTTTTATCTTGAGTGTGGTCATGGCTTCAGAGTATATACAAATATTAAGACCGATCAATAACACACTTTAAGTATGTGCAGTCTACTGTGCTCCAATTACACCTCAATGAAATGGACAAAAATGTGATCACACACTAACAATGGTTTCTACACAGAGGACTGGCCCACAACACTGACCACTTCTTCCCTTCCAGCTTCAGCCAGGGCTGAGAAATGCTGGTTCAGTTGATGAAGTCACTTCACAAGGGAACACGGTCAGGAGCACCAGAAGGAGCTCAGCCCACAAGCTATCAGGTTGTCAGGAAAGTCATGACATATTTTTCTATGTCTTTCTATGCGAAAATACATCATGACTTTCCTCCAATATCAGAGACAACAGCACCATCCAGAGCCAAGCTCTCATGCTGTGGCCCCATCTGGATGCTCCTGCCAGGAATCCCTCCAGCAGATCTGGATCATGGAGCCGGAACTGCTCACCAGCTCGCCTGCTGCCAGGGACCTAGGCTTGAGCACACCAGTCCTGCCACAGTGTTGGGCTGCCCAATGACGGGCCAGGTGCGTGTCCATCACGTGGAGGTCAGCTGGAAACACCGAAAGCTCCACACAAGGACCACCAAGTTTTACCCTCTGGCTGACTTCAGGGATGCATATAGGGCAAAAAGTAACAACATAATAGACAGCATGTGTGAAGACAATCCAGGAGGCAGTACCCTAGAAAAGGCAGAGTGAGGAGCACCATGCACAAGCCAGCGCCAGGACACACACATGGTCCACCCTGGACCAGTTCCGAGGACCTGCCCTGAAGAAGCCGCTGGGGGAGAGGGAGGCGGGGGCTGGTGGGAGCGACTGCTCACAAGGACAGGCTCACCACCAGGGAGCTTCTGCATCACTGCAGCCACGGGCTGTGCCTGGTGCTTCCAGCCCTCCAGCCTACCGAGTCTCTGTGGGCAAAGGATGGCCCACACTCCCTCCACTGAGGCAGGTTCCTGGCTTGCCATCTTCAACAAGTGTGCAGCCCTAACAAGCACGCTGGGCACTGATCACACAAGCTGTAGGAGAAAATCACGCTGGTACTGTTTTCCAGACGATAGTGCATTATGTACAGGAACCACCGATTCCTCCATCATCCGTCTCATGATCACGTGCCACTTCAGGGAGACAGCAAGGGCTGAACTCCGGAATGTGTCCACAGCCGTAAAAGTAACCTATGCAAGGGCTCTGACCAAGGGAACTGCTCCCGCTGCCCAGCGGGGAGCTGAACACTTGCAGTGCTTCAGAATTCTCTTTTCCTTCTCCAGTACACCCGCCTGCCTCACAAAGATCTGGCTTAAAACTAAACTTCCTCTTTCCCGTAAATCGCACTCTGACTAAGGCAGCATTTGGTAAGAGATCAGCAGATCTGAAGAGCACGCTCTGTCTCTGAATTCCACAAGTGCTAATTGGCCCAGTGAAGTCCCTCCTCTGGGTGGGACCTGCTCTTAGACTGCTCAAAGAGGATTCCTGTGTGCCAGTCCCTACGCTCAGGTCAAGTGCTACTTCCTCAGCCTCCCTGCGTGCAGTGGCAACACCAGGCTGTCACCTGCGCAGGGATACAAGGGCCAGGCAGCTCAAGGTGTGTCACTGCTCAAGGATGACTCCACCTGCTGCCGAGAAACCCAGTCCAAGCAGGTCCCGCGGGACACAGCCTCCCCCGTCACAGGGCCTCGATGCAGACCCCAGGACGCCCACATCCCGCTCCTCCCTGCGCGATGCGCGCCCAGAGACCTCCTGCCTGGCAGAGTCCCTGGCTGGCTGCCCCCACCCCCCCCATCTTCCGCAGGGAATACGACACCCCCTGCTACCTGCACGGCAGGTATGCCCACAGCGCTGGCCACAGGTGACTTCTGTCTCACTGTCTCTCCCACCCTCCCCTCCCTGGCCAGGGCAGCCTCCTCGCTGGGTCCCAGTACCGCCGCGCCCGCCCGTTCCGGAAGCTTCTGTTCCATCCGACACCAGGTCTGGGTGCCCTCCCTGCTGAACCCCCACTTGGCTCTGCGTCCCGTAAGCAGAACAGACTCCTATCTAGGTTCCGGCGCCTCCCCCTCCAAGAAGCCTTCTCGGGCTACTCTGACCCGCGGGAGGATGGCAGAGGGCCCTGGGGTGACAGCCCAGGACCGGGCCCAGGAGAGCAAGGCCACGCCCAGGGCCGCGCACCAGCCCAGGTCTGGCAGCACGACCGTCCCGTCGGGGTCGCTCCGGGGCGCCTCCCCTCTCCCGAGCCGGGCCCCGCGGGTGGTGTCCGCCGACGCCCGCCAGACCGACGCCGCCGCAGGCGCAGCGAGAGCAGGCCGCGGTGTCCACTCCTCCGCCGGCGCGGCCCCAGGGCAGGGGTTCGGGCCCCGCTGCCCCGACGGCGCGTGACCTTGGCGGCTGCGCGCCCGCCTCGTCTGCACCAGCGGCGGCAGCTCCGCGCCCGGGCGGGACGGTCGGCCGTGGGCTCGGCCGCGGCCTGACACGGGGCCCGGCGCCGGCGGGGCCACCCCGCTCCGCGCCCGCAGGCCTGGCCCCGCCGCCAGTCCCCTGCCCGCCGCAGCCCGCCCGGCGCCTGGTGAGAGAAGCCGGGCGGCCTGAGGCGGCCCCGGCGCCGCTCGCGCCCTCCGGCCCGGCTCCCCGGCCGAGCCCACGGCCGCCCTCGTTCCGCCCCACAGCCGCGCGGTCGCGCCTCACCTGGGAACCCGGAGACAGGCGAGGCGGGCCCGGCGCCCAACACCATGCCCGGCCCGGGCGGCGACGGCGAGACGCAGCCCCTCACAGCCGCACCGGCTCCGGGCGGCGGGACCGGAAGTGGCGGGGCGGGGACTAGGCGTCGCGGCGGCCGCGGGCGCTTTAAAAAAAAAATTCAAAGCCGCCCAGAACTTTATTTGGAGCCTGACACGCGAACAGCGGCGTGCGCCGACCCGGCTGGGCGGTGAGGAGACGGCTCCGGCATCGCTCATTGGTACAGGGCACGGTCAGGGGCGGGCCCGGGTCCCTAGACCACTCTTGATTGGTTGCTGTCAGAAGGGGCGGGGCCTCCGAGTTCTTTCTTGCTCCTGAGCGGGAGAGTGGTGGTGTCGGTGAAGTTCGTACTCCGGCCCTTGAGGTTCTGTGCCGAGTCCCTGGAGCCCGGCGTAACCTTCTCTGGAGGAGCAGCCGGGCCGGAACCCACAGGCTCTGGGAGTGGAGCTCCCGCTGAGTGTCCAGCGCAGTTCCCTGAATGCAAGGACCGGGCCAGCGGCCTGCAGTGGGAGGCGAGGGGACAGGGCAGACCCGACCTGCGGGCAGCCACCAACCCCTGGCGCGCTGCGGAGCGCCCGGCCGGGAATGGGTGCGCCCTTCCCAGTCTTGTCACTTTTATTTCTTTTCTCTCTTAAATATGTTTAAAGCACTTATTTTAAAAACTTTCCAATTGTTTCGCCTTTCGGGTGAGTGCTGATGCTCGTCTGCGTTCCCCGCTCTGGGGGTCAGGCCATGCGGGCCATCAGCCAGATGTTCACTGCAGACTCCAAACAGGGAAGAAAGCCAAGGTCTGAACTTGCATTTCCGAAAGTCCCACTGGAAGGCTTTGAGCACTTAATGACAGTAACACCGTTCTTTCTTTCGTTCTTTCTTTCTTTTGAGAGGTTTTTGCTGTAGGGCACGTGTATTCACCAGAAAGACAGAGAGAGACGGAGAGACAGAACGCGAGAAATCACGCCCCCTCCCACCCCGAGGGGGGATGGCCACGATGCAATCCTTTCTCCTCTATTCTCTTGGGATCTTGAGCACGCATGCACACATGCCCAGCGTGAGTTTAAGTCACCGGGTCCAGACTTGAACCGTGACTACATGGGAGTCCAGCAACATAGCCATTATGCCAACTGCTGGTCCCACATGGTTCTTTCTTTTTTTTTTTTTTTTTTTTTTGAGAGGTTTTCGCTATAGGGCGTGTGCGCTCGCCAGACAGACAGAGAGAGACAGAGAGACAGAAAGCGAGAAATCACCCCCCAGGGGGGATGGCCACACCGCAATCTCTTCTCCTCCATTCTCCTCTCGGGATCTTGGGCACGCACGCACACGCGCCCGGTGTGAGTTTTAAGCCACCGGGTCCGGGATGTGAACCGCGGTCGACTATGTGGGAGTCCAGCGACATAGCCATTACACTAACTGCTGGTTCCCCCCACATGGTTCTTTCTAAAAGAGGCATTTGACTGGGTGAGCTGATGGGGGGGGGGGGGCAGGCATAGAGGAGAGCCGGGAAAACCGGCGAGAACACAGCTTGTGCTAGTCCTTGTTTGAGAGCAGCTTTCCCTTCTCTGCTCAGCAAACTCTTAGATCTGAGCTTCAACACCACTTTCTCAGAGAAGCCTCAAAGTCGGGGGTGCCAGGGACAGGTGTAGGGGTGCAACAATCCTCCGTGTCTTCTGGGAGCCCTGCTTCCCACTTCTTGGTGCTCAGCACTGTCTGTCATTGTGTTTCCCTGACTAAGCACAACCCTCCTTTTCTTTCCGGGCCTAGTTGGCCTCTCCTGCTTCACTCTGGTACGTGGAGGGCACCTGCCTGGTAAATATTGCATCAGCTGTTGCAGGCCTTCCAGGGAGAGAGAGTAAGGGCGTGGAGCAAGGCAGAGGTGAAGGTACAGCCGAGTGCCTGGGCCCTGGTCTGCAGGGCAGGCTGCCCCACACTGCTCAGGTGCAGCCGAGTGCCTGGGCCCTGGTCTGCAGGGCAGGCTGCCCCACACTGCTCAGGTGCAGCCGAGTGCCTGGGCCCTGGTCTGCAGGGCAGGCTGCCCCACATTGCTCACCTAGGCCCCGTCTCTCTCCCACTGATGAACGAATTCATTTCTAGTTCCACGTCTCATGTCTCCCTTCAGTCTTGTTTAGGGCTTTCTAGATAATCAATGTATTTAACCCTCACAACAATCCCATGAAATGTGTTTTATTATTCCCACTGGTAGATGAGGAAGCCAAGACACAAACGTTAGGGAGTCTGCCCAACACAGAACATCTGGGATTTGAACCTAGGCAGTCTGATCCCGGGATTTGCCCTCAACCAGCACTGTGGCCCTGAGGCAGCAGATGATGCCAGCAACAAGGGAAGGGACAAGATTGGCCCCTGCATGAAGAGCCTGTCTTCATCCCAGCCTCCTTTAGAAACAGCCTGAACTAGCTTAAGCATGGAAGACTGATGTGTCCACAGAAGCTAAGGAGGTCACCTCTGGGGCCCTGAGGACAGTGCCTGGAGTTTGTTGCCTGCAGGCCTCGTTTGTGAGTCTTGACTGTGTGTGCGTAGTGTTAGAGAGTCAGCTGGGAGCCTCCCACTGGGGCCCACGGGTACGGGTCCGGCAGGTAGACGGGATGCACGAAGCTCCCCTATCCCCTTCACTCCTACCCTGTGAGCAGTAGTTCCCAAGAAGCTCAACCCCAGGGACTTCCAGCTGGGGCAGGAAACGGGAGATGCCCCAGTTTGTTTTGGCCAGGTCTGCCTCTGAACACAACTGCAGAGGCTGTCTGTCCCACCTGGTCTGGGGTTCTGAGCCCTCCAGCCTGGGGCAGCCTGACAGCCGATGAATGACACCTGGTGCAAGGACCTAGGTACCCACGGGCTTAGGGAAGGGACCCCAGCTGGTGTGATGTGCTCAGGCTGGCATAACGAAACACTTCACACAGGGTGGCTCACACAATGACAGTTCTCGCCGTTTGGAGCCTGGGAAGTCCAAGGTCAAGGCCCACCGAGGTCAGTTTGATTCTGGGACCTCTTTTGCCTTCCAGGCAGCTGCCATCTGGCGTGTGCTCACAAGGCCTTAAGCTCTAGCTCTGTCTCTGCTTAGAGACACTCGTCCTGCCAGATCAGGGTCCCACCCTTAGGGCCCCAGATAAGGGGCTTCAACATGGCTTTTGGGGAAATACACATCCATGGCACAGCCTGATGTTGCCATTGGTGCGCACCGAACTGCAGTGCTGGAAACCACACGGCCAACCAGGGACCAGCCACTCTGTTGCGTATCTGGTATAATTAACTTGTGCGTGTTCCTGCATGTGGCTCCCAGGGACTCCATCACATTTCCTTTTACTTCATCTTTTTTTTTTTTTTTTTTTTTTTTTAAGAGAGATTGTCTCTATAGGGTGTGGGCACTAGACAGAGACAGAAAGTGAGAAATCACCCCCCTGGAGGGATGGCCACGCCACAATCCCTTCTCCTGCACTCTCCTCTCAGGATCGTGGCCACACACGCACACGCGCCCAGCATGAGTTGTAAGCCTCCGGGTCCAGGACTCAAACAGCAGTCGACTATGTAGGAGGTCCAGCAATGTAACCATTATGCCATCTGCTGGTTTCTCTTTTACTTCTTCATAATAAAGCGGGCATTCTTGGAGAGGGACTAAATCAGAGTGAGTGTTTTTGTTTGTTTTGTTTTTGTTTTTGCTATAGGGCTCGGCTCGTGTGCTTGCCACAGACAGAGAGAGATAGAAAAAGCAAGAAATCACCCCTCAGAGGGACTGACCCATGCCACAGTCCCTTGTCTATTCTGCTCTAGGGACCTTGGGCACACATGCACATGCACGCAGGCACACACACACGACATTTTCAAGCTACAGGTCCAAGACTCGACCTGCACGATCAGCCATGCAGGATCCAGCCATCTTAACCTCTGTGCTACCCATCGGCCCCGAGTGGTGTTTTATGTTTTATTATGGGACTGACGTGTTCATCGTTCACCCGGAAGACACACCGGCACACTTCCACCCGGCTGTGTGCCACAGGGAACAGACCCCAAGATGGCATGTGCGCCTCCTCCAGCTGTACACTGCCCCCTGCAGGCTGCACTCTGCAGTTCGGCCCCCGCCCCACAGATCAGGCCCAGAGCCCCCAAAGCCCTAGAGGAGCGGCCTTTGTGCTTTTACTTTCTTGCAGAAATGGATTAAAATGGTCACCTCTGTCATACTCTCTCCCGTTTGCATCACATTCTTTTGTGTTCATCACTCACCAAGGTCAGTTCCTATTCTTAGGAATTTATATACAGCTGACAGAAGGTGCCCCCTTCATAGCTTAGTTCTGAGTGACTCAAACAGCAGGGGTGTGTGGGACCATGCGTGCACGGCTGAATAATGACTGCCTTGTCCTCGTTTCCGCAGGCCGTGAGTAGGTTGCTTCGCGGTCCCTGTGACTATATCACTTTGTACCGTGAGACGGACTTCGCTAGTGGGGTTAAATGAAGGACCCCGAGAGGAGGAGAGTGGATCACGGTCGGGGCCCGTGTAATCACGGGGGGTCAGGAGGCCCAGCTGCGCAGACGTGAGCGTGGAGGCAGAGGCCGGGTGAGCTGAGGAACAGGCTTGAGCCGTGGAATGCAGGTAGCCTCTGGAAGGGGAACGGATGCACCTTGAAGCTCCAGAAGGAGCGTGGGCTTGCTGTTACAGGTTGAGTCGTGTCACCCCACATTGACAAATTGAAGTTCTAGCCTCAGTGCCTCACAGCGTGACTTTATTTAGTCTGTAAAAAGTAGTTCAGTTAAAATGAGGTCATTATGGCGAGTCCTAAGATGGACTGGCATCTTCTACAAAGGGGAGATGAAGACATGGACCACACAGTGGTGTGCGAGGGCCCAGGAAGAAGGCTCCGTCCGCAAGCCAAGGAGCGAGGCCGTGGGGAAACCACCTGACCCGCGCTTCGATCTTGCACTCCAGAACTGTGAGAAAGCAGGTGGCGCTGAGGCTGCCAGCCTACAGGACTTTGTCAGGCAGCCCGAGCTGACCGATACAGCCGCCACGCCCCGACTCGAGGTTTCTGGTTGTCAGACGGAGGGAGACAGGTGCTGTTTTAAGCAGCTGCTAGCTCCGGCAGCCACAGGAAGTGAATGCTCTGTTTCTCTAGGGCTAATCCTGGTGAGCCACGGCTGGAGGAGCCAGGGCGGCCTCAGATCCAGGCGCAGGGAGACCTGGCTGGGGACGGGAAGTGCGCTCTGTCCAGGCGCACCACCGCACACTGAGGGGCACAGGATGCGGAACCACCCTTGCTGCGAGGCGCTCCCCCGGGTTCGATGCCGCGTCATTCCTAGGCTTCCCGTTCCAGGCGTCTGGCTTTTGCCACTCCGGTGGGTGCTGCGGGCAGAATGCTTTCATGTCTTCCCTTTAAAAATCGCCGCTGAAGGTGTTCGTCCGATCAGGTGTATGGAAACACCAGTGAACACCGTAGGGATGCTATCCGGAACAAAAGCGGAGTCACCCCGTTCTGAGGATCTGTCCCAGTCGGAACGGTCCCACAGGGTCTGCATAGGGCCATCGACAGGTCCTCTCGACAGCCACGGGGCTCCTCGAGGCAGCCTCCCCTCCAGAGAGAGCCCCTTTCCTTGCACCCACAGGTCCTGCCGGAGACGGTGAAGGACAGACACCATGTGACTCCTTCCCACACCACCATGACTGAAGTCAGCAGGTCCTGGGGGCAGCGATGCTCAGGGCCTGTTTGTGAAGAGCTGCTGCTTGCTGAGTGGCGGCGGGTGCCCTGTTCCTAGGGCGACAACGGTCCTGAGAGCCTTCTGATCTGTGCACGGGAGCGAGCACGCACCCCACGACTGGTCGCCCTATAGTGCTTTCCTTGCAGCTCTGCCTCCTGCTGGGAGGCTGGCCGTGCACACAGCAAGCATGTTTTCAGGCCCACAGGTCGGAACGTGGGCCCTGGGTGGCCCGGTAGGACCGGCTTCTGTGTAGCACCAGCCGTTGTGCTGTGCACCGGTTCCTTCTGATCTTTCAGCCCTGCAGTTCCACTGGAGGGCTGCCCTGTGGAAGTACCCGGAGGCAGGAAAGCCTCCATGGTACTCTAGGAGAGACAGACCCTGGGAGCAGCCGCGTGCTCAGTGTCAGGCAACTGGTGACTGAGCTACGCTGCTAGCTCGGAGGGGCTGGCTGCCATGATTGAGCGTGATTTCATGCAGACTCTGTGGAGCCATGAGCCTACTGAGGAGATGAAGTCAAACAAGCAACATCCCAGCTGTGAAAACTCCATGGCTGCAATTCTGAAACAGATTCATGGGCAGAGACTAGAGTGGACAAAAGCACATTTTTGTAACGGTGTAGGATTTGGAGTGAATTTTCCTCCTCCTGACTCGCAACTTTCATTTTGAAAAAAATACCGTTTTTATAACAGTATAAAGATTCCTTTCAAAATGTGCCCAATCCTTAACTTGGAACACAGGCCTCGTGTCCAATAACTGACGTTAATGCTACTACTGGCTAGAGAAATAAGACATGGAGAAGCATCGGGCTTCCGTGACGGGTCGTTTGAAATCATAGGCCAGCAGCAGTGCAGCTGCAAAGGCAACCCCACAGGGAAGACCTGGCTCGCGTCCGGGGACCTCCGTGGGGATGCCCTTGCCCGTGACCTGGGCTGTCTGAAGACCAGGGGTAGACTGCGGCATCAAGACCCATCAGGAGTGCATGCTCTCTTTCTCTGTCTCTCACCTGTGGAAGAAAGAAAGAAACTTAAGAAAAAGTGGCAATCCAAATCATGCTTCAAACGTGTTTCTAAATTCCAAGAAGACAGACCAAATCATTTTGAAATGAAAGCCCATCCAGTGAGTTTGGAGATAATATATGATTATGTCTGAGGTCGAATCCACGTGGCAGCACAACTGCCCGTTTATGGGTGGGCTTGCAGTACATTTGGGCTCAGTCAGCGAACGTGCTAATGGACATTTTCTACAGGAAAATAGTCTCTAGGCACACATGCTACCTACACCCCAGGGGCCAGGGGCCCCTTAGGAGCACTGGACAGGGTCTCGGGAACGGAGGCTGGAGAAGCCATGTGGGCAAGCAGCTGGGAGCAGTTGTAGGAGAATGAGAGGTGGAGACACCCACAGCCCTCCTGGAAGTGCCGACTGACTCAGTAAGGCAGGGACTGGAGAGAGAAGGGGCTTCTAGGAAGGATGAGACAACAGTATCACCACTTGGTGAGACAACGAGC
Source organism: Tupaia tana (assembly GCA_026018925.1). Lineage (NCBI taxonomy): Eukaryota > Metazoa > Chordata > Mammalia > Scandentia > Tupaiidae > Tupaia > Tupaia tana. Next base: position 3,497,390 of record JAKSZU010000001.1, read on the forward strand.
CCAGCTACCTGGAATACCCAAGAGGCAAGGCAACATGAGAAAGGGAATAGCAGAAATCAATAGTGGTTAACTATCAGGTTGATGGAAAAGTCGCGATGTATTTTTCAAAGTAGCAATGCGTCATGACTTTTCCAATGACCCGATAGATCAGTAAAGGGCCAGCAGGTCGTGTGGTAGTTAAGGCACTAGATCCCATATGGCCAACTCCATGGTTCAAGTCCCAGACCCGGTGGCTTGAAAAACATTCAGGCATGTGTGCATACTTGTGCAAATCATCTTGGGGGAGAATGGAAGAGAAGGGATCCCAGTGTGACGATCCCCCAGGGGGTGATTTCTCACTTTCCTTCTCTCTCTGGTGAGGCATGCTCTATGGCAAAGAAAAAAAAAAAAAAAAAAAAGCAGATCAGTAGGTTTGTTTTATGAACGAAAAAGCAATGAGGAAATATCAAAACATAGTTCCCACAGGGGCCAGGCTGTGGCAAGGCAGTAAACATGATCATTGGTGTGGCCAATGCACATGAGAAGGTTTCTGGTCCAAGTCTGGAGCCCACCCTGAGTGCAGCAGGCACACTCTTGCCCAGGACTCAGGGCTGGGGAAGGCTGAGGCTGGATTGCAGAGTCAAAGTCCTGTTGGGGTCTGTCTGTTTTTCTCCGCCCCCCCTTTTTTTTTCTGAGAGGTTTTTGCTATAGGGCGCGTGTGCTTGCCAGAAAGACAGAGAGAGACAGAGAGACAGAAAGCGAGAAATCACCCCCCAGGGGGGATAGCCATGCCGCAATCCCTTCTCCTCCGTTGTCCTCTCGGGATCTTGGGCACACACGCACATGTGCCTGGCATGAGTTTAAGGCACTGGGTCCGGGACTCAAACCGCAGTCAACTACATGGGAGTCCAGTGACATAGCCATTAAGCTAACTACTGGTCCTCCTCTCTCCTTCTTACTCATGGAAGAAAGAAAGAAAGAAAGAAACTTGAAAAAGAACTAGAAGAAAATCCTTCTCACAATAGAAGAGAAGAAAGAAATTAAAGTACTTAAATACCTTTAATGGTGAATAGGTGCAATTCGGATAAAGCGAGTTCCAGACCTTTATGTCTCTGCACTCGTGGACGTCTGGGCCAGGGCAGAGACAGAGGCATTGCCTGCTGCCTTGCATAAAGGAAACCGCCAAGAGCCAGCCAGGTGGGTGGGGGGTGTAGTGCCCACCACCCGGGAGGAGCCCCTGAGGAGGGCTCGGGGCAGGGGGAGGACCGGGTGGGGTCAGGTGACTGCCACGCTGCTGTCAGTAGTGACGACCTGGAAACAACACAAATACCCCTGCAGGGCCTGGGCACCAGAGAGCGAGGTAAGGGCACACACTGCATGGAAGACGCCACGCGTGTCATAAGTGAGAAAACAGTGGCAAGGATGTGGGGAGAGTCGCGACACTGTACTAAACCCGTCGGGATGAACCCTATGAACTTCTAGAACATACTCAGAAGCATATTGCAGCAGTTTGCTAGGCTGCCGAACTGAGCGGCTGAAGCAAAAGGCAGGCACCGTCTCTGGGTTCTGGAGGCCAGGTGTCTGAAATCACGATGCTGTCGGGGTCTGTCACTTAGGAAGACTTGGGGAGGTGGCAGTCAGGCCTTCCTGCAGCATGTGGCCTTCTCCAGGTGTCTTCCTGGCTTGGCCTGTGCGCTGCCCCCCACCTTTTCCTCTGTAGAACCACACCCATCACGTGGGACTACACCCACTCTAAGGAGCTCACTCTAACTTGGTGATTTTAGTAAAGGCTCTCTCTTCAGATAAGGTCACTGCTGAAGCCCTAGAGGTCAGGACTCCAACAGAGGACCCGAGTGGGGGCTGAAAATTGACCCATAGCACAAACGCAGGGTCTTCAGAAAGTTCATTAAAAATGCACGTAGTGGGACCAGCAGATGGCATAATGGTTACATGCTGGACTCCCACCTAATCTACTGTCGCCTGAGTCCTGGACCCAGCGGCTTCAAACTCATGCTGGGTACATGTGCATGTGTGCCCAAAATTCCAAGAGAATGGAGGAGCAGGGATTGTGGCATGGTCATTCCCCCGGGGGATAATTTCTCGCTTGTCTCTCTATTTCTCTGTCTCTCTGGTGAATGCACCTGCCCTATAGCAAAAATCTCCAGTGCAGTGGGGACCAGAAGACGGTGTAGCGGTTACGTCACTGGACTCCCACATGGTCCACAGTTTAAAGCCCAGACCCAGAGGCTTTAAAGTCATGCCACGTGTGTGTGGGTGCCCGAGATCCTGGAGGAGAGGAGATTGCAGGTGGCCGTCCCTCTGGGAGATGCTTTCTCACTTTCCCTCTCACCCTGCCTGTCTCTCTCTGGCAAATGCACACACTCTAAGGCAAAAACCTCTAAAAAAAAAAAAAGTGTGTAGTGAAAACACTATAGATGGATTTGGAGATTTTTGCACCTAACAAAACTCAGGTTTTAATTCCACTTTTCTAAGCACTTGTTGAAGTCCCAGGTGAACTCCCACTGTCCACAGCCGCCCTTGGACACAGCACATGCATGTCACCTTGGGAGCAGCCAGGGGCTCTGGACAGCCGAGAGGTGGGGCTTGAGTCACTCTCCAGCCACCCTCTGCTGTAGGAAGAAGCCACCCACCCCTAGGACAGTGTCCCTTGGCTATGCCAGCCCTCGGGCGTCTCAGCTCTGCCCTGCCCAGGGGGCCCATAGCCCACACTGCAGACACGTCCTCCTTGGGGTGCAGTCACCCTGGTGAGCAGCTACACAGGCACATGTTGGTTACACTGAGCAGTTACAGGCCAGGATTACACTGGCCTGCGGGTCACAGGACACCAGGCATGAGAGGGCATGCTGCTATCCGCTGCGTGACGCTGGACACTGCCTGGCTTCAGACTCTGGGTGAGGGGGGCGTGTTGGGTGTCCAGAGCTCCCCGGGTGCTGGTGGCCGTGCCCAGGTCCATGCAGGGGTTGGCCCACATGAAGGATGATCCAGGCCACTCAGTCCAGGCTGCCCAGGGCAGGTGAGTAAGGTGGGGGTCACATCGGGCAGGGGTCAGGGGATGGGCCTCCAGGGGCAACTCCACGCGGCCGGGGCAGGGCTGGTTCCCCAGGGCTGTGACAGTGGCGCTGTGGTCCCGCCCTGGCGGTGCCTGGCCTTGGAGGAAGCTGGAGGAGTCGGCTAGGGGCAGGGCCAGGTTGCAGGACCCCTCTGGGAGCTGGCACCCACCTGGGAAGCAGAGGAAAGTGAGGCAGGGGAGCTGCTGTTCCTCCTCCCAGACCCCTCTGCGTTGCTCGCCACCCCAGAGGAGAGAGTGCAAAGGAATTTAGATTCCTGATGGATTATAAGTCTAAAGGTGAAAAACAGCACAGTGAGCTTCTGAAGAACTTGGAATACATTCATTGGCAAGGCAGACACAAAAAGTCCTAACCGTGAGGGACAGAGAGTACACGGGACTAAATCAAAAGTTAGAACTCTCCTTCACCTGATGACACCCGTGGGAAGGTAAAGAGACCAGTAGCCAGATGTGGCTCCTCACCAAGGCTGTCCCCGACACGGCCTAAGTCAGCAGAGGGCCGAAGTCCCCCAGGAGAGGCAGGAGACTTGAGCAGGATGGCCTCTCGTGAGAGTCCAGGTGACCGGACGCACTGAGCCACGGGTCCTGAGTCCTCCGAGCTGCCGAGTGCTGTCTGCGGCTCCTTAGAAACCCAAGGACCCAATCATGGGCCCCACCCTGATGCCCAGTCACTCCCCAAAGCGCCACCTATCGACACTGTGAACACTGTGAGTCTCCTCTTCACACCTCCTCAGTACAGCCCAGCTCCACCACGTGGAATTTTTAAACTCATGATCGGGCACGTGTACTTGCACAAGAGCGAGAAGCACACTCCACGGGCTTGCCCACTCTGTGCCCCCTTCCTTCAGTCCTCCCGCTGGTCGGGATCTTGGGCGTGGGCGCACAAGCCCTGTATGTCTCCAGGTCATGTGGGCTGAGGACTCAAACCACATGTTATCCCTCCCAGCCCCTGGAAGCCCGGTGCCCCAGCTCCACAGGAGGGCACGCCACTGGGCACGCCACGGCACCTGGCCCACGTGTGAGTTTTGGGAGACACACTGAAACCACAGAGCTAGTGTACAGGGACGCTGGACTCAAAGACCGTGAAGTCGAGGAGAGGCATTCCTTTGGAATGAGAAGATGAACTATAGATAGCATAAAAATGAAACTCAGAAAAATATGTTCACATTATATTTATATATAATATGCATATAATTACATGTGTGGCATGTATTTTTCCTGTTTGATTGTGTCTCTGGTCTTTATGACTTACTTCTTACTGTAGGTGATAGTTACTTTCAACCCTAACTTAGCAGGCATAGTTGACTTTTTCTTAGAAAGCCCCCTCAACTGTGTAACGACCTCTCCGGAAGTTTCCAGAGCCACGGCGGTAGGCAGAATGGTGGCCCCGCCCCCAGATGTCCACGCCCCAGTCCCAGAACCCGTGTGCACGCTACCTCACAGGCGAGGACTCTGCAGACGACTGTGAAGAGCCTGAGACGGGAGCGCATCCTGGGCTGTCTGGGAGGGCCGGGGTAGAACAGGGCCCTTCTGAAAGGAGGCAGCTGTGCGGAGAGATCTTTCCTCTGCTCTTCGCAAGGCCTCGCTGGGCCTTGTTAATTGCATCAACAAAAGGCAGATTAAGGAGAGAAGCCCACCGGTACTGAGGACTGCCATGCGCACCACCTGAGAGAAAGCTCGGTGATGACCGACTCGAAGGACGGGCCAGAGCTTGGCATCACGTGACAAGACGAAAGGAAAGGGGCTAAGGCTCCCGAGGGTGGCAAACTGTGGGAAGGAAACGACTCGGGGGAGACTAATGGAGATAAGTGTTACTTGGCCAGGTCCGTCCCGAGGCCAACTTTCTTTTCATTTTTTTGAAGAGGTTTTTTGCTATAGGGCTTGCATGCTCACCAGAAAGATAGAGAGACAGAAAGCGAGAAATCACCCCCCAGGGGGATGGCCACGCCGCAATCCCTTCTCCTCCATTCTCCTCTCAGAACATTGGGCATGCACACACATGCACCTGGCGTGAATTTAAGCCACTGGGTCCAGGACTCGAACCACGGTCGACTACACGAGAGTCCAGCGACATAGCCACTATGCCAACTGCTAGTCCTGAGGCCATGAAACTTCCCAGGGAGACGTTTGTATGGCAGTCCTGTTTCTCAGAAGTTTCTGCTTTTAGTCAGAGGAGGGAAAGTCCAGAGGTTTCTCTCTGCATCTGTAGGTTCTCATGTGCCTCTGACTCAAAGTAACCACAAGCCGAGACCAGCAGGTGGCATGGTGGTTAAGGCCGACCATGGTTCGAGTACCAGATGGTGGCTTGCTTTCTCATTTCCCTCTCTCTCTTTCTCTCTGTGTGTGTCTCTCTCTGGTCAAATTAAAATAAATAAATAAATAAAATAAATAATTCTTTAAAAAAAAAAGCAACCACGTGCCAAAGTGGCATGTTTTGTGTGGCAGGCTCTTGTGCTCGCCACAGGAGAGAGTCGGAGTGAAAAAGCCTGAGGTGGAGGGCGGAGCGGGAAGGCGCGCTGGAGAGACTGCAGCTGCGGGAGGGCCACAGGCCAGAAGTCACAGCCTCTGGAGGCAGAAGAGCAAGGGGGCAGATTTCTCCTTGAAACCTCCAGGAAGAACACAATACCTTGATTTTAGATTTCTCACCTCAAGTTTAAGAAGATAAATTTGACCGGGACCAACAGTTAGCGTAATGGCTATGTCACTGGACTCCCATGTAGTTGATCGCGGTTCGAGTCCTGGACCCGGTGGCTTAAATTCACGCTGGGTGCGTGTGCGTGCGTGCCCAGGATCCTGAGAGGAGAATGGAGAAGGGATTGCGGCGTGGCCATCCCCCTGGGGGGTGATTTCTCGCTTTCTGTGTCTCTGTGGTCACTGTGGGGCCAGGCATCCCTTGAGCAGCACATTACTACCACCCCAGGGAGCCCACCCACTGCTGTTTAAGACAGGCTCTTGCTATGCCGGGGTCTTCCTGCCTCAGCCTCCTGGCAGGGACTGCAGGCATGTGGCACCACACCTGGCTCTTGTCAGAGAGGCTCCTGCTGTGTTGTCCAGGCCAGCCTCAAAGCTCAAGGTCCTTCTGCCTCAGCCTCCCAAGCTGCTGGGCTCCCAGGCTCACAACACCGTGCCTGAGGTTCAGGTTGATGGGGCCTCGCTCAGGCCTCCGTGGGGGCCCAGCCGGTGGACCACAGCGTTTAGCAGCACAAGCCATGGCTGGTCCCATATGTCCGCCTAGCACTGTGTGTCGCACACACAGGTCGTAGTCCACACAAACTCTACAGCTTGATCTCTCCCACAGCTGACAGGTCTCAGAGGGCTTCTCTGCACACACGTGGGCCACCTTCCTCCCGTGAACGCTGGTGGAGGTGGCACTGCTCACGAACACCCCTCCTGCTTCCCCCAATCCCAGCCGCTGGCGGTGACGTGGGGCCATGTGCCCGCTATGGCCCATGTGTCACACAGTGACACGGCCAGCTCTGGTTCACAGGAGAGGGGACGAGAGGCCTGGTTTTGTCTTCAGGCCTAAGACTTCACGATGGGCACCCTCCTCCCAGAGGGTATCTCACGGGGGACTTGCAGAGGAGGGGGCGGGGAGTGCTAGCAGCCTGCCAGCATCCGGCCCCTTCCATCTTGGAGCACAGGCCTCACCTCAGCTGGGCCGACGCCAGGTGTGGCTGTGCCAGCTCTGGTGGGAAGGCTGCTCAAGTGGGGAGTGGCGGGGGGACTCACTCAGGAGGGGGTCTTCTGTGTCCCCACATTTCTGGGTTGTCCATGCTCCTAAACAGACATCTGAGAGTCCAGGGGTTCCCCTCATCCCTTACTTGGCTTAACTGAGGTGGTGGGGAGGCCACAAAGGCTGCTCCCTTTCAAGGCTCCTCCCTTGCCCAGCCCTCCTTCCAGGCGCTTCTCTCCCCTCCTTGTACCAGAGCAGCCCCGCTGATGCACAGCTGCCGCGGGCCTGTTCTGAGCATGCTCAGTCGCACCATCACAGGTGGGAGAGAGGTGGCGGTTCTGGCTGTGCAGGTGCTTGAGCACCCACAGCAGGGCCAGCAGGCGGCGTGGTTGAGGCACCGGATTCTTACAAGGTCGACTGTGGTTACAGTCCCCTGGACCCAGTGGCTTGACATTCATGCCGGGCGCATGTGCATGCAAGCCCAGAGTCCTAAGAGGAGAACGGAGAAGGGATCGTGGCATGGCCATCCTTCCTGAGGGACGATTTCTCACTTCCTCTCTGTCTCTGTCTCTCTGGCGAGTGCACATGCCCTCCAGTGTGTGTGTGTGTGTGTGTGGGGGGGGGAATCTCTCTCTAAAATAAAGAATGAGAGGACCCGCAGTAACAGGTACGCACCAGCTGCTCACGGTCCACGCAGAGGATTCCTGGCCATTCCTGCGGACGCCTCCTTGGTTCTGCCTCCTTAATCCAGGGTTTTGTCGCCAAGACTTTTTGGTATCCAGGTTCTTGGTGTTGCAGACAAAGAATTGAATGAAGCATGCCAATAGTGAGAGTAAAGGAGAGTTAGTTAAGCAAAAGTGAAGTTCACTCCGGGGAGGAGGGAGCAAGCCCAGAGGCAGTGGCTCGAAGACCCCAGGAGCGCCTTCGCTGGGGCTTGCTCCTTAACCAGGCGATTGCTGGCTGGGCACACTGACTGCTGTCATCCCGTTGCTATATCTCAAACGTGGCCGGGCCCACTGAGTCATCTCATTATCTAATAGAACGTGCTGGGCCCCGCTTCCTCCCGTTGGCTGTCGGCTAGACGCCTCCCACTGAAAATCCCCCACCTGCACTGTTCACGCGGGAGCCCTCTGCCCTGTTAGTTTCCTAACTAGCCACCTAGGCAGATGCTCCAGCCCCTTCACCCGCTTCCCTTCCCCAGCTTTCTTCCTGCCTCGGCAGCAGCAAACAGAAGCCCACGCGGAACTGCTTCTATTGAAACAGGCATCCTAGAGCAGGCGGCGGGCTGAGCTGCAGGGCCGGGGTTCTGGAAGGCCTTCGGGAAGGGAAGCTTCTCCCACCTGCGTGGGACGGCAAGGTCTCACAGCCCTGCCTCCTCAAAGATCAGGATGTCCACCTGCCCTTAGTCCACGCCAGTGACTTCACTGTGTCCCTTGAAAGAACGAGTCAGCCAGGAGGGGGCAGAAAGCACACTCATTAGGCACACACCTACACCAGACCCCACACCCGGCTTGGTGACTCTGTCCGTAAAAAAGACAAGATTGAGGGGGAGCAGCAGTTAGCATAATGGCTATGTTGCTGGACTCCCATGTAGTCGACTACAGTTCAAGTCCCGACCCGGTGGCTTAAACTCATGCCGGCGCATTGTGCGTGCGTGCCCAAGATCCCGAGAGGAGAGTGGAGGAGAAGGGATTGTGGCGTGGCCATCCCCCCTGGGGGGTGATTTCTCACTTTCTGTCTCTCTGTCTCTCTCTGTCTTTCTAGCGAGCGCACGCGCCCTATAGCAAAAACCTCTAAAAAGAAAAAAAAGAAAAAAGATCGTCTCCTGCTCCCAGCACAGGATGGGCATCTTACAGTCTCGGCAGGGGCAGGGCAGCCCTCAGGGAAGTCACAGAGGACACGGACAGGCTGCACGGCATTTTCTGGTTTGGAAGGACCTCATTACATGCGTCTGGGATTAGCCTGGAAAGCAAAGTCATCTGGTATGAAAACAACCTCTGAAGAAAAACCCACAAATAAAACAAGCGTTCTTTGTGCCTTTAAATATGAATATGGCAAGTGACGTTAGTGAAGGTGGGTAAGGAACCCTGAAAGTCTGTTCCTAAAAAGTGGCCCAGCCACAGTGGTGCAGGTGATAGGACATCACCGTGCAGTACTGGAGCCGTATGGAAGGCCCTGGGTTCAAATCCTGGGTCAGCCTGAACCTGCCAGGTACCCCTGAAGGCACGCCTGTGGTCCTGACTGCCCAGAATGCTGGGGAAGAGGGAGGGCTACAGCACGGTGGCACTGCGAGGCTCTCTCTTCTTCTCTCAATACACTTGAAAAAATGAAAGCAACAGAAAATTGGCCAAAATGCCGGAGTCAACTTTTTGGGATCTGGAAATTAACCAGAGACTCACATCAAGCCAGGAAGCACTTACGGAGGGGACTGCTGCGTCTCAGCAAGATGGTGGCTTCCTGGCGACTTCACCTCGTCTAGTGTCAGCCCCTGCTCACTGGCTCAGTAGTTGCCTGAAGACAGAGATCGAATATACACACAGTGGCTGGGGCACGTGTGCAAACAGAACTCCGACCCACAACCTGCAGCAACTAGCCCCAGAAACAACTCCTTATCTACAGCTAAAAGCCCCGGAGAAACCCTATGTGAGTCAGACTAGCAGGAAATCAGATGCCATTTCTAGCAACGGTCCAGGGAGGGAGAAAGCTGAGCATGCCACACCCCAGCCACACAGGAGGCCCTGCTCCAGCGAGTCCCAGCGAGCCCCCAGCTCTCCAGGCCCATGGCCTCTGGGCAAGGTGCCCCTGGGCCTTCTCTTCCCAGTGGCTTCCCCTCTCTGCCTGTTGATCTCGGCCAGCACGGGTGACAGTGGCAGCCCCTGCCACAGCCAGCTCTCAGAGCAGCCCTGGTTATTGTCTTCATTTGGGTGGCCTTTGTTTACTTAGACAAAAATAACAGCCCACATTCCCAGCACAGAGGAAGCGGAACAGATCTCATTCATGAAGAATTGTCACTATTTGACCCATCTTGTAACTCCTCGGGAGAGCAGCTCAAAAGACTTGTGCCATATCTCCTGACTTGGAACTTGCCCAGCACTAAGCCACTGTGCTGGGGGACCTGCAGGAATACTTCCGGGCAGCTGTCTTAGTCGCCGTTGCCCAAGGCACAGAACGCCAAGGCAGGAAGAGCTCGGCTCCCTCCTGGAGAATGGCAGTAGGGACTGATATCAGGCAAGCACGTCACTGCCACTGGGTTCTGCGTCTTTATGCTCTTCCAGCTGGTGAGGAAGACTACGAGTTCGGACTAACCCAGGCCGCATATCTGACCTGAGCCCCGTGTCTGTGCCGACATCTGCACGTAAGCAGCGCTGGCTGTGTGAAAGTAACCATGGCTTCACGCCCATGTGTAGTCGATCCCCACAGGGGGCGTGCTAGCTTCCTCCCCTTGCTACGTGCCTCCAACAGAGAGGAATGCCTGCTGCCGCCCACCCCGCCGCCTCCGAATTGTTCCGTCCTGGCCTGTCTGTAGTGGCATCGGAATCGGTAGCTCAGACCTCTACGGCGACAGCTCCGTCAGTGAGCGGGTGGAGCGGGTGGTGTTTACGTGCAGCTCCTCTGGCCTGAGTCTAACTGGTGCCACTCACGTCCAGAACTGCTCAGGTCTGCACTTCCCTCGTCCCCTTCAGCGAGGCTGGTGCCCACATGTGCCACATGTTAGGTCCGCTTGTCACATTCCGCATTTCTTCTGGGGTCCCCCAACCTAAGTGTAAGTTCAAGAGGAGAGTAATCGACTTTCAGATATTAACAGGTATCCTTATTCATTCCAGGAGCCTTTGGGTCAATTCTTTGGGATTTTCTGCATAGGCAATCATGTCATTCGTGACCAAAGATCATTTTGTCGCTGCCTTTCCAATATGGGTGCACTTCATTTCCTTTTCTTGTCTCATTTCACTTCCTAGACTTCTGCTATGGTGTTAAATAGTAGCGGGAAGAGGGGGTAGCTTTGCCTTCTCTCCAGTCTTAGGGAGAAAGCATTCAACTTCTCATCACTAAGTATGATGTTCGTTGTAAGATGTCTACGGATTTTTAAAACTCAAGTTGGGAAAGTTTTCCTTTATTCCCAGTTTGCTGAGAGTTTTTTGTTTTGTTTTGTTTTTAACCATGAATGGGAACAGTTTTGTCAAACGCTTTCTCGGCATTAGTATGATCGTATGATTTCTTTTCTTCACCCTGTTCACGTGCCTGATTCTCAGTTGGTTTCCGACGTAGATCCAGGCTTGCGCGCTACACATGCACGTCCCGCCTGGTTTCATTGTGGAATTCAATTTCCTAGTACTTTAAGGATTTTTGTATCACGAATGGCACTCGACTGTAGTTTTCCTTTTTTATTATGGCTCTATTTGGTTTTGGTTGTAGGAAGTGCTAGCCCAATAGAATGAATTAAGATGTATTCCCTCTGCTTCAATCTTCTAGAAGAAATGACAGAATTAGTATCATTTCATGCTTTAATGCTTGGTCAAACTTACTACTGAAATCACCCGGCTCGGTGCTCTCTTTCTTGGAAGGTCACTAAGTGCGATTCCATTTCTGCAGCAGGCCCGGGTCCATTCAGATGCTCTGTCCCTCCTTGTGGGAGTCTTGGTAGTTAGTGTTTCTCAAAGAATCGATACATTTCATTTAAGTAATACAATTTGTGGGCATACAGTTATTCATAAAATCCATTTCTTTTGCTAGCCACAGGGTCAGTAGTGATAACCCCTTTTACATTTCCAAATGATAACTTGTGTCTTATTTATTTATTTTTTCTTTGTTAGCCTGGTAAGAGGCAAATAGATTATAGGAAAATGAAAAATCACCCCACCAGGGGGTTGGGGGAATGCCATCCCTTCTCCTCCATTTTCCTCTTGGAATTTGGGGCATACATGCACACATGCCCAGTATGATTTTCTTTTTTCTTTCTTTTTGTTGGAGAGGTTTCTGCTATAGGGTGCATGCACTTGCCAGAAATACAGAGAGAGACACAGAGAGACAGAAAGCGAGAAATCACCCCCCGGGGGAGATGGTCACACCGCAATCCCTTCTCCTTCATTCTCCTCTCAGGATCTTGGGCACGCACGCACACACGCCCAGCATGAGTTTAAGCCACCAGGTCTGGGACTCAAACTGCGGTCAACTATGTAGGAGTCCAGCGACATAGCCATTACACCAACTGCGGGTCCCACCCAGTATGATTTTCAAGCCACCAGGTCCAGGACTTGAACCATGCTTGGCCATGGGGTCTAGCTCCTTAACTACCACATCACCTGCTCGCCTCAGTTTTATTTATCTTTTAAAAAACCAGCTTTTGGTTTTGCTGAGTTTCTTTACTGTTTTTCTGTTTTCAACCAGATTAATTTCTGCTAATTTTTAGTCTTTCTTTTCTTCTGTTTGTTCTAGGATAAAATTGTTCTTCTTTCTCTATATTCTAAAGTAAAGCTCTGATGACATAGTTTATATCTTTCTCTTCTAATGTATGCATTTAATGCTATAGTAGACATTCTTATTTGTGGGGGGGTACATCACAAGACCCCCAGTGGATCCCTGCAACTGAGGATAGGAAAAACCCCATATGTGCTATTTTTTTCGTTCTTACATACACATACAACAAAGTCTAATTTATAAACTAAACACGGTAAGAGGTAAACAATACCTAATAATACAGTAGAACAATTATAACAATAGTAATAGTTATGTGAATGTGGTCTCTCTCTCTCTCTCAAAATGTCTTATTGTGGAGACCAGCAATTAGAGTAATGGCTATGTCACTGGACTCCCATGTAGTCGACCGCGGTTCACGTCCCGGATCCGGTGGCTTAAAACTCACACCGGGTGCGTGTGCGTGCATGCCCAAGATCCCTAGAGGAGAATGGAGGAGAAGAGATTGTGGCTTGGCCATCCACCCTGGGGAGGGGGGAGTGATTTCTTGCTTTTTGTCTCTCTGTCTCTCTCTGTCTTTCTGGTAAGTGCACTTGCCCTATAGCAAAAACCTCTCCAAAAAAAAAAAAAAAAAAAAAAAAAAGAAGTCTTATTGTACTGTACTGTGACTGAAACTGTGGAAGTAAAGCCACAGATAAGGAGAGGACTACAGTGTTTCACCTGGAAACACTCTTTTGCTCATCCCATGAATTTTGGTAAGTTGTATTTTCATTTTAATTCAGTTCCAAATATTTTATTTATTTATTTATTAGAGAGATTTTTCCTATAGGGCACATGTGCTCACTGGAGAGACAGAAAGCAAAAAATCACCTTCTGGGGAAATGGGATGGCCATGCTACAATCCCTTCTCCTCTACCCTCCTCCTGGGATTTTGAGCATGCACACACACGTGCCCTGCATGTTTTAAGCCACCAGGTCTGGGACTCAAACCATGGTCAACTATGGGGAGTCCAGAGGCATAATCATTACATCATCTGCTGGTCCCAGTTCCAAATATTTTAAAATGTCTCCTGAGACTTCTTTTTTTTTTTTTTTTTTTTTTTTTTTTTTGGAGAGGTTTTTGCTTTAGGGCGTGTGCGCTCGCCAGACAGACAGAGAGAGACAGAGAGACAGAAAGCAGGAAATCACCCCCCAGGGGGGATGGCCACGCCGCAATCCCTTCTCCTCCATTCTTCTCTCGGGATCTTGGGCACACACGCACATGCGCCCGGCGTGAGTTTAAGCCACTGGGTCCGGGACTCAAACCGCGGTCGACTACGTGGGAGTCCAGCGACATAGCCATTACGCTAACTGCTGGTCCCATCCTGAGACTTCTTTGACCCATGTGTTATTCAGAAATGCATGATTTAATTTCCAAGTATTGGGGGATTCTAGCTATCATTTGTTATTGATTTCTAATTCAATTCCACATGGTCTGAGAGTTTATTAGTCAGCTCCAACTTTCATTACAAAATGCATGGGGCCAGACAGTAGCGCTGCAGTTGCATTGGACCCATATGGGAAGACCCTCAGTTCAAGTGCTGAGGCCTCCCTGAGTACTCCAGGCACATAACCTGGGCTGGCAGAAGCTAGGGGTGGATGAGACCCTGCTGGGCTGGCCTCCTCCCCTTCTGTCATGCAAGAAATAAGTAATACATCAACTTTTATTTATTCATTTATTTTAAGAGAGATATTTTGGCTATAGGACATGTGCACTTGCCAGAGATAGAGAGAGAAAGGAAGTGAGAAATCACTCCCCAGGGGGAATGGTCATGCTGCAATTCCTTCTCCTCTTGGGATTTTGGGCAGACACACACACTCGCCTGATGTGAGTTTTAAGCCACCAGGTCCGGGACCCGAACCACAGCTCACTATGCCGGAGTCCAGCGACATAACCATTATGCCTCTGCTATTCCCAGTAAATCAACTTTTAAAAATATCCCAGACTGGATGACTTAAATGCCAGAAATGTATCTTCTCACAGTTCTGGAGGCAGGAAGTCTGAGATCGGGGTGCCAGCATGTTCAGGTTCTGGTGGGGACTTTCTTCCAGGCCTTCAGATGGCCACCTTCTTGCTGTGTCCTCGTATGGCAGAGAGAGGCATCTGGTGTCCCTTCTCATAAGGACACTAATCCCATCACGGGACCCCATACACATGACCTCACCTAAACCTAATGACCTTCTAAGATCCACCTCCAAATGCCATTACATTGGGGGTCATGGCTCTGACATATGGATTTTTGTGGGGACACAATTTAGTCCATAGAAAAGAGCAAATCTGGTATAATTTCCATTCTTTGACATTTGGCAAAGTCTATTTTATGGCCTAAAATGTGATTTATCTTGGTGAATGTTCTCTGGAGCTTGAGAAGAACGTGTGTTCTGCTCCCGTTGGATGAAGTACTCCCTAATGTCCACCAGATCCAGCTGTCTTTGTCTCCCTAGACGATCCTTCTTAGGTAGAGTCTGACACCTGTCAGCTATCATCACTACTCCCCTGGTGTGGCCGAGGTGTGGGGGTGGCTGGTACCCCAGGGCTGTGGCCTCCCCAGTGTTGCTCAGCTTTGCCGCCCTCTCCAATGAGACGGAAAGCCTAGAAGGGGCTGGAACTGGGTAGTTCCCCTCCGCCATCTTGGATAAGGTTCCAGGAAAAGTCTTCCCTTGCTGGGTGGGTTTCTGCAAAGGAACATGCACTGGACACATTTCAGAATGACTGCCCTCCATTCCCCTACCACATGAGAGGCTTATTCTGACACCTTCATTCCAGAAACCTGGTGAGATTACTGCAGGGAAAGCTCGTGAAAATCTGGGGTCCCTAAAACCACATTCCTGGAGTTCTTCCTCTCACACTAGTTCATACCGCACCTCCAGGAATTCTTCCACACCTTTTGAGCTCTTGTCCTGTAAATCCCTTCACTGTTCCCTTTGTTTTGTGCAGATACCCAGCCATGTCCTTCTGTTTACGAGCTTTGTGTTCACTAATCACGACATGCTGTGCTAAACCCTTCCAAACAGAGTACTGCATGCACAATGTTCTTCACCAACAACAAGTGAGTCATGTCATCAACGAAGTATTAGACCTTTAAAATGGCTCCCAAGAAAGTTTCAAGTTTGGAAAATTGCAAATACAAGTGAAAGGAGAACAAAAACTACAAAAACAAAAATGTAGGAACCGTTTTGATTATTTTTTTCCAGAAAAAACATTGACTCAGCTTTGAACAGAGGAAGTGAATTTTTTAGAGAATTCTTTTTTTTTTTTTTTTTTTTTGAAAGAGAGAGATTTTTGCTCCAGGGCATGTATGCTTGCCAGAGAGACAGAAAGTGAGAAATCACCACCCAGGGGGTTGGCCACACCCCAACCCTTCTCCTCCATTCTATCGAAATTTTGGGCACACATGCACACATGCCCAATGTGTTTTAAGCCACTGGGCCCAGGTCTCAAGCCGTGGTTGACTATGTGAGAGTCCAGCAATGTAGCCATTATGCCATCTGCTGGTCTCATTTAAGAGACTTCCTTTAAATTCATCATTGTTGAAAATGAAAAATCCTGGACAGTTTCTGGAGCTGCAGCAACCGCAGCAAATCATCCCTCTCCAACATGTGGGCCCCGAATGGGCTGTTGCCGTCGTATTTCACCCAAGGGTCTTGGACACCTGGACGGAAAGAAGCTGTTTCTGGTTCTCAGCTTTGGTGGACTTTAAGAAGTCTGGGATCTTCTCAAAGATAAGATCTTCAGTTCTGCTGGATCCGTACGGCCACTGGGCCACCCTGAAGAAGAGCTGGGGTAGCCGACAAACGTGTTGGTCTCTTCACAACACACTCCATTATACGTCCTGTGGGGAAGTCGGGGAGCCTAGGGGAGCTCCACAACGGAGAGGGAAGGACGAGGCGAGAAGGGGCTCCCTACGCCCTTCGATTCCATGAGAACGAGGGCAGTGAGGTGAATGCTAACAGTGCTCTATGACTGCCTTGAACAGTGGCCTCCCGCCTGCAGCCGTATCTGACACGGCACTGGGTGGGGGCGTTGATGAGAACGATTTTTTCAGAGAAAATAGTCTGGAACATTATTTGGCATTTGTTTATAGAATGGCAACAAGTAGAATTTACTATCTCGAGAAATACTGACTTCAAAATACGGTGCAATCACAGTGCGGGGTCATTTCCTTAACGAGACGGTAAGACTGCACGTATGGTAGGACCTGTCCCATCCCTCCGACAAACGATAGCGCAGTTGTTTTTGAAGGGACTAGAGCTCATTAACTTCCTCCTAATCGGCCTCTAATCTATCTACCTACCTACCTATATAGTCAAACGTTAAATCAATGTAATAAAGCAAGTGACTTATAAGTAAAAAAGAAAGAAAGAAGAGGGAAACCGTGTCTCTTTCCCCATTACCCAAATTCTGACACTTACACAGTATTGGTGTGAAGCGGTTTCAGAGAATGAAGGTGCCGGGGCCCCTTCCCGGGGACCTCAGTGCTGGACGATCCCGGGGCACCACTGTCACCCAACCCAAATGGGTTTCCTGCTGCTGCAGAGTGAGGCCAGAACACTGAAACACCAGGGCTGAGGAGCGAAAAGGAAAAGCTGTATTGCAAGGTCCAAGTAAGGAGGAAGGGGGATAATTCTCCTATCTGCTCCCGCCCCGTGAAAAGGTAGGGTCTTTTGTAGCGGAGTGATTCCCACCCAAGCCCTCAGTTAGGCGCTGAGTGCCGATGAGAGACGGGAAGTGGGGCAGCTCTGACTGGCTGGCCAGGGTTGCAGTGCCACTGGCTTCCGAAGTTTCCTATGCACACGAAGGCTGGAGCTGGTGCGGCCAGCCCGGCTGACCAGAGCGGCCCACTGCCGCCCTCCCCGTGGCTGGAGCTGAGCTATCAGCACTTCGCCAAACTTGCCCAAGTCAGTACTAGGACTTTCTATCTTTCTTTTCTTTTTTTTCAGTGCTGGAGAGCATGTGCGCTTGCCAGAAGAGACAGAGCGAGAGCAAGAGGGAGAAAAGCTCCCCGGTGGGTGGACATGCTGAGTCCCCTGTCCTCCGTTTCTCACCCTGTTGGGATTTGGGGCACACACGCACACGGGCCCCTGCATGTTTTCTACACTCGAGCTGTGTGGTCATTCGCGTGAAATCTGCCTCCCTTAAGCTCCAGGCCATGGAGTGGGCCCTGGATCTGTCCTCCCAGACCCTTTCTTCCCGGTTATTACCATAAAAACCACTGAGGTAGAGTCCTGGCCCTGAGCTGCGACAGACAGGCGAAGTCCCCAGGGAAGAACGGGCACTGCTGTGTGGCCATCCCCTCTGGGGGGCAGGGTGAGCACACAGCTCTATGGCAAAAACCTACAAATAAAAATAAACGAACGAGTAAAATCTTTTTAAAAGAAGGACGAGGACGAGCTGGTGAGCAGACGCAGGGGAGCTCAGTAATCTGCCCGCGCTGGTTCAGGTGTCACCACGTGCAGGGCTCCGCGCCGAGGTTCCGGCTGCCTGCCCCCTCGCGCCCGCCTTCCTGCCTTGATCTCGGCTCACAGACGGTCCCAGCGCCCAGAGGAGCTGTCAGACTAAGGGTAAGACTCCTCTTGCCGCTTCGTAATCACGTAAGCGTAGCAGGCACACTTACCGAGGCTGGATCTTCCCCTACAGTTTTGAGCAGTGCAGAATGTTTCAGCCTTTTGTTAATTAAGGCGTTTCATTGTTCCCATAGGTGGGCAATAACAGACCGGACGTGTGTTACTGTGTAAAAGTGCACCTCTTTGTTCCTGAAATTCATAATAGGAAAACAAAAGCACCCAAACGAGGTTTCTGTAAATAGGGTGCTCATTAAGTCCCTTCCCTGCTTTGCGATAGTTAATGGCAGTAAATCCTCTAGCTGGTTTCCTGTGTGTAAATATGTTCTTTTTCTTTTTTTTAAGAGAGAGTTTTGCTGTAGGACCTGTGCACTCATTAGAGAGACAGAAAGCGAGAAATCACCCAGCATCGGGGATGGCCACGCCGCAATCCCTCACCCTCCACCCTCCTTTCGGGATTTTGGGCATGCATGCACACGCACCCGGCATAAGTTTTAAGCTGTCAGGTCTAGGACTCGAACTACGGTCCACTACCTGGGATTCCAGCGACATAACCATTTTGCCATCTGCTGGTCCCTGAAGATGTTCTTTTTATAGTTAGCCTATCTTACCTTCTTGATTCTGTTAAAAGGAAAAATAAAATAATAATTGGGACATAGCTTTTCTTCAAAAAGGGGTGAAAGAAAATATTTTTAAAGTAAAGGTCGTAATGATGTAGGGGTCAGCAGATGGCATGGTGGCTAAGGTGCTGATCCCACGCCAAGTCCCAGATCTGGAGCGTTCCAAGCTTGGCACGTGCGCTTCTGTGTGGAGAATCCCGAGAAGTGAATGGAGGGGAAGGGACTGCAGTGTGGCCATCCCTGGGGGGTGATTTCTCACTTTCCTCTCTCTCTCTCACTTTCCTCTCCCTCTCTCTCTCTCTCTCTCTCTCTCTCTCTCTCTCTCTCTCTCTCTCTCTCTCTCTCCCCCCCCCCCGGCCGGTGTACGTGCCCTACAGCGAGAACACACACACACCAGTGTTAGGTTTTCCAGTCATTCCAAACACGTGTGCTGAGTACTCAGGACGCCCCGACACTGCTGGCAACTGTTGGGGCTGTGAGCAGAAGACAGGCCGAATGGCTGCCCTTGGAGCGCGGAGCTGGTGGAGGAGGCGGTCCTGGCAGAACCAGGGCACCGCTGCACGCAGCGGAGGAGCGCCAGGCCGAGAGCACCACACCAGGCTGTGGGGCGTGGCAGGGAGGACTGCACACGGACAAAGGCCGGCAGATGGCGATGGGGGAGGGCCCTGGGCAGGGAGCGGAGCGTGCGAACGCCCGAGGTGCGGGTGTGCGGGCTTGCCAGAGGACCAGTGCGTGGGGAGTGCCGTGGGTCGGGCAGGCGTGGAGGGGAGGGCTCAGGCCCCGAGAGGACAGATGAGTGGAATCTTGCGGGCCATTGCTGGGCTTAGGCTTCTGCTCAGAGAAGGGCGGGAAGCTAGCTTACTGGTGGGACCTGAGAGGAGTGCACGCAGTGCTGCTTCTGATTTTCTTCCTTCTTTTTTATTTCTAAAATTTTCCTACAGGGCACATGTGCTTGCTGGAGAGATGTGGAGACAGGGAAAGAGAGAGGGAAAGAGAAAGCACCCCCAGCCCTCTGGGGGATGGCCACGCTGCAATCCCTTCTCCATTCTCCTCTCGGGATTTTGGGCACGTACACTTCTCAAGCCGCCAGGTCCAGGACTTGAACGCACAATCAACTGTGAGGGATGCAGCCACCTTAATCATCACACCACTAGCTGGCCCCTGGTTTCTTTTATTTTTAATTTTTTTTGGGAGAGGTTTTTGCTATAGGGCGTGTGCGCTCGCCAGACAGAGAGAGAGAGAGACAGAGAGACAGAAAGTGAGAAATCACCCCCCAGGGGGAATGGCCACGCCTCAATCCCTTCTCCTCCATTCTCCTCTCGGGATCTTGGGCATGCACACTCACGCACCCCGCGTGAGTTTTAAGCCACCAGGTCCAGGATGCGAACTGCGGTCGACTACATGGGAGTCCAGCGACATAGCCATTACGCCAGCTGCTGGTCTCCCTATTTTTAGTTTTTTAAGACAGAGTCTTAGCATGTCTGAAGCCTCCTTCCTGGCCTCCTAGCTGGGACGACACACCTGGCGTTTTTCCCCTAAGGCAGGGTCTCACCTCACTTGTGTTGCCTGGGCTTGAATTTACAAGCCTCCTGACTCAGCCTCCCTTGCTGAGATCCAGGGTTGTGCCACTGTGCCCGCCTTCAAGCTGGACTGAAATCAACCCGAGGCCTCCTGTGTGGCCTGAGCGGTGCAGCCTCCGCAGCTGGCCTCGCTCCTGCTGAAGTCACCCCGAGCGCTCCAGGGGACTGCAGGAAGGAAGGCCGGGAGGGGGTGGGGGGAGCAGCACCAGGCTCTAGCTGGTCTCTTGGTCCCGGGAGTAGTCCAGTGCTGGAAGGGGCGGAAGTGCTCAGGTCCTGGGCGTACTGACAGGTACGACTGACGAGGGTGGGAGAGGGAACTGGGGAGAGACCAGGGGAGCTTGACCCTGAGTCTGTGCCTGAGCGTGGGATGGACGCGGGTGAAGCCGACAGAGGCGGGAGAGGCCGACGGGGTAGGACAAGGGGCCTGGGGTGACCCTTCTTCTTTTCTAATACAGGCATTCATTATAAATGCACGGTATTGGCTCGACATTTCCACTCAACGCTCTACGGGCATCCCACAAATATCGATGTTGGGTTTTCATTTTTATTCAGTTCAAAATATTTTCTAATTTCATTTTTGATTGACCCATGGCTTATTTAGAAGTATGTTATAAAGTTTTTAAATATTTGGGGATTTCCCAGAGACCTTCTTTTTCTGATTTACGTTTAATTCCATTGTGGCCAGAGAACATACAGGGAGACTTCCAAAAGTTCATGGGTAACGTGTATATTATTATTATTATTTTGAGAGGTTTTTGCTATAGGGCACGTGTGCTCGCCAGAAAGACAGAGAGAGACAGAGAGACAGAAAGTGAGAAATCACCCCCCAGGGGGAGTGGCCACGCCGCAATCCCTTCTCCTCCATTCTCCTCTCGGGATCTTGGGCACGCACGCACACGCACCCGGCGTGAGTCTAAGCCACTGGGTCTGGGACTCGAACTGTGGTAGACTACATGGGAGTCCAGTGACATAGCTATTACGCCAACTGCTGGTCCTGGGAAATGTATATTATTTTAAAAAATACACAGATTTAAACTTTTTTGGTACCAAAATAGTCTTGTACTGTAATTTCACTTTCCCACCAGATTTGTGAAGTTTTCTCATACTTTATGCCTACTGAAATTCCTTAAGCATTCTTCACGATTTGTTTTATGGCCCACAGTACGGTCTCTTTGATGACTGGGTCCTAGCACAAGGTCACGAGGCACTGCACCGGAATTCTCCAACCTCGACTTTTGCTGCTAATCAGAAAACGGTCTTGGGCCGTTCCGGAGACATCTGGGAAATCATTGTTTGCGGTGTGGACAAAACTTGCAGTTGTGACATTGTAAGTGGGATGAACTATGGGGTGGTGACTGACGTGACAACCACGGCTCTGAAGAATCGGGATTCTTGTCTGAGACGCCTGCTGTGTGCCTCCCTCGCTTCAAGAGACCCAGCAGCGTCAGAAAGCCGACGCACTCCCAGGAGCTGTGAGCTGCTGGGGTAGAAGCCAAGCCAAAGGTTCAAGGGAAAACAGCTCAAGCTTTCCGAACGTTTGGAGGAGGGGACAGCGGAGGCATTTTGAGAAAAGCGAGAGCAGTGTTCACTCAGCCGCACAGACTTACGGTCCCTTGGGGGACTGAGTAGGCCAGGGAGGGGAAGGTCTGAAGAAGCTTCTCATTCCTAGGTGGGGTACAGGGCTGCTGTGGACAGGGGCACAGGTGTGCACCGCACAGCTCAGGGCCCCCATTAACATCACACACGGTACGGGGCAAGAGCTTTGACCGGGTGCGGCCTATGGCCTCGCCATATCAAACACCTTTTGGGGCCAGCCGCTGCGAACCTGAGCGCCTGCACAAACCCTGTAAGTGGCCTCTGATCTTTGCAATGTGGCACCCCACAACTCTTCCCCAGGGGCCCTGCCAGTGCGGTTCAAAAGCCTGGGAAAAGTAAAAGGGTGTGACCCCAAGTCCATGCCCCGTTCACGCCCTGCTGTTTAGCGTGGTGGAGCCTGTACTGCTCGCAGCCAGAACATGGCCAAGGCGATGAGGTTCCCCCCCACCATGGTGTTGGGACAGACACAGACAAGTGCATGTTACCAGCCGCGGAGATTGTCCTGACTGGCCTGTGGGCACAAGGAGCCAGAGGTGAAGTTCACCCGACAAGGACCGCTAGCACGGCCTGGGGGCCTCCAGTCAGCTGGCACGGCAGGGCCTTGGCCACCGGCCACCAGCTCATAGCAGACAAATGCACTCCCCAGTGGAGCTCCAGCAGAGAGCAAAGGCACGACCCAACCTGGACTCCTGAGACCATGGTCTCTGTGGACACTGCGGGGTCACGCACCTCTAGCCCCATGCCAAACGTGTCACTGTCAGCTGCGAGTTTGTGGAAAGTGTCACACGGCCCCGAAAGTTAACACTGAGGTCTTAGGAACACATTCCAGCCGAAAGGGGACAACAGGGACCCTGCCTTCAGTGGCGGGTGTGCCGTTTTTCCTACAGTGTGCTTATTTGGGGTAACTTGGAGTGCTGATGGAAAACACCCTGTTGGTCACCATGAGACCAGCAATGAGACTCTACAGCCTGGCAGGGCTTGGCCCTGGCTTGAAGAAGGAAATATTTACTTGGGACATTTCAGTATAATTACTTGGTATGAAAAGGGTTGTTGTTAATATTTTGACTTTTTGATCCAGTTGGGTTAGATTACATTTTAAAAATTATAATGGTGGGGCTGGCAGGTGACGTGGTGGTTAGGGGTGCTGGACTCTCACATGGCAGGCCACAGTTCAAGTCCTGGACCTGGCGACTTGCTTTCTCTCTCTCTCTCTTTCACTCTGTCCCTTCCTGGCCAAATTGAAATAAATAAATAAATAAATAAAAAAATCAAATAATTCCTAAAAAAATTATAATGGCATGGTGGTTAAGTTGCTCGACTCCCATATGGCCAACTATGGTTGGAGTCCTAGACCTGGTGGCTTGAAATCGCATTGGGTAGTGGGACCAGCAGCTGGCATAATGGCTATGTCGCTGGACTGCCATGTAGTCTACTGCGGTTTGAGTCATGGACCAGTGACTTAAACTCACGCCGGGCGCGTGTGCGTGCGTGCCCAAGATCCCAAGAGGAAAATGGAGGAGAAGGAATTGCGGCGTGACCATCCCCCCTCAGGGAGTGATTTCTCGCTTACTGTCTCTCTGTCTCTCTCTGTCTTTCTGGTGAGCACATGTGCCCTATAGCAAAAACTGCTCCAAAAAAAAAAAAGAAGACGAAAAAGAAAAGAAAATCGCATCAGGCATGTGTGCGTGCATGCCCAAAATCCTAGGAGGAGAATAAAGGAGAAGGGATTATGGCATGGCTACCCCCACCATGGGGGTGATTTCTCACTTTCCTTCTTATTGTCTCTCTCTGGTGAGTGCACGTACTCTATGACAAAAACATTTAAAAATTATAATATGATACATGAAAATATAATACACCAACAGATAAAAAAATGCAATGATTTAAGAGAGTAAGTTTCCCTCCGAACCCAATACCCCAGTACCTTTTCCCCAAGGCAACCAATGTTAAGTTTCTAGTTTGACCTGATAGAAGTTTTCAGTTGATAATGGGATCACATTTTTTTTCTCTCTATAGGGCATGCACACTCACTAGAGAGACAGAGAGAGAAAGAGAGACAAAAAGTGAGAAATCACCCCCCGGGGGGATGGTCATGCTGCAATCCCTTTTCCTCTATTCTCCTCTTGGGATTTTGGGCACGCACGCACATGCGCCCGGCATGAGTTGTAAGCCACTGGGTCCAGATGCGAACCGATCGACAGCGTGGGAGTCCAATGACGTAGCCGTCATGCCATCTGCTGATCCCGAATGGGATCGTATTTTTATGCTCTTTTCACTCAGCAGGAAGCTGTCCGGAACTTCCATGCCAGTACCCACTGGCGTGCCCTGCTTTGGCTGGCGACTACCGGACAGTCCCCTGTGTGGGTGGACATGAGTTCCTTCCCCGCCTCACGCTGTCCTGGCTAGGCACGCAATGACTCTCCGGCACAGATTTCAGCACACAGTCAGCCCAGAGCCACCAGTCCTCACCTTCCCTGCCTAGGAAGGGCAGTAAGAGAGCCAGACATGGCCCTGGCTCCACCAAACCCAGCCAGCTTTCTCCCAGAGCCTTAGGGCTCCGGCTGGCCTTGCCAAGGGCCCCATGTGCCTGAGCCTTGTGGGAGCGGCCCTGAGGGCCGTAAGTAGGGCGGTTCTGGTGGCTCTCCCTGAACACAGAGACAGTTGCCCCAGAGCGAATCCTCTCCACTTGAGAGAGAGCTCCTTGCTGGTCACCAGCGAGGCACTCCCTACTCCACCTGCCCACCTGGCCCCGGCCTTGCTCCAGCCCTCGGTGGATCAGGTGTGGGGGGCACATGTGCAACCATGGGGCCTCCCGGGGAGAGCCAGAGAAGGCGGTCAGCATCTTTGTTCTCCAAGCCGGGGCTTTATTCGGACAGCCTCGTGGATTTAAGCTCTGAGGGTTTGGGGCTCTGGTGTCCCTCTCTAGGGCTCCTGGGCAGGGGACCCAGGCTGCCAGCCCGTCACAGGCTGAGCTCAGGTGTGGCTCCAGCGGCTAGGACCCATCGCCTCTCTGGGGTACCACCTTGGGAACCGTTGATGTGGGTTTCGGAGGCACAGGATGGACAGCGCAGTGTGAAAGCCTGCCCGGTCGTTTGACTTGCTCAAAAAAGAGGATTATTTCTGCCAACGCACTCAGTCGGTTTTCTCCAGAGCCTCTCCAAAGCCTTTGATATTCAGATGGGTCTCCTGACCCCCTCCACAGCCATCTCTGTGTTGTATTAGAATCGCAGGGCTGGATGTTTTCATGCCACCATCTACGGAGACACTGACTGGCCAGCCGGATGGCCCAGAGAGGGGTGGCCACGGTTCCTATCTTTTTGAAATCCCGTTTTTATTTGAGAACAAAACTAGACTCAGAGAACAGTTGCAAAGGCAGTGCCAAGAGCTCCCCGTGCCCTGCGCCATCACCCTGGTATCCACACCTTCCCTTCACGTGGCCCGTCTGCTTCGATGGAAGAACCGATGGTGACGATGCCACTTACCTTCGCTCAGAATTCCTGGGCTCTCCTCCAGGATCGCACCCAGGATCCCACCTCCATTTATTGATTGGGTCGTCAGGGAAGTTAGGATGTATTTTTCTGTTTTTTTTTTTCCTATGTAAAATGTGTCACGACCTCTCCAAGGTCCCAAGAGTTGTCATGATTCCTCTTAGGATCCCCTTGGCTGAAATAGTTTTTAACCTTTCCTTGTTTTTGATGACCTTGACAGTTGTTTTTGTTTTGTTAATGCCAGAAGGCGTGAGAAGAGGGAGGAAGCGGGTGAGAGACAGCATGGGCAGTACCACGACAGGGCCCAGCAACACTCCAAACCTCTCCTCCAGCTCTCCAACCTGTAAGGATCCTGGCACGTGCACGCGTGCCTGGCATGTTTTCAGGCCGTGGGGCCATGCCGTGAACCCTGGTCACCTCAAGTGCTGCACAGTGACAGCTGGCCCGACCTTGGCAGTGCTAAGGAGTGCTGGTCATGTATTTTGCAGACTGTCTCTCAATTTGAACTTATCTGATACTTTCCTCACGGCTAGACACAGGTGGTATTTTAGCAGAAAGACTGCAGAGGGGAAGTGACACTCAATGCAACGTAGTAAGAATACAAGGCTAGGTGGTAGTGCAGTGGTAATGCAACTGGGTCCACAGGGGTAAGGTCCTGGGTTCACCTCCCAGGACCTGCCTAAGCACATTGGATGGTGTGTGTGTGTGTGTGTGTGCACGCGCGTGCCCATGATCTGGGTTGGACAAGACTCGAAGGGATTGCAGCCAGGGAACCTCGTTGGGCTTCCCTCTCTCTGTTCCCCTCTCGGCCATGTGAGCTCCAGCTCCCTGCACACGACACTCACCTGCCACACTGTGGGCTGGCCTGCAACGTCCTTTCCCCATCGAATGGTCGGCACCAGTGTTGAAGACCAGCTGAACACGGTGTCTGTGTTATTTCTGGAGTGTTCTGCTCATCACTGCGTGTGTCCTCATGCCCGCACCACACCGTCTTCATAGTAAGTTTTGAAATCATAAAGTAGAAGTCCTCCAAAGTGTAAGTTCTCTTTTGTCAGAATGATTCTGGCTACGCAGGGCCCCTCAGACTCCCATATAAGTTTTACAGTTTGCACATTTCTGAAAAATAAATAAACATACATCAAAGAAGACAAAGCCAAAAGGGCAGGTGAAATTTTGATAGTGATTACTCTGAATCAGGAATCAGGAGACCCGTCTGGGAGTACCGCCGTTGTGACCACGTCATGCCCTCCAGCTCGGGGACATGGCTGTCTCCCCATTTATCAGGTCTTATTTCATTTCGTGCAAGAGCGTTTTGTGGTTTTCAGTTTATGAAACTTATAATTCTTTGGTTAAATTTATTCCCAAGTATTTCATTTTTCTGTAAACTATTGTAAGTGGAATTGCTTTCTTAATTTTCAGATTGTTCATTGCTTATGTAGATAGAAATACAACTGACTTTTCTGTGTTGGTCTTTATCCTGCAACTTTGCTGAGCTCATTTATTTTTCTTATAGCGTTGTGTGTGTGTATGTGTATTCTTTGAATTTTCTATGTACCCATCTGCAAATAAAAATAGTTGTACTTTCTCGTTGGGAAGATTTATTTCACCTTCTTGTGTAAACGCTCTGGCTAGGCCTCATACGATACCGAGGACCGGTGGCCAGCAGCGTGGGGAAAGTGCTGTGCTTCACTGGACGCATGGTGTTAGCTGCGGGCTTTCTGTAGATTCCTTCTAGCAGGTTGAGGAAGTGCTTTTATTTGTAATTTGTGTGTATCTTTCTCATGAAAAGGTATTGGGTCTTGTCAAACGCTTTATCTGTATGCATGGAGATGACCATGTGATATTTTTTCTTTGTTATTTATATTTTTACCTAAATATATTATTAATTATAAGACCAAAGCAATTGATTTTATTATATTAATAAGGTATCTCACTGGCTAACTTTTTGTAAGTTAGCCAATCTTGTTATTCCCTTTTGGTCATGGTGTAAAAATCCTTTTCATATATTGCTAGGTTTGATTTGCTAGTATTTTGTTAGTTTTCTTTTTCTTTTTTAGGTTTTTGCTATAGGATGTATGTGCTTGCCAGAGAGACAGACAAGGAGAGAGACGGGGGAGGAGGGGAGAAGTCACCCCACCAGGAGAAACAGCCTCCCTGCAATCCCTTTTCCATTCTCCTCTGGGGATTTCAGGCACTCACTCACACATCCAGCATGATCTCTAGTCCTGGGTCTGGGACTCGAACTGCGCAGCTTGCTGTGTGAAATCCAGTGCTTTACTTCCATGCCACCTGCTGGCCTTTCCTTGCATTTATATTCCTACTGGCTATTGTGGTTTTCTTTTTTTCTTTTTTTGGAGAGGTTTTTGCTTTAGAGCGCATGTGCTCACCAGACAGACAGAGAGACAGAAAGCGAGAAATCACCCCCCAGGGGGGGTGGCCACGCTGCAATCCCTTCTCCTCCATTCTCCTCTCAGGATCTTGGGGACGCACGCACACGTGCCCGGCGTGTTTTAAAGCCACTGGGTCCGGGACGCGAACCGCAGTCAACTACGTGGGAGTCCAGCGACATAGCCATTACGCTAACTGCTGGTCCCTATTGTGGTTTTCTCGTGATGTCTTCATGTTTCTGGTATCAAGGAAGTACTGGTCTCATAAAATGAGTGGGAAGGTGTCTCTTCCCCTTTACTATTTTTGGAAGCTTTTATGAAGGGTTAGTGTTGACTAGTCCTTAAATATTTAGAATTCATCAATGAAGCCATCTGGTCCCAAGGTTTTCTTGGTCAGAAATTCTTTTTATTATTAATTCAATCTTTTAGCTGTTACAGGTCTATTCAGATTATTCTTTTTGAGTCACTTTTCATCATTTGTATCTGGAAATCTGTCCATTTCATATGAGTTGCTGCCTTTGGGCACATATTAAAATGTAAAATTTCTTATATTGACCTAGATTACTTCATTGAAACACATTCTATTTCACTACGAGTTATTATTATTATTATTATTATTATTGCCAGAGAGCATGTGTGCTTGTGAGAGAGAGGGGGAGGGAGGGAGGAAGAACCCCACGGGACATGGTCACACCACAATCCTTTCTCCTCCGTTTTTTTATACTGTCCAGGGCATTTGTGCACACGCCTGGTGTATTTTTCCAGCCCTTAGAGCCCGGATTCAAATGATGGTCTCCGTGTAGAATCCAGCTCGCTCGGCCACCAGGCTAAGGGCTGGCCCATATTGTATGTTACTCTTCCAATGTGCAGCTAATTCTGGCTGACAATATTTTGCTTAGGATACTTACATTGATTTAGATGTGAGATTGGGTCGTAGCTTTCTTTTTGCAATTTTATTTTGTATGTGGCCGTCAGAAAAGGACACTCCTCAACAGGTGGCATGGTGGTTTAGGTACTGGACTCCCATGCGGCCTACCACTGTTCAAGCCCTGGACCTGGTGGCTTAAAAATCATGGCAGACACATGTGTGTGTGCCCAGAATTCCGACAGGAAAACGGAGGAGGGGGACTGTGGTGTGGCCTCTGCCCCAGGAGTGACTTCTCACTTTCCCTCTTCTCTCTCCAGAGGAGCATGTGTGACCTATGGCAAAACCTAAAACAAACAAAACAAAACAGCAAAGCATGTTGACACCCATCTGGTATGCAGAGGAGGCCCAAGGTACGACAGGACACTCACGCTCTGTCAGTAGCTTATGCTCGGTCTGTGTGTTCACAACCCGAGCCCCGCTAGGGACTTGCAGGAAATACGGAAATGCAAGTACAGTGTCTGACGGCCAGAAACTCAGGTCTGTCTCCCTTGAGCTTTTCGTCTCTTTGTATCTTGTTTTGGTGTTAGTGAAATTGTTTCTTATTTTTAAATGATTATTTTATTTAACTTTATTTATTTATTTTAATTTGACCAGAAAGAGATGAGAGAGAGAGAGAGAGATAGGAAAAGTGAGAAATCAAGCTGCCAGGTCTGGGATTCGAACTGTAGTCGACCACGTGAGAGTCCAGCGCCCTTAACCATCATGCCACCTGCCCACTCCGGTGTTAGTGAAATTTTATTTCATAAATAGAATTTGGTGGTTCTCTCTCTTTTTTTTTTTTTTTTTTTTTTTTTTACAGGTTTTTGCTATAGGGCACATGTGTTTGCCAGAAAGACAGAGAGAGATAGAGAGACAGAAAGTGAGAAATCACCCCCAAGGGGGATGGCCACGCCACAATCCCTTCTCCTCCATTCTCCTCTAGGGATCTTGTGTACACACGCACATGTGCCTGGTGTGGGTTTAAGCCACCGGGTCCGGGACTCAAACCATGATCGACTAGATGGGAGCCCAGTGACATAGCTACTATACCAACTGCTGGTCCTGGTTCTCTGTTTTTAGAGAATGTCTTTTAGAGAACTTCCCCGTGGAAGCCACTTGGCCCTGCTACTTTTTTTTCTTACTTAATGAAAATTGACGTTTAGATTTTCCTCCCTCTTCTCAAGTTAGTTTCAGTATACTAAATAAATACAGTATATTGTATTTTACCAGAAAGAAATTAAGATGGAATAATTATCTGGGAGAAGATAGTATATCAAAAATGACCAAGGAGGGGCCAGCAGGCGGTGTGGTGGTTAAGGTGTGGGACTCCCACATGGCCAACTGCGGTTCGAGTCCCAGACCTGGCAGCTTGCTCTCACTTTCCCTCTCCCCTCTCTCTCTGTCTCTCACTTTGGTCAAATTAAAATAAATAAATAAATAAGTAAAGTTAGTTAAATAAAATAATTATTCATAAAAATGACGAAAGAGACTTAGAAAAGCTCATCTTGTAGAAGCAATGAAGAAACAATGCCGTGTAAAGTAGGTGCCATCTAGATGGCTCATGAACGTGGTTTCCCGGGTTCTAAGAGTTCGATCGTTTTATTCTACTGTTAAGTCTTCAGTTAAAATATACATTCTCATTTTAGAAAGTATTGCAAGTGAAACACATGATGCAAAATATGGAGTGGTTTTCCCCTGCTCCTCTTCCCACTGGATCTGGGTTCAAAGCATGACAGCTGGCCACGTGTGTAAGCTGGGGCACATGTGATTTGTGCTCGTGTCTCTCTGTCCTTCTGAGGACTCCTTGATTCTCAGCTAACGTGAACACCTTTCTATGTCTGGACATACAGAATACAGCCTTGATTGCTGGAATATAGTCCTTTGCTATGTGGGCTGTGCCCTAGTGACTGAACCATTCTCCTTGGAAGGACTATTGGGTTATTTCCAGTTTTTCTCTGTCAATTTATGCTGCAGTGAACATCTTGTCCACATTCATTTGTATGGAATAGAGACCTAGAGCAGGCACTTCGGGTCAAAAGGGATGCGACCATTTGGCCTCACCAAGGTCAGCGTTCTCTGCATCTTCATCAACGTTGTCACAACGGGGCCAACCAGTGGCACGGCGGCGACAAAGCACTATGTGAGACTGAACTCAGGCAGGAAGGACCCGGGAGTCCCCCGCCCTGAGGAGCTTATAAGAACTGTGTAGTCATTTTAAAAAAATTATACGTTTTCAATTGAAAAAGTCATTTACAAAGCAGTATAAGTTCATTGTGTCGTTGTCTAGATAACTATTTATCCTCTATGGACCTAGGCATAAATGTGAGTTTCGAAGACTATGCCAAAAGATATATTAAAAACTCTCTGAGTGGTAGAAAGGAAGGCTTTTTGTTCATTTTGCTTGTTTGTGTATTCTAGAGCATGCAGGACACTTCTATAATAAAAGAAGTTGTTTTAAAATAGCATCTGGTAAGACAAGAAATGGGAGGAAATTGCCAACAAGTAAAAATGTCTAAAGCAGAAGACTGGCAGACGAAGCTGTGGTCACTGACTTACCATTGCTGAGGTGGGTGGACACTGTGAGTACCTACTGTGTGCTGCACGCTGTTTTACACATTAGAAGTTCTTTGGCTGTTTGCACTGTATATGTCAATATGCCTTTAGTTATAAAACAAAAAAGAAGTAAAAAAAGAAAAAAAAAAAGGAGGAGGGGAAAAAAGGAGCGAGTAAATGAACAGGGTAGTAAGGATGCCCTGGGCCGGGGCACGCGACACACTCGCGTGCGCCCCAAGACGACGGCCGAGAATATCTCTGCGTGCAGGGCTCGCTGACTCGCGTGCGCCCCTAGTGGACGGCTGAGCGTCTTCCCTTGGCCCGCAGCTGTTTCCTGTCCGACCCGCCCTGGCCGCTGGCGAGCCAAGGTGAGCCCCAGCTGTCTGGAAAAGTCTCGCATCCAGGTGTCCTCCAAGCTGAGAGGAGGCAAGCAAGCCACCCAGGCCCAGGGAGCGGCCGGGCGCTCGCCGGTCTGGCCTGTTTCCTGATCCGGAAAATCATTTCCAGCTGCGTGTGACCCTCCGCGAGGCCGGACTTGAAGACTGGAAATCGGTTATCTTTCTAAAACCTCAAGGAAATGATGAGCTAGGAAGGTCTCCTTCCAAATTTGTCCGCAGGAATTCACTGCTCCTCCGGCAGCAGTTTCGGGAATCATGAAAACGGTAATAATCGGGCTGGGAGGGGTGCAGCAGCGGGACGACAGAGCTGCTGGCGCCCCGAGTCAGGACCCGGGCCACGGGGAGGGCGCTCTGTCCTGGGCACACAGAGCGTGGGCCGGGGCTGGCGCTGCTCCCGGAGATTTGGGCCGGTGCCTCCCTGCGCGGCACCCTGTCACATCTCCACACTTACCCATGGCTGGCCCTCATGGGCCGAGCAGTCAGCCTTCCTGGGCACAGGCCGGCAGGAATGGATCCCCGGAGGCACAGGGGAGGTTTGGGGGTGCCAGCCTTGCAAGCTGCTGTCCTGTCAGGAGCTCGCTGGAGAGGTGGAGGGAGACGGGCTGCGTGGCTGCAGTAGTGATGTGACCCCAGTGGTGACTGCGGTTCAAATCCCCAGGCTGGTCAGCCTGGACCACTCTGGTCATGTGTGAGCGCAGCCGGGGTCTGGCACGTGCAGTCCTGGTGCTCCTCGCTTGCTCTCGCTCGCTCACAAAAACATGCATCTGTCATGAGGCGGAGTAACGGGACACTGCCCGGTGCCTTCTCCCACGCCAGGCCTGGAGCCACCCGGAGCCTGGCAGGCGGGAGAGCCTGTGCTGAAGACCACCACAGCATGGCCCTGCACCGGCTCCGGCGGGCTTTCCCAGGGAGGGGAAAGCTGTGCTGGGCACCTCCCGGGGCAGAGGTGATCCCAGGAGGGCTCGCGCGGGAAGGGGCGGTGTCCTGCAGAGGGCAGCCTACTTGGACTTCTGGTGCCCAGAGCTGGACAGGCCTAGGTATGAACCAGCCCAATGTGCACTCAGCCAGAGGGAGCCAGCCTCGCCGCGCCCCCTCCTCCTGACTGCTCAGCGCTGCCCTGACCGCTGACGGCAGTGGCTTCAGGAGAGGCTGTCTTCAAATCCTGGCTCAGCACTGTGGCCTTCCAAGGGGTCAGTCAGGTTAAGGGAGGTCACTGTGCCTCAGTCTCCTTAGCTGCAAAATGGATACCACCAGCAGCAGACACCAGTGTAGCCGTATCCGTCCTCACAGCTGGACCACTGCCCTCTGTTCCCGGCCCCTGTGGGGGGCTGGTGTGGACACCTCTGGCCCCGGGGAAGCTGCAGCCTGACTCTGCAGCAACCTCTGACGTCCGTTCAGTCTCTCTGTCCTGACAGCTGACCTGGTTAACTCAAGAAAAATACTTCTTTCTTCCTCTTTCCTCAGCTCTCAGTTCTTTGTTCTGTTTTTGGAACAAAAAGGGGGAAAAACAAAAAAAGCTAAGCCACCCTGCAGGGAACACGGGCATCAGGAGAGGAGGGCTGGAACATTCGTCAGAAACAAACCAGAAACAAACCACCTGCCAAGGCCCGGGGTGCACCAACTGGGGGGTCCTCTCAGGAATCTCCCCTGGGGTAGCTCCCACCTTCTCACCCCCAGTCACCCTCTTCCCCAAAGACAAGCGCCCTGAACTCCCATGTAGTTGACCACAGTTCGAGTCCCGGACCCAGTGGCTTAAACTCACGCTGGGCGCGTGTGCGTGCGTGCCCAAGATCCCGAGAGGAGAATGGAGGAGAAGGGATTGCGGTGTGGCCATCCCTCCTAGGGGGTGATTTCTTGCTTTCTGTCTGTCTGTCTCTCTCTGTCTGACGAGCGCACGCGCCCTATAGCAAAAACCTCTCCAAAAAAAAAACAAACAAAAAAAAAAAACATGGAACTGCTTGTCCTGTGAGAAGAGGTGCCAAGGGGAGAGGGTCCACATGGCATCCTCGTGTGACTTAGGGGACTGCACTGAGGATGACAAGCAGGTGCCACCTGCCATTGACAGTGACCTCCAGGCCACCACCCTCTCCTCTGAAGACGAGCAAACATCCCAGCCTCCTGCTAGCGGTCTGTGGGAAGGGGCCTCCCTCAGGGGAGGAGCTCCGGGGTGGGCGTCCTAGGCCCAGGCTTGCGGCGGGCGGGACTCCCAGGAGGACGATCCAGGGCCTCTACCGCAGACTTCCTCAAGCCGCCCTCTCCGGGTGTGCTTTCCGCCCGCGTGTTCACGGAGCCCTGGTGAGGGTGGGCACCCTCACTGCCCGTGGAAAACGCAGCCACGCCCAAGTTCTCTGGACACAGCCTGGAAGCACAGCGTCCGTCTTTCTTAAACTTGTTCTGAGAGGCCCCGAGGGCAATCGTGTGCCTAACGCTGGCCTCGCTCCAGCCCCCCTCGGCTCCCAGCCTGTGGGCACCTGCCACGCCTCACCATCCGGCCCACACAGGACTGCCAGGCACCTGCTCTGCGGGGCCCACACCGTCCTGGCAACCCTTGATGTGGGCGTCCTGTCCATGCACACGGGAGGGTCCGGGGTGAAGGTGCTCCAAGTCGCAGAGCAGGAAAAGGCCATCAGGACCCAGAAGCTGGCAGATCCGAGCCAGCCCTGGGACTTGACCTGCGCCCCCAAGCCAGCTTGTGCTGGGGACGAGCAGCTCAGCGCGGGGACGTGCAGCTCAGCGCGGGGACTGCAGCTCAGCGCGGGGACGTGCAGCTCAGCGCGGGGACGAGCACCTCAGCGCGGGGACGAGCAGCTCAGCGCGGGGACGAGCAGCTCAGCGACTGCAGCTCAGCGCGAGCAGCTCAGCGCGGGGACGTGCAGCTCAGCGCGGGGACGAGCAGCTCAGCGCGGGGACGCAGCTCAGACGTGCAGCAGCGCGACGGGCTCACGCTGCAGCTCAGCGCGGGGACGAGCAGCTCAGCGCGGGGACGTGCAGCTCAGCGCGGGGACGTGCAGTTCAGCGCGGGGACGGCAGCTCAGCGCTGGACGAGCAGCTCAGCGCGGGGACGAGCAGCTCAGCGCGGGGACGTGCAGCTCAGCGCACGTGCAGCTCAGCGCTGGACGAGCAGCTCAGCGCGGGGACGTGCAGCTCAAGACGAGCTCAGCGCGGGGACTTGCAGCTCAGCGCGGGGACGTGCAGAGACAGCTCAGCGCGGGGACGTGCAGCTCAGCGCGGGGACGAGCAGCTCAGCGCGGGGACGAGCAGCTCAGTGTGGGGACGAGCAACTCTCCAGCTGTCGTGTATGGGCGCCCCCAAGCATGGTGTGGCCTGGGAATGTGCACACACGTGCACGCGCGCACACACACATCGCACACACACATACACACACACACACACATCATCTCTCTCTGTTTCCTATTTCATAATCTGCCTTTTCCAACTAACTCTAAGCTATGAGGCAGTTTCCCGTGCACTGAATTTTAGGGAGCATTTTCCCTTCATCTGGATTTACTCTAATAGCGTGATCCTCCCGTGCTGGCACTGAGCCTTCCCACTGGTGCCCTTGTACATAACTCTGGGTGAAGATCATTCCCCACGAGCCCTTGGCTCATCCCTGATTATGTCCTTGGGATCAAGTTCTAGAAGGGAAATCACTAGAATAAACATTTTAGGCTTTGGGTACATATTTCCAACTTGTCTTCCAGGAAGACGGCACCAATTTTCATTTCTGAAGAGGGGACTTCGCCTCCAGGGCACTCGGGGCTGTTTCTGCAGAAGGAATGGCGTGTTCCAGGTCTCGGGGCTCGCCCTGCGGGTTCCGGAGCTCCTCCCTCTGGCCGTGGTTCCCAGGCTGCCTGCTCCCTGCCTAGCTGCGGGTGCACAGCGCCGGCCTTGGCGGTCCAGCCCGAGCCTATCCTGGCTTACCCGAGATGCTGTCCCCTGAGCCGCCGGTCCCGGGGCTTGCACAGAGCGACTCTGGGAACATAGTGCACCTGACGGGGTCCAGTTCCACCTCCCTGCTTCCCTTGCTCTTTTTGGATTCCCGGACTCCCAGTGGAGTTTTTTCTCTAGATTTCCACGACAAAGCTCTGGGGAGGGGCCTTTTCTCCAGCTAAGGACACAAGTGAAGCTGGTTAGTTTGATTTAATGAAAACTGCCATTGTGCCCCCAGTCAGCTCAGCAAAGACCTCAGGCTCACCCTGACAGCCTCCTTTCCCACCCTGTCAGGAAGGCCAAAAGGACAGTGCTTCCACGCAGCCCACAGGGTTGGCGGCGCTTGGGCCCAGGAGGCCGTGTGAGGCCATGAAGCCATCCGTGCAGTTCTGTACATGGTGATCTCGTGAGGCGAGCCTGCGCGCTACTGTACCCCTCTCTTCCATCCCAGGTGGCCCCCGGGGGAGGCTCCCCAGCGGAGAGTGGAATCCAGGTGGGCAGAGCGACGTGGCAGCTGGCCTGCTGCAGCTGCGTGAGCGCCCCGCCTGCCTCTCCTGCTCACATAGCCTTGCGGTGCCCCTGGGTGAGGAGAACCTGAAGCTCCCACCTCGCCCTGTGCTCCCAACTCCACGGTGGACCCTGGGCCCCCTGAGCCCTGAGGTGCCTGGGGCATCGGGCTCGTTCTGTGTGCCCTGGCAGTGCCCAGATCGCTCAACAAGGTGGCAGCTTGGCCTCTGCAAGACGCTCGGGCTCCCTGCCGGTGCCGTTACTCGTAATCTTCCTCGTGGGGCCTCCACCGTCCCCTTGAAGATCCCTGGACGGACCCTGCGGTCAGACGAAGAGGAATCTGCGGGGCTGGTGTTCTCCCGCCCACCTGCTCCAAGGACAGATGCCCAGAAATAGGACGCAGCCCACATTCAAGAACACCCTTTAATCACAAAGTGCTCAATGGCAAACGCACGCATTGGGTCAGCAGTCCGGGCGGGGGCTCCGGGCAGAGCTGCAGGCTCCGGAGTGAAGCGAGGGCCGTGCCCTTAGTGCGTGGCTCCCCTCCGGTCAGGAGGCTCCAAGGCCCATGCCTGAGCCCAAGCGCTCTGTAGCCCTGCCAGCAATTCTTGGCTGGAGAAGGGGGCATTGGGGCCTGCCTGGCCTGGAGCCCCGGGGAGCTGCTGCCAGGCCAGGCCACCTCCCCAGCCTGGCCCCCCGCAGCCCCGGCCGTGCCTACACGATGCCTTCCGTGTGCTTGCTCCTCCAGACCACCAGCGCCGTCACCATCAGGGTCACCGTGATGGGCACCACGATGAAGGGGCAGAGGACGCTGCTGGGCGGGTCCCGCACGGCTCTGCCGGAGACGGGGCACTTCCGGAAGTAGTGCCGGTGGACGGCCAGGAATAACCTGTCCACCGCCGCATTGGGCCAGAAGCACTGCAGCCTCTCCGCCACCTGCCGGGTGCAGTCCGTGAGCTCTTCGTAGCTCCTGCGGTGGAAAAGCAGGCTGTCAGGGGGAAGCGAGGCAGACCCCGGGGGGCTCTCTGCAGAATCCTCTCATGCAGCAAGGCCCCATTGAAGCCCAGGTCCCGAGGCAGCAGCTGCCTCTGGGAGGTGAGGGTCCTGGGCGGCTCTGGTGGAGGTCCTGAGATGGCCTGAGCCCGTGAGGAGCAGGGCCGCTCGTGGTCTGCCTGCACCATGAGGAGAACGCCAGGCTGGGCCCACCTCTATGACCACAGGGCCGAGACTCCAGGCTGGGGGGGTGTCTTGGTCTGGCTGCCGGTGACAGGCCACCAGCCAGCTAGTAGGACCCCCCACCCAGGGTCCCGCTGCTGTCGCACCCGTGAGTCCCACACCTGGACATGGAGCCCAGCAGGTTCTGTCTGTGGGCCCTGGACTCGCTCACATCTCTGATGTCATCAGCCCCGAGGTCTCTGCCGAGCTCTCGCTGTACTCTGCCATGACGTGCACGCAGCCTACTGCCGTCCTGCCCGCCGATCCTGGCTGGGCCGCTGGGGAACCTGACACTGGACCAGGGCCTGAGCACAGTCTGGCAGGGAGATGGGACCGGGCCATCCAGGAAAGCCCCCCCGCCTTCTGAGGGAGACGTTCCCGAGGTCACAGAGTCTCTGACCCATTTATCCTGAGGGGAGCTGGTGGTGACAGCCAGGGCAGGGGACAGCAACCGTATGTTTGTGTGCATGAGAGAGAGGGAGGCAGTATGGGGCTCTGTGTGTCTGTGTGCCTGTGTGCCTATGTCTATGTGAGACTGTGTGCCTGTGTGCCTGTGTCTATGTGAGACTGTGTGCCTGTGTGCCTGTGTCTACATGAGACTATGTGCCTGTGTGACTGTGTGCCTGTGTCTATGTGAGACTGTGTGCCTGTGTGACTGTGTCTATGTGAGACTGTGTGCCTGTGTGACTGTGTCTACATGAGACTGTGTGCCTGTGTGCCTGTGTGCCTGTGTCTACATGAGACTATGTGCCTGTGTGCCTGTGTGACTGTGTCTATGTGAGACTGTGTGCCTGTGTGCCTGTGTCTATATGAGACTGTGTGCCTGTGTGCCTGTGTGCCTGTGTCTACATGAGACTATGTGCCTGTGTGCCTGTGTGACTGTGTCTATGTGAGACTGTGTGCCTGTGTGCCTATGTCTATGTGAGACTGTGTGCCTGTGTGCCTGTGTCTATGTGAGACTGTGTGCCTGTGTGACTGTGTCTATGTGAGACTGTGTGCCTGTGTGACTGTGTCTATGTGAGACTGTGTGCCTGTGTCTATGTGAGACTGTGCCTGTGTGCCTGTGTGCCTGTGTGACTGTGTCTATGTGAGACTGTGCCTGTGTCTATGTGAGACTGTGCCTGTGTGCCTGTGTGCCTGTGTCTACATGAGACTGTGTGCCTGTGTGCCTGTGTCTGTATGAGACTGTGTGCCTGTGTGCCTGTGTCTATGTGAGACTGTGTGCCTGTGTGACTGTGTCTATATGAGACTGTGTGCCTGTGTGACTATGTGACTGTGTCTATATGAGACTATGTGCCTGTGTGCCTGTGTCTATATGAGACTATGTGCCTGTGTGACTGTGTGCCTGTGTCTATGTGAGACTGTGTGCCTGTGTGACTGTGTCTATGTGAGACTGTGTCTATATGAGACTGTGTGCCTGTGTGCCTGTGTGCCTGTGTCTACATGAGACTATGTGCCTGTGTGCCTGTGTGACTGTGTCTATGTGAGACTGTGTGCCTGTGTGCCTATGTCTGTGAGACTGTGTGCCTGTGTGCCTGTGTCTATGTGAGACTGTGTGCCTGTGTGCCTGTGTCTATGTGAGACTGTGTGCCTGTGTGACTGTGTCTATGTGAGACTGTGTGCCTGTGTCTATGTGAGACTGTGCCTGTGTGCCTGTGTGCCTGTGTGACTGTGTCTATGTGAGACTGTGCCTGTGTCTATGTGAGACTGTGCCTGTGTGCCTGTGTGCCTGTGTCTACATGAGACTGTGTGCCTGTGTGCCTGTGTCTATGTGAGACTGTGTGCCTGTGTGACTGTGTCTATGTGAGACTGTGTGCCTGTGTGCCTGTGTCTGTATGAGACTGTGTGCCTGTGTGCCTGTGTGCCTGTGTCTATGTGAGACTGTGTGCCTGTGTGACTGTGTCTATATGAGACTGTGTGCCTGTGTGACTATGTGACTGTGTCTATATGAGACTATGTGCCTGTGTCTATATGAGACTATGTGCCTGTGTGACTGTGTCTATGTGAGACTGTGCCTGTGTGCCTGTGTCTATATGAGACTGTGTGCCTGTGTGACTGTGTGCCTGTGTGACTGTGTCTATGTGAGACTGTGCCTGTGTGCCTGTGTCTATGTGAGACTGTGTCTGTGTGACTGTGTGCCTGTATCTATGTGAGACTGTGTGACTGTGTCTATATGAGACTGTGTGCCTGTGTGACTGTGTGCCTGTGTCTATGTGAGACTGTGCCTGTGTGCCTGTGTGACTGTGTCTATATGAGACTGTGTGCCTGTGTGACTGTGTGCCTGTGTCTATGTGAGACTGTGTGCCTGTGTGCCTGTGTCTATGTGAGACTGTGTGCCTGTGTCTATGTGAGACTGTGTGCCTGTGTGACTGTGTCTATGTGAGACTGTGTGCCTGTGTGCCTGTGTCTATGTGAGACTGTGTGACTGTGTGCCTATGTGACCGTGTGCCTGTGTGACTGTGTGCCTATGTGGCTGTGTCTACGTGAGACTGTGTGCCTGTTTGACTGTGTGCCTGTGAGACTGTGTGCCTGTGTAACTGTGTGCCTGTGTGCTTGTGTCTATGTGAGACTGTGTGCCTGTGTGCCTGTGTGACTGTCTATGTGAGACGGTGTGCCTGTGTGGCTGTGTGCCTATGTGACTGTGTCTATGTGAGACGGTGTGCCTGTGTGACTGTGTGCCTATGTGGCTGTGTCTATGTGAGACTGTGTGCCTGTTTGACTGTGTGCCTGTGTGACTATGTGACTGTGTCTATGTGAGATGGTGTTCCTGTGTGACTGTGTGCCTATGTGACTGTGTCTATGTGAGACGGTGTTCCTGTGTGACTGTGTGCCTATGTGGCTGTGTCTATGTGAGACTATGTGCCTGTTTGACTGTGTGCCTGTGTGACTATGTGACTGTGTGCCTGTGTGACTGTCTATGTGAGACGGTGTTCCTGTGTGACTGTGTGCCTATGTGGCTGTGTCTATGTGAGACTGTGTGCCTGTGTGACTGTGTCTATGTGAGACGGTGTGCCTGTGTGACTGTGTGCCTATGTGGCTGTGTCTATGTGAGACTGTGTGCCTGTGTGACTGTGTGCCTATGTGGCTGTGTCTATGTGAGACGGTGTGCCTGTGTGCCTATGTGGCTGTGTCTATGTGAGACGGTGTGCCTGTGTGACTGTGTGCCTATGTGGCTGTGTCTATGTGAGACTATGTGCCTGTTTGACTGTGTGCTTGTGTCTATGTGAGACGGTGTGACTATGTGACTGTGTGCCTATGTGACTGTGTCTATGTGAGACGGTGTTCCTGTGTGACTGTGTGCCTATGTGACTGTGTCTATGTGAGACGGTGTTCCTGTGTGACTGTGTGCCTATGTGACTGTGTCTATGTGAGACTATGTGCCTGTGTGACTGTGTGCCTGTGAGACTATGTGACTGTGTGCCTGTGTGTATGTGTGACTGTGTGCACGAGTGACTGTGTGTATGTGCCCACCCTCAGCTTGCAGTTGTCCCTGGCAGTAGTCCCCTGCAAGCTGAGGGTGGGCACTACCCTGAGGAGCACCCTCCAGCCCCCATCCTGACATGGGGTCCTTTGCTAGAGGTATTTAAGGCCTGTGGTGCACCAAGGGTACCCATAGCAACAACAGTCCCCAAACCAGTGCAATTCCCGACAAGAATGTGACAGTCCCACCCTAGGACTCCGATAGAAGAGGCTTACCCATTTTCAGACATAGAGACTGTTTACCTCAGTCTCGTCTGTTCTACATGGGAGTACTCAGCAGCCAATTAAAAAACATATATGTTTCTTGTTTGAAAATAACAAAACACGACCAACCCACTATCAAGAGACAGGGCAATCCACAGAATCAGACTCATGAGCCAGATGCTGTGTGATCAGAGTTTAGGACGATGGACGGTCTGGCAGAAAAGGCAGACAATACGTAGGATTGGATGGAGAATTTCACCAGGGAGATGGAAATCCTAAGTCAAAAGGAGGTTGCTAAACATGTTTTTAAAAAGGCGATGTCAGAGATAATTCCTTCGGTGGGCTCCTCAGCACACTCCACAGCCGAGGGAGGAGTCAGTGGAGTTGAAGTTGAAATTCGTTTAGTTGAAATTACTGCAGTCCAAACAGAGGGGAAGAGGGGAGGGGGGATGTACCAGAACGCACAGCGCTGAGGTGAAACAGCAGCCCTGTCTCGGACATCAGGTCCAATTGTAACAGGAGTCCCAGAACGAGAGGCACAGAGCAGAGGAGATAAGAGCTG
Source organism: Tupaia tana (assembly GCA_026018925.1). NCBI lineage: Eukaryota > Metazoa > Chordata > Mammalia > Scandentia > Tupaiidae > Tupaia > Tupaia tana. The sequence continues at coordinate 3,538,570 of JAKSZU010000001.1, forward strand.
AGACGTTTTCAGAATTAGTGAAATGGCCAGCTCCATGGCACAGCAACAACGTGCCATTCAAGTGATGCTGGGCCCAAGTGGAAGCCCATGGGTTCGGTTCCCCAGTCAGTCTGTCCATGCTGGCTGGCTGGGAAGGCTGTGGGGAACTGTGGTGCTTGTCTCTCTCTGTCTCCCTCCTATTTTCATAAAATAAAATGAAACAAAAGAAAAATAAAATAAAAAACATCAAATCACGAATCTAAGAAGTTCAGAGAACGCCACACAAGACAGAAACCAATGAAAAAACAACAATAACCAACGACAGGGACACATCAAAGTCAAACTGAGGAAAAAGCAAAATAAAGGGAAAAAACGCTTGTCATCTAGAGGAAAAAGACACATACAGAAACAAGATGACCCGAGTTCGGTCAGGCGTCTTGGCTCGGTCTCAGAGCCTGCTGACTAACGGAGCTGGATCCGTCAGGGTGGTTGGGTTGGATCCTGTCCCTAGTGACTTGAAAACCATGCCATGTGTGTGCACACATGCACGCATGTGCCCCAAATCCTGACAGGATGGAGGGATGGAGGAAAGGAAGAAGGGAGCACAGCAGAACCACACACCACCGGGTGGTGCTTTCTCCCCTCCCTGTCTCGCTCTCAGAATGATTATGCTCTCTGGTAATTAAAAATGTGTTAGACTTTTTATCAAAGTCTAAGCAAGCCAGAGAAATCTCTCAAGTACTGAGATGCAGGGAAGCATGCCCTTGTCAGCACAGAATTCTATACCCAGCAAAAATACTTTTCAAACATGAGGTTGTAAGAACATTTTCAGAAAGATGGAAGCCAAGAGACGTCACTGCCAACAGGCCTGTGCTATGAGGGATGCTTAAAAGTTACTTAATCAAAACAATATACCAGAAAGAATTTTCGAGTCACACAAAGAAATGAAAGGCTCCAGAAACAGTAAAAGTATAGTAATAAAGGTAATTAAAAGAGACTCTTCCTGGGCTGGCCCCATAGCCTAGTGGTTAAGGGAGCAGGATCCCACATGGCCAACTGCGGTTTGAATCCTGGCCCTGGCAGCTTGAGAAACACACCAGGTGCATGCACATGCAAGCCCCAAATCCTAATGGAACGAAGAAGAGGAGAAGGGGTTGTGGTGTGATTGTGACCCATCGCGAGGGGCTTTCTCCCACTCCCTCTCCCCTTCTCTTTCTCTCTCTAGTGAGCACACATGTCCTCTGGCAACTAAAAGAAGATACCTTTCCATTTTCAAATCTAGAAAGTGGATAAATGGTTAGAGTTAGGGTTAAATCAACCCTCAGGAAGACTTTAAGAAGCTGTATAGAGGGGCCAGTGGATGGCATGATGGTTTCATTGCTGGACTCCCACAGAGCTGACCGTGGTTCAAGTCCCAGACTTGGGAGCTTGAAAATCACACCAGGTGTGTGTGCTTGCCTACCCAAGATCCCAGGAGGAGAACGGAGAAGGGATTGTGGTGTGAACATCCCCTCCAGGGAGGAGGTGATTTCTCACTTTTCCTCTCACTGTCTCTCTCCGGTGAGTGTACAGATCAAAAGAAAAAAAAAAAAAAAAAAGAAGTGTGGAAAGCTGCATATTAGATTTTGCACATGAGCAAATGTTCGTCCATTTTGTCCCCTTCCCCTAACATGGCTGTCTGCTTCTGTATTCCTGCTTGCTCTTCCCATGAGAAAACAGCTAGTGCTAAAACCACATCCGGGTCGACATCCTGTACCTTTACTGTCTTCGCTAACTAGCCTGAAACCCCTTTGTTCAGCAATGGAACTGCTTGCATGGAAACCCCACTGCCCTCAGAAATCATCAACCTGCTTGACTCAGCTTCTGGAACTGCTTTCGCGTGGGAATCCTGCACACCTGGCAACCGGCCCCCTAAGCGGCTACCCCGAACTCTGGCTGGGGCTGCAGTTCTGACTCTCAGCCCCCGAGCCTCGGGCTGTAGCCGCCGGCCAGCTAATAAAGACTCCCTTAACCTTCATCTGGCTTCGGTGGGCGTTCATTCGGTGGCACTCTACAACAGAAGCTGTACGGAAAAGTGATGGCCTCTCACCCAGTCGCCCCTCTCATACCACCCTATCACAGGGTGCCTAAATTCCTTAGCGGCTGTCTTTTCTCCTGGGCCACCCTCTGGGTCACTATGCCACGTGCACAGGCCTCCCTCAGTCCCCACCGTGGCCACGTGGATGAGGCAGGAGGGTGTGAGTGTGTGAGACCTGTCCCGCCCACCTGCCAGCACCTGGGAGCGTGGTCCTCCCGGGTGAACAGGGGCTCCTGCTTCCAGCAGAAAACAGGAGCGGGGGAGGCGGGACAACGTGACAGGGAACGGCTGAACGAGTGCACCTCAGGTGTCGCTGGCATGCGGAGGCATCTGTGTGTGGGGCGCCATCTCTGGACAGGGACCCAGCGAGGCGCCTGGGCAGCTACAGACTCCACGGCACCGACAGGTTGTGACTCTCCCCCGACCTCAGACCCCCAGCCCCGTGGTGGTTTGGTGTTCTGCAGACCCAGTGATCCACGGCCCGAACACGTCCCCTCCTCCGTGGCCCGCGGGGCAGAGCTGGGCTGTCTTTATCTCTGGGCTGCCACCCACGCAGGACAGGAAGCCGCGTCACCAGAGGGTGGGGCGGAGGCCACGCTGAGGTGGACGGCTATTCTGGGACAGCACCCTCCCCAGACCAAGGCCTTCCAGACTCTGCCTAAAATACCCCACGGGGCGGGGCTGCCACTCCCATTTGTTTACACAGTGACAGCTGGGAGTTTCAGTAAACGCCACTCTGCCTGGGGGAGGTGACGAGAGGAGTCCCCTTGAGGCAGACCCTGCTGGAAGCCGCGACTGGAGGACTGAAATAGGCTGAAGAGCTCTCTGCCCTCCAGCCTCGCCCAGCCCGACGGCCGCCCTTTTTTGGCCAGGACTTTCTATTCTGGGCCCTCCTAACTTGGCTTGGAATGTTCCTGCCCACCACGGTAGGGGTTTCTGAAATATCTGGGTCTCTCCCCTGCCAGCCCCACCTCGCAGGCTCGGCCCCCACTATCTACACTCCACAGTGCCCCTTCCCCGTCAGCCTGGGCTGCGACCCCCACGCCCCGACCCCCACTCAGTGAGGCCTTGGCCCAGGCTTTGGGCTCGCCTGTCTGACTCGGGCCCGCCTTGCTGTCCCAAGGTTCCAGGGCTGGCCCCTGTCTAGGGCCCCTCCCTTCCCCTGCTGAGCCCACCCCCTGCCCAGGAGAACGCAGGTGTCACCGCTCGCATGCCACTTCACCCCTTCTGCACTGTGCGCTCGGGGCTGGCATCGCCCGGGGCACCTGCGGCTTAGTCCGGGAGCCACTGAACCCTGCTCTCTGCTGTGCCACGGGCTCTGCTTCCCCCCGGCTCTCCAGGGCACAGCCTGCCCGCCGCCCCGTCCCGCCTTTCCGCTCTGGCTCACAGTCAGAGCTCCCTCCCGGGCCCCCATCCACCCGCCGAGCCCCTCCTCGCCGGCCGCCTCTGCTCAGGGCCCCGGCTCGTGCTCTCTGCTTGGGGGGCTCTGAGCTGGTCCTCACAGGCCGGCCTCTGCGCCTCACCTGGACACCCGCCCTCAGAGAGGCCCCTGTGTGCCTCCATTGTACCTGGCCCCAGGCGAAGTGGGGCTTCCCCTCCTGGGTGTGTCCTGCGTGCCTGTGCTGAAGGTCACCGCTGTCTCTGCTCGTCTGTACACACCACGAGACAGAGCGGGGGAGTCCTAGGGCTCAGCTCTCAGCGGTGGCCTCAGGAGGGAGGTGAGACGGAAGCGAGGGAGAGCGAGGCGGGCAGATGCGAGAGAGGCAGCCGCTTCCTCGCAGACGCAGCAGGCACAAAGGCGACATGCAGGGCAGAGGCAGCCACGGGCAGTCTCGGCCCGGCCCGCACACGCAGAGCCCACGGCTGGGGTCACACGAGACCCACCTGCCAAACCGTCCTGTGGCAGGCGGCAGCACACTGGCAGGTCCAGCGGGTCAAAGTATCACTAGTACAAAACGCGTGTGTGACGGGTCACCGTGGCCTGGCGGTGAAAGCAGCCGGAGCCCACAGGGCCGACTGTAGTTCAAGTCCCAACCCAGCGGTGTGAGAGACACGCCAGGAGCATGTGTGTGCCTCCAGTCCTGAAAGGGGGGAATGGAGAAGGGAGTGCGGCATGGCCACGCCCCTGGGGGGATTTCTCACCTTCCCTCCCTCTGTCTCTCTCTCTCTCTCTCCAGTGAGCAAACACACCTTCTAGAAAATGAAAAACAAATAAACTAGAAATAAGTAAGAAAAAGATAAATAAGTAAAATGGAATACCTAGAAGTAAAAGGTCACATGTAATTTTAGAGTCAGAGAAGAATTTTAAAATTCAATCAGGCCCGGGCTGGCTCTGTAGCCCAGTGGTTAAGGCTGAGCAAAGATCAAACCCTAGCCCCAGTGGCTTGAAAGACACACCAGGCGTGTGTGCGTGTGCCCAACTCCTGACGGGACGGCGATGGAAAGCGAGAGTTTGTGGTGTGATATGCCCCACGGGGTGGCACTTCCCACCCCATGTCACCCTCTGGCAATCAGAAGATGCAGTTAGGCCTGCGGGGGTGGTGCACAGGTCGTGCCCACACTGGGGAGCTGGATGCCACGTGAGACCCCAGGTCTGGTCTCGGTGTGGCTGCACACCTGTCATCCCAGCTAAGTGGGAGCTGGGGAGAGGAGCACAAAACAGCGAGACCTTGCCCCAGTACCTAACTCTGTCTCTCCCATCCCCTTCATAAAGGAGGAAAATTTCCATCATGGGCCATAAAGGGAAGAAGGCAACAGTCCCTGCACACATGCGCGGAACGGGCACGAAACTAGTTTCCATGAGAAAGTCATAGTTGCAAATGATCTTATTATCAATAAGGAGAAATGGCATAAAGTAAATATCCAAATGAAGACTTTTACATTTCTTTTTTTTTTTTTTTTTTTTTTTTTCTTTTTTTGGAGAGGTTTTTGCTATAGGGCGCGTGCGCTCGCCAGACAGACAGAGAGAGACAGAGAGATAGAAAGCAGGAAATCACCCCCCAGGGGGGATGGCCACGCTGCAATCCCTTCTCCTCCATTCTCCTCTCGGGATCTTGGGCACGCACGCACACGCGCCCGGCGTGAGTTTAAGCCACCAGGTCCGGGACTCGAACCGCGGTCGACTACGTGGGAGTCCAGCGACATAGCCATTACGCTAACTGCTGGTCCCAAGACTTTTACATTTCTTTTAGAGACTTTTTACTACAGGGCATGTGTGCTTGCCGGAGAAACAGAGAGACAGAAAGTGAGAAACCAACCTTGTGGGAGTCCACTTCCTTAATCACCGCCGAACAAAGACTTTTTCAAAGAATAAGAAAATAAACCTCTTCAAAGGGCAAATAATTCAAATCCATCACTGACGATTAAAACTAGTATTTACTGGGACCAGCAGTTAGCATAATGGCTACGTCGCTGGACTCCCATGTAGTCGACAGCGGTTCGCGCCCCGGACCCGGTGGCTTAAAACTCACGCCGGGCACGTGTGCGTGCATGCCCAAGATCCCGAGAGGAGAATGGAGGAGAAGGGATTGCGGCAAGGCCATCCCCCTGGGGGGTGATTTCTCACTTTCTGTCTCTCTGTCTCTCTCTCTCTGTCTGGTGAGCGCACGCGCCCTATAGCAAAAACCTCTCCAAAAAAAGAACAAAACAAAAAAACCTAATATTTACTAATCAATTTGAAGCAGTTGGGGGTCAGTCGCCAGTGTGGTGGGTAAGGTGGCAGGTCTCACGTGGCTGGTTGCACAGCGGAGTCTCAGCCTCAGTGGCTGAAAATTCAACATGCTGGACGCGAGCGCCCAAAGTCGCAGAAGAAGAATGCAGGAGAGGGGACGTGTGCGGCCGTCTGCCCTGGGGTGCTTTCTCATTGTCCCTCTCTTTGTCTCCCTCTCTTTGGTGAGTGCATGCATCCTATAGCACACTTTTAAAAATTAAAATAAATAAATATATTAAATAGTTTATTCTCTAGGAAAGAGTATAATGGAATAGACATGTTTCCAGATAGTTAAGAAAAAGGCAGAGAAAAACATTGATATATGAGGCTGTGGGAGTCAGAGAAGGTGCAGGAGGCAGGCAGGACTGGGTGCAGGGGTGAGCAGGGAGACTCTCTGCGAGACTGACCCCTCCAGTGAACCTCTGGAGACCCCTGGGCATGCTGGGCAAGTGGGCGCCCGGGATCTGGAACTGGCTGGAGCCGGGAGGACCGAGGCGTGAAGGCCCTGCCGGATGCTGTCAATCTCTCTCTCTCTCTCACTGTGTCTCTCTCACTGATGGAAGAAATAAATAAACTTAAAAAAAGAAAAAGTATGAAGAGGTTAAAATGCATGATAAAAATTAGGAAGTCCTTGTTGAATTGGGATTTTTGTGGGGGAAATTACAAACTACCAAATATTGATTTAAATGTGGAAAATCTGAGAAGAAAGATGGAAACTACTATTTAACAATCATCTTCACAAAGGACACCAAACCCAGGTAGTTCTTCCCAGTTCTTAGGCCCCCGGAGTGAGATGTTTGGCTTCCCAGTTCATTTAAAAAGTGCCCCCCCCCCCCCCAGGCCTCTTAGAAG